>VWZD01010950.1:0-51725 GCA_013396695.1 Sakesphorus luctuosus
TGTGAAAGTAGCACTTTGGAATAGTTTCTGTTTTTTGAGATTGCATGCAACAGCAATCCAGCTCCTTAGTTGTCAATGGATATGGGATGTCTGATCCCAACTGATTTTGAGGAACACCAGTTCCTGACATTTCTTTTACAAGCAATATGGGTACGTACTGTAGAGTTACTAAATCTCAAGCAGAAATGTTCTTTGCTCTCCAAAGCCTTTTGGCTCCTCTAGACAGAATTGCTGTGATGTTGGTATTTCACCACTTGCTATTTATCTCCAACTGGGATATGGTTGTTCAACAGAGACAGATGTACATGAGAACAAGGTGGCCATTGTCCTGTGCACTCCAGTGACCATCCAAGGATGAGCTATCTCAGATATGGAAATGAAAACAAAATTGAAAATCACAGAAATATTTGGACCCAAACCAAGATGATTTATCCTCCTAATTTAATTTAGTTAGCATAACAGTCTGTTCTACACACAGATATAATCTATATCCAGATAGTATTGCAGACAGGCAATATGAGTCAAGGTTTATTTATAAGGTTACACTGTTAAAAAAGATGCAAGACTTGCATTCTCATTGTTGCCTTCATGACTGAAAGTACCTACAAAACCAGAGGAAATATGGCGATACTTTGTTTAAACTGAAAATAATTGCAAGAACATTTTTCTGCTTAGAAATAAAATCTTGAAGGTTTTGATGTCAAGTCATGAGCAGTATGTTCTTCCATAGGCTTCAGTGGAGCCATGTATGTGCTGTTAAACACCAATGACTAATGCAAATAACATTTGGTGTGCATAAAACTCTCTTTTGCCCATATTGTATGCTGTCTGATGTGACAGGCGGCAGACAAGAAGCATTACTCCTCCTTAAACATTCATGACAAGAAGTTTAATCTTCCTAATTTATGGAAGAGAAAGGAGTAGGGGCCAGTCTTTTTCATCCTAGCATCTCCTTCCCAGGTTCTGCTTTTGTCATTTGTAAATTAAAGACTACATCCACCTGCCTGCATTTACTATACTTGCTGCTGTGAAGTGGAAGCTGTTAAGTTAGCAAGACTAGCAAAGTGTAATTACTCCATGTATGTATGCCCATGTTTAGTATGTAGTTTTGTGATCCTGTAGTTCTTATGTACATATCTCCACAGAAGTTGGTGCCACTTAAAAGGAAAACAAGTAAATATGTCCCCTTTCCATTTATTTTCTTTAACATCAGATTGGTTCATACTGAGTTTTCATGCTGCAGTATTTTCACTTGAAAACCATGTTGTGTTTTTACATAACATAAGTATATGAAGGTAAGGTCACAAAACACAGAAAGGGGCACAAGATACATCATGTTGCATTTAGAAATCCCTTAGATGTGTTCTTATTTTAAGGCACATGTGTGCCTTAAAATAAAAAATTATAGATTTCTTGAAAAACAGGAAATTTTCAAGTCTGAGTGGCACAGTGTGTTTGCAGTACAGATGATGTTAAAAGTATTTCATCTTTTCAGCCTGTAGGTGGGACTGTGCTTTCAGCAAAATCATCTGAAATTCTGAATCTGCATCAGGCAGCTCAGGCTGCAGCTAACGCTAGCTGGAGTGAGTCAAGTGATTCTTGACTTGTGCTTGAGTTATTTCTGGGGGGGAAATAGCCTGTGTATGAAATTTCTTTAGTCCTAAAGGACCAGCCTGAAATCTCTGTTCTCACTGCAGTCCATGGGCATTCTGCCTGCTACAAATCCACAACTGCAGGATTTGTTCATATTAAAAAGCATTTATGTAGCTCAAAAAAATAATGTCTGTGGAGAAATGTTGAATTTATAGCTATGGAAAATACTGTAAGTAAACTAATGATGAGGTGGATTAAGTAATATTTTGAATTGGGATTAACAAGTAAAGTCTTATGCATAACTTCCTGGCTCAGAAAAGTAAATCAATCACAGGCTGGGATTTTTCTTTATAAAACCTCGAAAGAGGAACAACTACAATGTTCATGGAATTTTGGGCCCACAAAGACACTGTGACTCCCCTAACACTGAATGCAATTCCTCAGGTGAGAAAGGACCACATACTGTGGGCCAAATATTTTTATGAAGGCTTTGAAGTTGTACTTTGATGCTACTACTGCTACACAGTTCTGGCTAGATGCCTTTTGTTTCTTTTTTTGCCACATGCTGGCCCTGCTTCTTCCACTCTTATTCATTCCCAGCAGTACTTTACCTCACAAGGAGCAGCTCATGTGAAGGGATAGCAGCCCTGTGATTTATGGGCTTACTATCTCTTCCGTTGTGTTTACACAGCTTACGCTCAAATAAGACAGTAAGGAGATTATGGAGTTCACACATAAAATGAAAAAGATATTCTGGTGGGGGAAAGAGGAAATCAAGAGAGATCTGACCAGATTTCAGTGTTGTAAACACATCTGTAGGGTCACCATAAAGTAATGACTACAAAGGTCAGAATTTCAAAATGTGTCTTAAGAAAATGTTTTTGCAAGCTTTGTGGTGAAGAAGGCTGGCGTGTTGTATATTGTAACATTCTGCTTAATCTCTGCTATGTTATACGGAGTCATTTACAACAAAAAATGCCTGACATAACTTACAGCACAGGAACACACAAAACCAGCTTCACCAGGGTGGATGTTTATGTAATCTTCAAGAACACTCTGAAGTTTGATTCAGTAATCAAATAAAATGACAAGAGGCACATTTCTCAGAGACACTACCCATCTTTGAATTTCTGAGCTTCTTTATTTTACCGAGCCTTGTTAGATAAATGCCGATGAATATTTCTGTACATCATGTTATCTGCTGTTTTCATTCCACTTCTTGGTTATAATTGCACAAGCACTTCCAGCTTTCTTTATTTAATAGAGGCGTCTTAAAGGTGAGCAGATGGTCACCCCAGGAGTGCAGGTTTCCCATTCATAGCTTGCACAGTGAAGGCAGCAACAAAAGTGAAGTTTACACATACTGCCCTGACAACGACCTCTGTGCTGCACTAAACAAACCCCTTCTGTAAAGCCAGAACCAGTTCACTCACCTTCTGAACGCAAACCTGGCACTCTGTATAACCATAAAACATCAAAACGTGCAGCCCTGCTCTGGCTTTGAAGATGTGTGCTGTTATAGGGCACAGAAAGCTCCACAGAAAACCCTGCTTTAGGATTTTGCTGTCAAAAAAGCATCAGGTATTCCAAAACCTCTTTCACAAAACATTCTTCACATTTCACATTACTTTATTGCAGAAAAGGTATGTCCCTTTTAAGTGGACACTAACAAAACCTTAAGCATAGCAGCTTTATGGCCACAGTGAGCAGAACTGAACAGGGATGCTGTTCTGAATAGGCAGTGTTGTCATGAGATTCAAGAAGTTATTTCTTTCCCAAGAAAATAATCTCAGAACAGAACTTGTCTCCTTGTCACTATGGGTAATCTCTCCTGCTTGGGGAATGAAAATGAGTCTCTTTGACACGGTGGGGAGTGACAGAAAATGACATCTGGACCTGCTTGGCACGGGGGTCTCAGAAAGTCCCCAGAGGGACAAAGGCAGGTGACACGGATCCAGTGCCAGTTTCCCCATAGAACTATGCCATTCACGGACATCTTTCTGGGCGAGAAGACTGGAGCAGAGCACCCCTGCCTGTGCCCTGCAGCAGCAGCTTTCAGGCTGCAACCTGCATCCCCCGGCGCTGATGCTGCAATCCTCCTTCCCCAGATCCCCCAGCACTGAGGAGCACCGACTTCTGAGCCCTCGGCGTGGCTCATATGCTTTCCTTATGCATTAATGGGCAGCTTAAGCAGACTGGAGCGACACCAAAAAACTACTTAAAGGAAAGTGCAGTGGGATCCTTCACTCCCCGGCCCCGATTGCGGGGGACTCGCTTGGCAGGGAGGGCAGCGAGCCGAGCGGGAAGGTACACAAATTACACACACTAGTGTCAGATGCGTGTGATAAGGACATCCCCCGCCCGCCTGCGGAGGTGTGCGGGGCGGGGGGGCCGCCNAGAGCGGAGATGCTCCGTCCGTGACCCGCGGGCGGGGAAAAGGGTGGCGGGGGCAGGTTGTGAATCCGCCAAACACCTGAGAAATAAAGCACGACCGAACAAATTTTCGAGGCGGGCGGGGAAGTGGGGGGCGAAAAGTTTGCCGGAGNTGGCAGGGAGGGCAGCGAGCCGAGCGGGAAGGTACACAAATTACACACACTAGTGTCAGATGCGTGTGATAAGGACACCCCCCGCCCGCCTGCGGAGGTGTGCGGGGCGGGGGGGCCGCCGGAGGCAAGGGGCGGGCGAGAGGGAGCGCCCGGGCGGGCTCCTCCCTGCGCACAAACCCTGCCGCGCCGCGCCGGGCGTGCGGAGACGACGCCGCAGCTCCCGCGCTACTTAAGCGGGGAGGGCGCAGCGCAGCAGCCCCGCNATTCGGGTGCTGGTGCTGCTGCCGCAGGACGACGCCTACCTCTTCTCGCTGGGGCGGGTGCGGCCGGCCATCGAGTACGCGGTGCGGAGCCTGCGGGAGAGCGGCGCGGGTCTTCCGCCCGGCTACGCCTTCCAGCTCACCTACGAGGACTCGGCGTGCGGCAACCGCGCCCTGTTCAGCCTGGTGGATATGGTGGCCCTGCACCGCCGCCGCCCCGATCTGCTGCTGGGGCCCGTCTGCGAGTACGCGGCGGCGCCGGTGGCGCGGCTGGCGGCGCACTGGGACGTGCCGATGCTGTCGGCGGGCGCGCTGGCCGCCGGCTTCGGCGCCAAGGGCGGCGAGTACTCGCACCTCACCCGCGTCGCCCCCGCCTACGCCAAGATGGGCGAGATGCTGCTGGCCCTCTTCCGCCACCACCAGTGGAACCGGGCCACGCTGCTCTACAGTGACAGCAACCCCGAGCGCAGCTGTTATTTTGCCATGGAGGGTGTCCATGTGGTCTTCCAGGAGGAGGCTTTCCACATGGCCGTGCACAGCTTCGACGAGACCAGCCGGCACCTCGACCTCGACGATGTCGTCCGCGCCCTTCAGACCGGCGAGAGGGGTGAGTGGCGGCGGAGCGCCCGGCTGGGGCAGTGGGAGCCCCGGGGAGGGAAGGACCTGCGGGACGGGGCAGTCGTGGTCCGCCCCCGCCCGTGGGGAAACTCGCTGGGGCGCTGTGGCGGCATCCCCGGGCCGGGCATCCCCCGACAGGTGGGAACTATCAGTCCGGAGTGAAAGGTCTGCTCACAGAGGTTCATTAGGTCTTTGCCTCCCAAGGGCGGAGAGGGTGACTTGTCGTCAGGGACCACGCTAGAAAGGTTTTGTGACATAGTAAGAAACCTACTTCTGCTGAGGGTCTGTTTTACTCAAAATTGCTGGTGTCTGCACGGCACCAACTCCGTTGCTTGTTCTCTGACATTTTTGCAGTGACTTTGTAAGTTCAAAGACTAAGCAGAGATGTTTTCTTCTCATCCCACTGAGTCTGCTAACAGGAGTTCCTTTCTCACTCCTGCCATCAGAAGCCCCTTTGAGTACCTCATAAATAACAAATGCATTTAGGAGGTGCAGTAATTTCAGGGGATGGATGCATGCAAAACACCTGAGTGAGTGCTGTGATATTGTCACTAACTGTTAGCAAAACACCATGGAGATAAGTGGCTTGTGGAACATCTTGGGCAGTCACCCCTGGGCTGGATGAACTGAATTTGCATCATGAAGCAGTAAAACAAAGTGCTTTGAAATGTGCAGTTTTGGAGTTAGGTCTGTTTTAAAGTGAGAGCTTGCCTAGCAGTGTGATGGGTGTATGGGCTTATCAGAAAGATGTTTTCTATTAGAGGGTTTTACCAGCCACAGGCTACCCCAGTAAGTTATTGCAAAAAGAAAAGATATATTCCAGGAGTGGACCACAGGATAAAGTACTAAGATATTTTCCAAAACACCCATAGATGTACAAAGCCCTTTGTATAGTTTTTCTATATCTTGTTGTAGAGTGTTGAAACAGCATCAGACTTGGACAGGTAAAGATCATGCTGTGTGTGGCTGGAAAAACTGGTGTTACGGTGCTGTAGCCTGTGGACTGAGCAGCCTTGCACTGCTGATGTCATTATTCTGCTATGAAATCCTTAACATGTGCAGCAGCGTGAGATAACTGAGGTCTAACAGCATACGGCAGTTTGGTTCTCTATTCACTGTTCTATTCAGCAGGTGCTTAAAATAGAGCTTACCCTGCAAATATGATTCAGGTACATTTAATGAATGGAGAGAAAGAAGTCTGTCAGTGCTGGAGGAAACTGCTGTGTGGGGAAAGATGCTTGTGATGTATGTGTAGCTTTCTTGATGTTGAGAGCATAACAGCATGCTTACAGCAGGAAAAGACAAATACTTGCTTCAACTCCATTCTTCAGACCATGCTGACAGTCAGGGAAGAGGCTTGTTTTAAGCCTGGTCTTAAATGCTTTGCTGAGATGAGACCTTTGGGCTTGCACCATTCTGTAACTTCGAGATGACTGAACAAAAGCAGGCTTCTTCTCTCCCACTTTGTACCCTCTGGAGTCCCTCCCTTTATGTCATCTCTTAATTTGTTATCTGGCTCATGCCACTACTGCAAAATTCAGCAAGTGGGGCCTTCCAGCTTCCCCTTGTGCCTTTCTGACTTTAAAGACTGACTACAGGACTCAATTGGCACATTCCTTTGAGATCTTTCAGGTTATCACAATCTTTTAAGTTATACATCACGGAGAGGGTGCATCATGTGCTTTAAGTGACTAGATGAGGTCTTCATGTCTCCTGGCGACTCCTTTTTTGCGGGCAATGGGACACTGTCCAAAGCACTTTCTAGAAATGTTTCTGCTTGATTGGTTTCTAGTTTTTAATGGCTCCTGTGTTGCAGCCACTGTTCTGGGCTCTAACCCTGCACCTTCTCATGTTTCTAGAGACACCTGAATGGTAGGGCCTCCTTGAGCTGCCTGAGTGGCAGTGGGCTTTCAAGCAGATACAGAACACCTGCTTGAAACTCTCACAGAAACTGTCCCACCAGCTGTGCTGTGGAGACCAGGAGTGAGGCTGACCCCATGGATTAGGCTGCTGCTGTCTAGGGGTTTGCACAGAGCTCTCAGTGGTCTGGGATCAAGAAGCACACTTTGCCATGCACCTGTGTTTACCAAAGGCTGCCTGTTTAGTCCCTGGAGCCACTTGAAAAAACAGCCACAACAAAATCATGATGAAAAATATTATAATAAAAGTTAAGCACTTGTCTTCAATTAATTTCTTTAGTAGTTCAAGTTCCCTTACAGGCTCAGTTAGCCACACTGCAGACTTGATTCTGTAGGCTCAGGTTTACTGTAAGGGTCACAAACGCAGGACTGTGCTTAAGTGCATAAGCACGTAGTCCAAGGGATATATGTAGCAAGGGAAGTGCTTGCTCCTTTAGCTGGAATTAAACCCTAAAGAATTTGCAGGATGAGTCAATAATCCTAGTCAATAAATTCAGCATATTATTATTAGAATTATGGTGGTCTGTGTGTATTGTGCTGGAGGGAGAACATTTTGTGTATGTTTGCACTTGCACATTTGTATTTACACAATAGTAAGGTACAGATGAAGATTAAATACATAACTTACATTTTTGGAAGATCTTGAGAACCGTGTCCATAGCTTATTTGCTTCAAAACCTTGAAATATGTATCTTTGCTCTCCTGCTGTGTTAAAACCCCCATCCAAATAGTTAATATTACTTCCCTTACATTCCTTTAGAGGCTTACAAAATATGATTTAATGTATTTTAAAGTAGTTTCCCACACATAAGTCTTTCTTTCATTCGTTTTGCTCAAAATCTTTTACTGGTGTTGTGGGAAGCTCTTTGATTCCATCTATAGATTACAGTTTTACGATAAATGTGAATTACAATGGCAGAGTCAAAAGAGAATTGGGAGGGCAGCAAGGAAACATTTCAAAAAGAAATCTCTCACCTATACTGAAATTAGGAACAGTGAGACAAATTCATTCCTGATGTGCATCTGGAAAAGATTTGGTCCAAATTTTATTGTAAGAAAATTTTTTTGTTCCTCTTTTCCTTCATGCTAATATACTTCACAATGGTCATGAAATATGTCTTGCTCTGTTGCTCTGGCAATTATTGTATTACTCTACTATAATCAGTAGGAAAGAGCTATGCATGGTATAGCTCTCCTGAAGCATGGGGATGTTCTGAAAATGACTCACTGAAGCAGCACATCTGGAGGTTATGCCTGCGGTGGCATCAAACCAGAAAAGCGATGGGAGAAGATTCATTGTGTGCAAAAAGATTTGGCCTGTTTGGCGTTTTCATTTCTTATAATAGAAAACACTTCTACCCAGAAGAGCTGAATGTGGTTTTGATTCATTTTTATTGTTGGGCTGAAAATATTTGCCTACATTATTGTAGCTTTCGAGTCCTGCCATGCGTGACGATGTTCTTGGAAATGTGCACGCAGTTGTTTTTGAATCATCATCCTAACAGGATCGCTTATGACTGCCGTAGGATACAGCCCCAAAGCACACACCAGTAAAATACTTTGCTGCTCTCTCTGATGTCAGTAGCTTCAAACATGTAGTCTTGTGAACCTGCATAGAAGTTTAATGTACTTTATGTGGGAGTTGTCTTGTCATTGCTGAAGACCTCACCTGAGTTTCTGCTTTCCGTTTGCAGAAGGAAGGGATAGCAAGGCAGGTAGTCCCCCTGCACAGCAGGTTTGGAGAGAGACCTGTCACAACCAGAGTTGTCACAGTGTGAATCAACGTGTCCATACAGAGCACACCTGTGGGCTCATAGGTCCTACTGTAGCAGCAGAGCCTCTGCTTGGCTCTTAGTCAATGATAAATGAAGCCATGTGGTGTTTTTTAATCAGGTACCCACCTTTAATTTTCATGCTTAGAAAGTGGCACTTCGTTTTCCCATTTCTTAATATTAAGCATCCCATCAGAGGCTGTTGCCTAGACCTATTCTATGGTCTCTGGAGAGAAAGCCACGTTCTGGAAAGATTCATACCACTGGCCCTGTTGCACAGGTTCATAGACGCTGCTCTTCCTTAAGTGCAGAGAAGCAACAAATTCTAGATCAGATACCTAAGTATTAGATAGCTGAGGTGTAGGCGAATTGAATGTATGCTGAACTGTTCAATGGAATGGAAATTGGAATGGTAATGTCATAGTATCACCTTAATTCTCCTTCTTCCAATTGTCTTATGTCCACTAAAAAGTAATAGCAGAGACTTGTAGTTGCAGTCTACTCTACAAATATATGCAGCTAAAGAAATTCAGATCCAGAAGTTATAACATCTTGCAGGGGTACACAAACAGATCACACAGAGACTCTGTTTAATTATCTTCAGAGGAGACAAGGGAGGAGGAAGTCTCTCTGTGTTCACTACTTGTCTTTTCAGCTGTTTAGGAAATCAGCTTTGTTTGCTATCTGTTTTGTCATGTTTGTTGCAACACTGGAAGGACAGCTGGGGTCACTGTCTCTGACGGTATTCATGCTTTACAGCCTGTTCCCTGAAGTTCTTAAGCTGCTTCTTATCTGTGTTTCTCATTTTCTTCCACCAGTTGTAATCATGTGTGCCAGTGGTGACACTATCAGGAACATCATGTTGGCTGCTCATCGGCAAGGAATGACCAACGGGGACTATGCTTTCTTCAACATTGAACTTTTCAACAGCTCATCATATGGTAATGTTTTTCTTGCACAAGTGTGTTGCAAAGTCTTTGTAAGCTTGGTAGTATTTTTAGATTTGTTAGCCTCAAAATATGCAGCAGAGTCCCAGAAAACACCACTGTCTATCCCTGTTGTTCCAGTTATCTTCTGCTTGGGCTAAGGTACTGCAGGAAATAAAACAGACCCTGTGGCTGTAGTTGCTAGTGGGTGGGTCATAGGATGTTAAACATACTTGTTACATATTTTATTACTTTTCAGGGAATCAGCACCAGACAGAGGCATTGGTTATGGTGTGGGTGCCTTGTTCTGCCGTATGTGTGCTCAGGTGTAAGTGGCTTGCACTATTCCCAGACTTGTGACTGCCAGGTCTTGGGGCAGGGGTTTTCCTGGCTGCCTGGTGACCTGTGGTCTGAGCAGATGGCTGAAAGGAGGCACTGGTAACAGATAGCACTATGCAGTGCTTGAGTCTCCCGAAATTGTCTCTGTGCTGGGGCATCCACTTCTCTAATTTATTTCAGTTTTATCAGAAACAGTATCTGCAGAAATATTCAGCTATGCTGTGTTAAAGGGAAAGCACTGATGGGACACAGGCAGTCCAGATTTACTAGAGTGGATAAAAGTGACTGATTCCACCAGTAAGTGAAAAGGATCATATTTGTCAAACTAAAGCATGACTTCAAAATGTAAATTGAATAAGTTTTCTTTTTAAAATATGCCTAATATATACCTTAATATCAAATGTAACAGCATGTTACATCAGTGCATGACAGGGACTAGACCTGCTCTGAGCTGCTGCAGCTGTCTCACTTAAATTACTTGAGTAATATAGGAGCAACGTGTTTGCTGAGTTCAAACTTTAGGTGGCTGAAGCTGAGGCATGTTAATTTCTTGGAACTAGGTTTCGTTNTATGGAGGAAATACTATCCCCCCTGCAGACTGCTTTAACTAATCCCCTACAATAACAAATTCATTTCAAATTAAAAACCAAGTGGGAGTTGAGAAAAAGCAAAAATTTGGGTTTTTTTCTTTTTTTTAAGCCTCAAAGGCTGACCAACAGGAACAAACAAATTCAAAAAAGGATAATGTATTTTTTAATTAATCAGTTAATCATAAATTAAGTTTTTTTGCATAAACTTTTTGTTACCCATCTACCACCTCTGAGATTATTCCATGGTAAACAGTGCTGTTTGACATGCTGTATAATGAAGGTATATAGTTGAATTCAGAGATCTAAACATGCACTGAAGTACAGATACTGCTACATGTCTTGTCTAGGTTAGCTAAAGAACACCAAGTTTTACCAGGTAATAAGGAAATTGTTCAAATAAATAAAAGATAAAGTTGTAGAACAAGATCATAGCCAATGGTTTGAATCAAGGTTTTCTTTTTCAGTTGAGTTTGGAGTGACTTTATGCCTGGTAGCATAAGCAAGACTATCTGGCATTGTAGCTTTATTCAGGACCAGAGCAAAGAGCTGAAGTTCTACCCATATCAGCAGTCACACAATCCAGGAGTTTTGGCCCTTTTGTTAGACCACGGGAGCTTTTCAGACTTGACTTTACTAGAAACGACTGATCAAATAAACCTTCTGGCTGCCAGTCTTGACTCAAAGTAGAAATGCATCAGAAATGATTCATCTGGCCATAGACACAAATCTGTATGGGAGCTGGGCTGATTTTGGAGTGAAGTAGACACCCTTGGACAGCAATTCACCTCATCCTTAGGAATTCACAGTAGCTCAGATGAATCATCCCTTATGACTGATGGTTTCCTTGTGTTGACTGTAATGGGCACAGAGTGACTACCTGGGAAGTAGTAATGTGGAGATCACAGCTGATCTGTGGTAGGTATCCACAGTGATGCAGCCCCCAGTAGATGGCACCTTGTCCAGCCAGGTACTGGACAATGCTGGAATTCTGACATGCACTCTCCATGTTGGACTGTGGCGGGAACAATTCCTGTTTGCCCCATGGTTTGTGGGAGCCTCAGCACCACCCTCTTTTGCATCACAGGTAGTCCTGCCTTCTTGTAGCTTTTCTAAAGGATTCATGGAAACTGTCTGTCTTCTGATGTAGTGTAGTTAGAATCTGACATTTCCTCATGTTTCTTTCAAACCAATTTTAATGTTTGTGAATGTGTTTCCCATGTAGAGTGAAATGACTGTGCATCAAAAGTTAACTTCTATGCAGGTGGTCATTGCATGTGGGAAGAAAGCATAAGAGAACTGTAGGGAAATTCCTCCAAAATTCGTTGTTCCCAATGCCTGGAGATACCAGATTTTGTATCTTCTAAAATCTAAGACTGGGAGTGATTGTGCAATGGCACTGCCTTTATGTTAGATGACTTTGTTGCAGTTTGTTGTTGCCCTCTGTTCTCAATATTTTTAATTCTTCAGAAGAACAAGCATATTAAATGCCAAGCTGCAAGAATTGTACGCAATTGTACTGTAACAAGATGACCTCCCACAAAATAGTCCATGAAGGCATTTAAATATGTAAATTATTCTAGGAACGCTGTTATGCAAGTGTACTGTCCCCACTCTATGTCAGGACTTTTAAAAAGAAACATGTATAGTGTCCAGGACAGAAACTTAATCACACTACCTTCTTTTTTTTGCATCTGTAACTTCATGCCTTTTAGCCATGCCCTCTGCATTTGTAAATGCAAAGCTCTCTATGCTGTAGTCTCTGCTGTACTTCTTGAATACTGCACCTCTAAAATGCAGGTACCCAGTTGGGGCAGAAGCTTTTCAGCTTCCAGGCTCCTGCAAGACTTGTACTCTCTTTGGGGGAATCAGCAAGATGTGCTAGCTTAACAACTTCTGGATGTGCATTTCTTTCTCTTGGAAAGCAGTAAGGACAGATGCAGGCACTGAAGGAAAGAGTGGCAAAACCAGACAGTGGGATGTTACTACTCTCCTGTGTTTCCCTTGAGTTTTGGTGTAACTTATTTTTGTATTGGGAAATCTCTAAATGAAGGCATATGTATCTAGAGCTTC
The DNA here is from genome assembly GCA_013396695.1 of Sakesphorus luctuosus. Lineage (NCBI taxonomy): Eukaryota > Metazoa > Chordata > Aves > Passeriformes > Thamnophilidae > Sakesphorus > Sakesphorus luctuosus. The sequence continues at coordinate 12,634 of VWZD01010950.1, forward strand.
TTCCTCAAAGAATAAAATCACTTTAAACAGAAAAAAAAAAGCAAAGTTCATGATATATCTAAATACTACATTCCTAAGTGGTGCTGCATTGTGCTAAATAGGGCTTTTCTGTGGTGGAAAAGAAGGGTAAAGAGGCTTAGGTGCTCCTGTGTCTCCAGCCTTGTGCTGGGAATGACAGGAACTGCCTTGTAACCAAAAGCTGCGGATGAAAAGATTTACCCTCCAGAGAAGTACATGTCCTTTACCTGTTGCCCTGTGCTCTCTGAGGAAGCAGAGCAATTCTCCAAATCAGTCCCAGCAGCAGTGCCAGTGTACTGGAAGGACAAAATGCAAGCTCTATTCACATGCTCCAGGGAACAGAGGTGGTCCATCTGCAAATCTGCTCTTGCAGCCATGCAATGGAACTGGTAGTGCTGTGCAAGGAGAACCAGGGGTTTGATGCCCAGACTCCATCTTCCTTAACCTCTCCACTTCCAAACTGCTTGCTTCTCCTGGTCCAAATGGCACCATGGTCCTCAACTCAAGCAAAACAGCCACATCCTCTCCCATTTCAGGTTCCCATGTGCCCCCAGGTCATCCTTGAGGGTTTAGCATTAGTCTTTGTTCTTGGATTGTCTAGCCATAATGGGATTTGCTTCTGCTGTTCAAAAAATAAAATTACTGTCTATCATGTAATTATTTCTAAACATTTAAAGGCATGCTGCTTAGGGTTACACTGTTCCCTCTAGACTTTTTTGATTATCATTTTGGTAGAAAAGCACAAAACCTGCTCCAGGACAATGTGAACCTTTCCACTGACACCTGAAGCTTTGGATCAGGGTCTCAGGGCCTGCTATGGCCTGTCTCTCTTCAGCAGAAGGACTCATCTGCTAATAAACAACTAGTCAGCTATCCTGCTTTTTTAAAAATGTGGTTTCTTTACTGGTGGTCTGAGTTAAATTTTTCCCTTGCAGTGACACAAAACACGTGTAAATACAGTGTAGGCGCAGGATTCCATTTTATTTCTAAATGTTCCTTTTCTATTGAAAGCAGGGCTGGTCTGGCAGCCACACAAGGTTTTCTCCTTGACCGCAGTGGGAGAGCTGCACCATCTGCCTCCCATTCAGGGTTATGTTCATCATATTGACTTTACTGGTGCCTTTCTGACTGTCAAAGAATGTCACTGGTGGAGTGATGTGTAACAAAAACTTTGTGGTTGAATGCTCACTCACTTGTTCTGCCTTAAATATGTCTGCGTTTGTGATCCACCACATGTGTTTTGTTACAAGATGTCTTCTCATGCTCAAGCTTCATCCCACCCTTTGAAAATAAGCAACCACAACAAGGGGATAAAGTTGACCTTCTGTTTGCACATTTACTTCCCACCAGCTATTCCTCACTGTCTGGTTTCCTTCATATCTGAAGAAGGTTCAGTTCTTCCTTGTAGTCTGCTATCTCCTCAGGGTACAGGAAAAGGGAACTTTTGGGTGGAAAAAGGAGGGCAATCCTATTATGGTACCTAGTTTGGAGTTGGAAATATGCTTGTTTTCCCCTTTAGGAAATGGCTCTTGGAGAAGAGGAGACAAACATGACCTTGAAGCCAAGAAAGCATACTCATACCTCCAAACTGTCACTCTGCTGAGAACTGTGAAGCCTGAATTTGAGAAGTTTTCCCTGGAGGTGAAAAGTTCTGTTCAGAAGCAAGGTCTTCCTGAGGATGACTATGTAAGTACTTGATGACAGGCTTCAGAAAAACTTGTTCCTAATTGAAGCAAAAATTTCAGTCAGATCTTACCAGGACAGAATCAGCTAGGTTCAGTTGCAAAATCCTCCTGTTGCATATACAATTTGGGGGTGGTTTTTTTTGTTTTGTTTTTTTTGGGGGGGGGAAATGGAAACAGAAAGAATAGACATAGTCTAAGGGCCCTAGATCTGTGCACCACTATCCGTGACTGGTTTTCCTATGCTTGTCCCTTAGTTCATCAGCAGGAAGGCTGGGGAAAGGCAAGTAGTAGGCAAAGAACTATAGTCTTATTTTTTATTTTTCACAATAATTATTTTTTTTACAATCAAATCTTGGAAAAGTACACTCTCTGTGTTGCATCTGGTGAAGTTATTCTTGATGTGAATGAGAAAAAGCATATCTAGGTAGTTGCTGTTTTTCATTTTGAGCTATCTAAAATACCAGTATAGTCCTTGCAAGTTGTTTTAAGTCTGGGCAAATGCCACTGTCCTCCAGAGATGGGTGTGGGAGAGTTTTTTTCATTTCTCAAAATGTAGGAGGAAAATGCTTTTGAAAATTGCTTGTGCAGTTCTGCTAAGCTAGTTTGTTAGGCATTTTCATAGAAAAGTCATCTGTGAAAGCAAGAATGTATAGCACATACCTATAGGGATTTCTGCATGCTGATACAAGTACTTCCCAGACAGTCAGCCTTCTCTGTGGTGCAGAGTAAATTTTCCAAATATAAAGAAAAGAGGCTTGAAGAGAGTTTTGTCAGTGTTTAGCTGTAGGAAGTGAGAGCAAGGAGTTAATTCCTGAAGCTCATAAATCAACCTAAACCCCTCCTTTTCCAGCTCCCACTTAGGAACCCATGTCATCTCTTTGCATTAAGCGTTGTGTCCCTCACAGGTGGAGGCATTGTCTTTAGTTCATCAGCACAAGCTGATGAACTTGGATGTTGTGTCAAAGAATGAATAACCTTTCATGTAGTTTATTGTATAACTCAAGCTGCCTTTAGAAAACTTGTGCTTCCTAAAACTTGAATATATTTTATTTAAATATTAAGATGTTAAATTTGAATCACATCAGTAGTTTGGTTTTTTCCTGTGATACTTTCAAAGTCTAATCATAGTGTTTTGAAGGTGATTTTTTGTCCTGGGTTAGTGGAGAAATCCCTACTACCAATTTCAAGGTGCTGCTCCCTGAAGAACCTGCTAAATGTGTTCTGAAGGAGGCATGGGACTGTAGTTTGTGCTGTTCCTCCCTTTTCTCTCTTTTTGCCCTTTTTCAGGTGTTGCTTTCCAAGCTATGTACCTTGAAAATCTGCTATGTGCCCTTGTTGGGATTGGTGAGAAATGGGATTTTGAATATTGAAAATCCATTCACCTGCAGTTTGTGGCTTTTTTGGTCTGGGCAGTGTGACATTTCCCCAGATGAGAAAACCCTTATACTGCCAAGAGCTCAGGATGCTGTCTGGGGCTGGTTTGGTGGCAGGCATGGGGATGCTTTGCTGTTCTTTAGGATAAGGACACACTTCAAACCCAGTACAGTGTTGATTTGGACTGGAGAGATACAAGCCCTGTTATGGTCAAGCAGAAGTGGATGTATGGGAGAGCAAATTCCCCTGTGCCAGCATGGGGAAGATTCTGCAGGCCAGAAGTCCTCTTTTTCGATTCCTCACTCCACAGTCTGTGCTCAAAGTACTCCTGGTTGTCCCAGGACAGCGGGGGGCACCTACCCTCCTACTGTATCATTCTGGGCCGCCTTCTGCCTGGCTCTGAGGGCTACCTCTCCCTCTGTCCCACTTCCACTTGTGGTTCAGAGTTTTTTCACCTTGTTCCAAGCACTCCTTCACACATAAACATCAGCCTTTTCCTGGGTCAGGCAGTGTCATGGGCCCCTTCCTGCTCCTCTTCCTGTTCTTCCTTTCCCACCTGGTTTCTGCACTCTTCCCAATCTGTTCTTGCTGAGACAGACAGAGGATCTTGCGATCTATGTACACATACTACAGCTTTCTGCCGTCTGAAACATCAGTCTTTGACTCACTGGAAGCCTCGTGGTGGAGGCCATTGGGATCTGGAATTCTTCGTGGAGGAGCTACAGATCATGGATCGGGGGGAAGGATGTGTGTTTTGAAATACAGAGTGTCCTGGTATTATATGGATGCTTAACTTACATAGATCTCAGCAGAGCCTCTTCTACTTGCTTTCTCACCACCTCCTAACAGTGGTAAAATAAAATGTCTTTAAGTGAGTTAGTCTCAGGTTGAGGATAGCAAAAAAAAAAAAAAATAGCTGTGATTCTTCAGTAACAGTGGGAGAATTCTAATTTTCTGGTTTGCTTTTCATCATTTATGATGAATTATACATTTCTCCTCTTTGGACAGTGGGAAAGAGATGCTTCATATTCCCTTAACTGATCTGCTGCCCTGTTCAGAGGAGAAATATTTCAGAAAAAAATTCATTCTAAAAAGTAATGGGAAAAAATAAGAAGCCAAGCTGAAGGCCAATTCCTTCCTCTGAAGGTATTTAAGTGTAGTGGGCACCCATTAACAGTGCTTCATTTGGCAACATGGTAAGAAAGGGGCCTGGGTATGTATTAAGCAAGATGATTGGGAGGGAGAAGTTGTTGAGCTGAACGGGTAGGAAGTGACAGTCATGGATTTTTCTCTGCTGGATTCTGCTCCTGAAAACAAAAACTATGCAGAAAGATAGTCAATAGGGCGGTCCATCTCAGGTCCTACCCACGGGTGTTGAAATGTAGTCCTCATTCTTTTCTGCAAGCTGTGTCCCAAGAGGATGAACTTACGGAGATTTGGATTTCAAGCATTCAATGTTTCTGTGTTTCTGTGTGGATTTTTTCAGTGTCATGGGAAAATGGGGCCCCAGGTCCATGGTCTAAATTATCTTGCAGTGACCCTAACTCAAACAAAAGTCATTAGTGCTGCCATTTTGTCCTGGCCTCTTGCCAGCACTAATCCTAATGGCATTATTATCTAACAAAAAAGAATATCATAAAAATGGAAAATAAGCAGATGACAGAAGGAAAGATAAGGGAGACAGAAAGGGCAAAGTACTAACACAGCAGCTGTCCAGTTGCCAGATGTAGAGCACATATGGCCCTTGGAGGAGTAACAGGTCAAAGAGTATTGGCCGTCTTCATCCCCAGCTGTGAAATCACACAGAAAAGAGAAAAATTGTGTTCCGGGTACATCTTTCCTAGGTCAGAAATTACAGTTGTTTCTACATGGGAAATAGGGAAGGTGGATGAACCTGTGCCTTGAGTGAGCAGGAAAGTGTGGAAAAAGCAATTTCTTGGACTCTTCCAGGAATCTCTCTTGTGAAGAAAGAAAGCTTCCTTAATCAGCTTTTAACTAGACAGCACTGAAAATAAGAGAGGTTCTGAGAAAGCATCTTAGAAGTCTTTGGGTAGATATTAGTTGCACAGGACAGAGCTACAAATATTGATGTTCCCTGTCTGTGATATCCCATTGCAAACAGCTGCCTGAGTCCATTAGGAATTATTACTAGTTTCCTTGCCCACCACTCTCTGAGTGTGAAAGCAGTTACTGTCGTATCAATGTAACCCAAAGAACTGTGGGCTGAATCATTAAATCTGCTCAGCCATTGTTTCAGCATTCAACAGCATCATTATGTTTTTTCAAGAAACATCTGGTAATTTTGTGGATAGCATGACCATTTTACTTTATGCCTACCTGGAGACAGATTTCTCTGAAGAAATGTTCAAAAAAAGGAGGAATTTTTTCAAAAATTATTTAAATTTGGGGTTCAAGCGTAAGGACATTAGAATCACTTTAGTGCTTTTATATCAATGACAGCCTTTTCTTCACTTTTGTAATGTTAATGCATTAGCAAAACATTAACAGCAGTGTGTCCTGGTCTCTATAAAGCAACTGAGATCCTTGGGTTAATTGCAAAACACAGGACAAAGCTCTCCTTGCAGACCTATGGCCTATAGATCTATAGATGAGACAGACAGCAGTGGGAATTGCATGCAGTTACTTGAAGGAAGAATTTGAAACTGTCTCTAAATTGGTATGTGAACAACTCCCAACACATACTGTAGTTAAAAATGTTTATGAATAAACAGTGTTTCAGTTAAAGTATATGCATAAGCCATTTTTATTAAATAATGCTAAACACTTAATGAAGGCTGCATTTTGGAAGCTCTTAATGCACCTTCTGTTCCTGACTGAGGCCTAGGATTCAATAAATCCTTTTTTATGTTCAACCCAGTATTCTGAGCAGGGATGATTTTACAGCCCAGGATATTTGCTCTTCTGAGGTTACAGACCACCCATGGCTTATTTTTTCTTCTCATTTAAGAGCTGAAAACGTAACTAATTAAACAAATATTTCTGCTGTGTTAACTACATGACAACATTGTTCATGAGGTGGATGCATGAGGTTTATCCTACTCACAGCCTTTTTCACCCTGAAAATGAGCATCAGGAAAAGGGAACTGGAGACTGATTTGCCAGTTAAGTTATCTCCGTGAAAGAATGAGCTATATAGATTAATTAGATCAGCAAGATGCTGCTACCTATTGGAAAGAGCAACTCTGTTTTATTTAACATTTTCAGCCCTCTGAAATAAGAAATGGTGCACTTAGGAACAACTGTTCCAGCTCCAAGAGATAACTGCAAAAGATACATGGGAGGTAGCTCATAAAGTTTATCATCTCATCCATAATATCTGTGCCAGACTTTTCCCTGTGTGTATTCCTTACATCAGCCTTTTAATTAGGATTGCACACCACCTAAGATAAGGTTGGGATAAGTGAGCGATTCAGTTGTGTCACTGAGATGCTGAAAATGTAATTTATTCAGGGTGTCTGTCCCACTTGTCTTTTCTCAGGCGCAGGCAGGCAAGATTAATGTCAGGCTTTTGTGTCTTCTCACTGCATCAGGATGGGAGAGAGTTTTGAGGAGATTAAAGAAAAAAAAAAAAAGGAAAAAAACCCCCAAACCCTGCCAGGGAATAATTTGTTCAAATGAATGGGTCTATTCAGTTGTTGGAGTGCTTTGCTAATAGTGTTCAAAAGAATAAAAGCAAACCACAAGCTGCTTTCAGCAGCCGGAAAAAATGGGTTCACATGCCAGCTGATTAAGATGAATTCTATTAGTAAAACATAGTTAGGATTTTTACGATCAGCCCTTCAACCCTTGGTATTAATTAGAGTTTCTTCAGTTTCTGTAAGAGCAGCCTTGAACTGTGAACTGCTAAACTTTTTTTTCTTCTAAGTTAGTGCTTTCTCAGTGAAAGACTAATGTCATCCACATCAGGGTCTCAGGCAAAACTACAGCATAATAAGTTATTTGCCATTAGCAGATGCCATAAAAGAGAGGAGAAGAAAGAAATTATTCTTCTCTCTTTCAGTGGATTTGTTTAATTTTTCTAGCCTATCTAAGCATATTTTTGAAGCTGTCTTAAACCATAAAGGAGATAGTATAAAACTGTGTGTATATCTGAAAATAGTGGCATCTGAACTCTTTGGGAATGTAAAAGTTTAGAGTTGATTTTCGTATATATATTGTATATTTTCCATCACCTCATGTTTTTACTTAGCTTTCACAGACATTCACGTTCCACTTTACTAAGCAGACACTCAGACATTTATGGGCAAGGCATTCTCCTTTTGAAGTTCTTGCTAGAAATACACCTTATTTTCCACTAATAAGGTGTGAAAAATATGTTTTTCTTGCAGAGTTCATAACCTGTTTGTGTTTTTAATGCCTCTACAGGCCGTTTGTGTCGCTAATGATCCAAAAACAAATTTGTCCCATTGGGGTATTGTTTTTTATGTAAATTCGAAGGAGTTTTGATACTGGTACTTAAATGGTCCTCAGGTTTGCCTCTGAGATGTTTGAAAGAAGGAAGACTATATATCTCATTTAGTATAAAATGACACTTAAAAAATGAAATACCTTTTCTAACTGACTTTCTAGCAGCCAATACTTTTTTCTATGAGTCTTTTTCCTGGGTATCTTACAAAAATAACACTCAGATGAAGTTTCCTTGTTTAATGAAAAAAACTTCAGCTGAACAAGGCATGAAGATGAGGTTTGGGTGAGCCTGTCCTATGTCAGGATGCTGCTTCCAGCAGGGAGCTGGAAGTTGTTTTGTTATGGAAATGGTGCTTTTGTAGTATGGGTGATGGAATGCTCCAGCCTCAGCACCTTGGGTGGCATGGAGAGTTTTCTTCATCTCTGCTGGTAGCCTCACACTGTGGTAACACAGAGTACATTGAGTTCATTGAATTCTGGCTGAGACAAACAGTTTAATGGAAGAGTTTGATTCTCTGAGGAGAAGGAGAGTGGCAGAGGTTGGGGGAAGGTAGATATTCTTCATTTTCTTCAGAGGCATAAACAAAGGACAGCTCTTCGAGGCCAGAATTGTGTATTCCTTGTTTGAGAGCTCCACAGCAGAGATGTTGCCTCCACAGTGGCAGGTCCCAGACTGACTTGTTCCAGGGAAGCTTTCCTAAACTTATTTGGGGTATTGATACGGTGAAAGCAATCCTGAATGATAGCAGGGCAAGGTCCAACTTTTTGATATTCAAGTGACAAGTCTCCTAAAAAAAAATAGGTGGAAATCAGTTGCACCTCAAGCCTGTGATCTCCTGCTATGTCAGCGTATTCATTTCTTATGTGTAAGTGCTTTGAGGTTAAGCAACCTGAATGTAGTGCTCTGACAAAGACTTGTTCTCCAAAGGGACAAATCTTTTAACATGAGGCCACACCAGCCCTGGGGGTGAGCCCAGTGTATGAGTGTTGGCAGAGCACAGGGGCCATAGGAACCCACAGGAGAATACCCACAACTTTTCTTCTCTCTTTAGTAGATACTTGTTTCATTAGGAAGAGGAGCCAGATACGAAAATCAAAAGGTCTAGTCCATTCTAAAAAGAACTAATATATCAAGGCTTATTGAAAAGACAAGGACTGTCTCCGTCCCTGAGCAAATGAATAAGAGGAGCATGAGAAAGGGGAGTGGGACAATGGGAGTAGGGTAAGTGGGGAGCTCTGGACATGCTTCACTCTGTGGCTGGGAACAAGGGGACATTTACTAGGCAGGAGGACATCTATGTTTGATCGGATGCACATTTCTAAAATGCACCCAGTTAGCCCATCAGCGTGCAGACTATAATATATCTTACAAATCAAAAGCAAGGATGATCTCAGGGATCAGACAGTCAATAAAGAAGCAAGAAGCTAAGAGAGTGAGGTTTTATTTTTTTGTAGTGGCTGCAAATCCTCAAATTTGGAGGTGTTAGCTATCATGCTGCTGCTGAAGGGTGAGGACATGTTTCAGGTGTGTAGCTGGAACACTACTGCCTGTTGACAGGTAGATATAAATATCTTACGATATAGTTGCTGTACCTCTCTTTTCCCATGCTAGTGCAAGTATATCAGCAGAGGGGTGGTTAATCAGTCAGCTGAACACCTTTCATCAGATATCCTCTATCTGAAAGAAAATAACAAAGCCAAGTAATTAATTTTTAAATTATTTGGAATGGAAGCATGATTAATAGCAGCCTGAGGCTTTGCATTAGTTCTATGACATTAAAGTTTACAAGTTCATATTCCCATTTACCCCGGTATTTCATAAAAGGATCATTTGTCATGGCAACCTCAGCCTCAGATGAGTTCTTCTGGCAAATGATTGACTCCCAGCTGGAGCTTATCCAGGTCTTGGCAGGTCATGTCTCCTCCAGCACCTGGGTTTCAGCTCCAGGAGTGTCTGCACCACACGATGCCCTGCAGACAGGGCAGGGTAACGGTGGAGTTCAGATTCCCTGAAAGCAGAGATTTGATCCTGAATTTCTCTCATGCTAGCATGGTAGTAGTAGCCCAGGGGCTTTCAGATGAGAGGGGCTGCAGGGAACTTAAAAGGACTAGCATCTTGTGGGGTTTGTGTAAAGATTTGACTGCATGTTCTTGCAGGGGGGAGCTGTTACCTGCTTGTGTGAGTGTAACAGGGTCACATCCATTCCTCATTCTTTTTCTTCTCTACTGGCCAGGGTGAGATGGGATGCTGGTGCTTATGAATCCTGGTTTTGTATGCCTAATTTTTAACTGGTACTGAATAAGGGGGATTAAATGATTAATCCCAGCTCCAAGCATACTTTTGAGCTAAACCCTGGTTTTGGCTGTGCCTAAATCATTTGTGTTTAGTCAGCCCTTAAGACAGTATTTAAAGCAAATGCTCTGCTGAGTAGCGTTTGCTAATCTTCTGCAAAGCAAAAGTTACGTAGTCCTTTTCATTAGATGTGGGTTTTACCCTGTGGAAGAATTAATGAGCCCACCTGTGTAGCACAGGCAAATTTGAACACATGAATTTTCTCCACAATGATACAGTGATTTTTCTGAGTTTGCCTGAGAACTGATGTGATCTTGAGAGCTTTTAGTAAAGAAAACAAAGAATATGTGTGATTTCTGTGGTTTGGCGTTAATGTTAAAAATCCAGAATCCAAAACAATTGCACACATTTAGCAAAAAATGTGCTTCCTGTTTGTCCTTGCTCTGCATTTCTTTAAACCAGTTTAACTTATTTTAGCAAGTGGAACTGATTTTCTCAGATGAATGACCATCATCCCAAAAACTCAGATATGTTCCTGCTTGAAAAACAGTCTTGCTCACTAGCATTAAAATATTACCTAATGAAAAGACTAGGGCTGGGGTTTTTTTACTAGGTATTTATCTGCAGTTAAAATGTCCCAAGTTAAATGCTAACTTTAAATGTAAGCATTCATTACAGCTATATAATAGGTTATCATCAGACTACCAAGGAGAATACTTAGAAAAATCTACTTAAAGAAAGTGGTTTTTAATTTCTCTGTGTATGTTCTGTTGAAAAGAGCAACTTCTCTAATATCTCTTTAATATCTCACCATTGTAACTAAATGTGTGGTTTCTGAACATAGTTTTGTAACTTAATGCATGAATGATGATGTTGTTTGTTAGAAAGCAGGAAATCCTAAAAAAGTAGAGAGGTTAATTTTATAAATGACAACTATACCTTTTATGGTCAAGATCTCTTCACTGTTCAGGCAGTCACAGTATAGTTCTTTGTGCTAGAGATCCTCTGCATTAGTTGTTTACCTGGAGTTAGAGATATATTATAAACATGGGGTATTTCACCTTAACTACAGTGGCACACAATAATATATCCTCTCATTCTATCCTTTTTCTTCATAGGTGTCCTGGAGCTGTTTAGAGCTAATTTACATAGATGAATAATATGTATATAAAGAATATGTAAATGATAAATTCCCCTAAATTATTACTCTGTAGGTAGTTCACGTCTGCCACATAGCAATGCTGCTCCTTAGATAAATCAACTGCACTCCTTTGAGGCCAACATTTAAAGGTACTACAGGAACCAAAACCATAGTGGGGTTAAATGGCTGGTAGCAGCTTACGGAGGGAATGAGTGAACATGATGGATAGAGCCAGAAATAAGTCCCACACAGGTTTTCAGGGGGGAAATCTGGTCCCAGAGGATCATTCTGTTCTGGAGCAGGATAGTTTTCACCTCAGCCTGCTGTCCATGCTTTTGGAGGTCTGGGGAGGGTGTGAGAACCAGTGATGTCAGGCCATGGGTTGAGTCCAAAATTCATGCATAAGAGCGACAGTAAGAGTTCCTTTATGTGAACAGACTGTGGGTAAGATTCTAACTGTGCTGAGGTGGCAAGTTCTGTGTCCATGTTTAATAGAAGAAATTAATTTTGGCTATATCTGGAAATTTTTGCCCAGCCTGTTGGCAGCAGGCACTGGGAGTTTAAAGTTATTTTCTAGATAACCATAGGAGACTGTTGCAAGCAATAGACAAACAAAGAATGGTCAGCTTTCATAGGCAGTGGGATGGAAGGGTTTCTCCACGTCCTTGCATCTCAGTTGTCATGGCACCCTGACATGTTGTAGCTGACATTTCACAGCACAGCTACCCTGCAGCCTGAATAGGTTTTTGCTTCAGTTCACTATTGAGACAGTAGACCAACTTGTGGCTGCCTCCGACAGATGACTGTGAGTAAATCTTCCAGTTTTTCAAGAATGGGCTATGAAGAAAAACAAGGAAGAAAGCCTGAAGCATATGTATGAGATACAAGGAGTTGGCTTTGTGGCTAATTTTCTTTCCTAACCTTCACTGACAAAATACCTTAGCTCCCTGAATTTCACAGCCTTTTTAAGTAAATCACAGATACTGGTTGTCAATTTATTTTCTTTTTGTTAATTTATTTTATTTCAGCAGACCTTCTTGTGGAACAAAAGGCTTCTGGTTCACAGTTGATTTTAAAGCAGCTCAGAGTTTGTCACTGGGAGTATTTCAGTCCTGTTGCAGTAAGCATCCTCTAGGCTAGGTGGAGGAAGGGTAGCAGTGGTTTGGGATGCCTGGAGTCCACAGCTGGAGTGTACCAGCTGGTCAGATGTATGGCTGAGCCGTGGAGGCAGCCAAAGGCATGGTCTCACCATCAAGGAAATGGGCTTAGCTGTGGCACCTTATCTTTATGTCCAGATTAGACAGAAAGTGCCAAAAAACCCCAAGGATCTTTCAGTATATGTTGTGTCTAAAATGATGCTTGCAGGCCCTTTCATGGTGGGGAAGGGAGGCTGTGAGCAATGCTTGCTTCCCAGACTCTCTCAACCTGCACTTCAGTTGCAAAGTCCTCACACCAGGACTGCACCAGGTGTCACACCAGGACTGGTGTGCAGAGCTCTTAGGTGGAGTGTGCACCTCCATCTCTCTACAGTCAGCATTACTGTTGCACCAATGAATACTGGCAAGGAGATGGACACAAGCAGGCAGCCTTGTTGGAAGAAGCCTCCTTAAATGGCAGTGATGTCCTGTTCAACTGCAGTGCTGAATTGTTAAGCTATAATTTTAAAGTGTTTGCAGAATTCAAATAACAAAGTCACATGCTCTCCTATAAGAAAAATCTCTTATGGGTTTCCATATAAAGAGTCTCCCTGTGAAAGATGAAATTAATATAACAATACTTGAATAAATCTCTCTTAAATATGCACAAGGTTTTACTGTTACATGACATCACCTTACACAGAGGAATGCTCATCCTCTTTTTCTAGGGAGAGATGTGAGTTCCAGCCCCAAATAATAAAGAATGTTTGGACAATTGTATGTCCTTTAGAAAACAAGTCCCGAGCCCTGGTTTTATGTGTTCTTGAACAAGTGCCCATTTATGTATTTATCGAGACTGGATATCAGTGAATATAGCGAGAGGCTGTCCTTGGCTACAGCTGCATTGCCCAGAATTTGGCATAATGCCCTATGTTCTCTTTGAGTTTTGAATTAAATATTGAGGAAATGGCCTTTTCTGAAGAAGGCATGTGTTTCTATTCTTATTTTCATTTTCTTTTACTGTTTTTTTTAAGCACTAAGGTCCATTAGGGGACCATTCTGGTTACCCAAGCAAACAGGCTGTATTTTTAGTCTTAGGCATCTAAACATACATACATAGGTTTGATTAACAGCCTTACTGCTTTATTCTCCTTTCCTTTCGCTGGACTGGTTCCAAAGTGATGTGATTTCAATGGAAACATGTTGGGTCATGTATCCCTGTCTGCAGGCACCCAGAGGCATGCTGTTTCTGACAGCTGGCTGAGAGTGTATCTTGTGGCTTTGCATTTGTTATACTTGGGAGGCCTTGAAAGCCCAGTCCAGATGAATGGGAGTAGCTGTTATCCATAGGTGAGATTTAGGAGCTCTGTGAGTTTCTATTAAGAAATCATGTTAAGATCTGAGCACATGGATGGTGAGTTGATGAGAGCTGTGATAATTCTGTTATGATGGTAACAGGCTGTAGGACTAATAAACTACTGCTAAACTGAACCTGGACATGACATTACTGGTTTGAAATCCACTTTCCCTATTCTGAGGATATGCTTGTGTAAGGATGTTTTCCCCTCAGCTTCACACTCTCAATTTACATCTCAGTTCCACACAGAGTTTCTGACACAGTTTATATAAAGTTCAACAGAAAATCAGTTTGTAACAATGGTGTTTTATCTTTTAAAAAACCCCAAAACCCAAAAACAACAAAACAAAAACACCCACCTCTCCTGCCCCAACCAAATAACTTCTATCTGTTGATCATCTATTGTATGAGAATCGTGAGTACTTTGTTCTGGATTTGTGCAGCTCAGAGCAAGGGCATAGCAACTCCTCAAGGAACTACTGAGAGCCCCTGCGCATCCCAGTACTTAAAACAACACCATCAGCTGTGGCAGTGTGCTGAATGGGAATGTGCAATATTAACAAACAGTATCAAAGAGAAAAGTCTCTGCTCCAGAGTTAAGTGAAAAGTATATTGCCAGATAGTAAGTCGGCAGAACACAGCTGAAGATTATGTGTCAAGAATAAATGTAAGAAATTAGCTCTGTCAGGGTTTCTTAGGAAAGCTCATAAAGAAAGGACCATAATTATAATTGGCTTGGTGAAAAAGGATTAAAAAGAGAGCTCTGACAGTTAATTGTATCTGCTTAGAAAAATACTTTCATTGAGAGACATTGAAGCAGCATGAGGTAGTAGGAAACCACCTACCAAAATAAAGAGGTTGTTGTTGCTGTACTGAAGGTATCCATAGTCATGAAGTATGTGAACAAGCTCATCACCAAATCAATTAGGTTGGAAAAGACCTTGGAGATAATGAGTCCAACCTTTGTTTGAACATCATCATGTCAACTAGACCATGCCACTAATTGCCACTTCCAGTCTTTCCTTAAACACTTCTAGGAATTGTGACGCCACCACCTCCCTGAGAGATTGTCATGAGATTGATCTTAAGTATGTCATAGTATATATATGTATATATTTGAAATATAGTTGCTGTATTTGAACTTTGTTGCCATATTTTTACTGTGCTGTAATTTTACAGTATAACACAGTATTGCTAAAGTTCATAGTCTTGATGTTAGGTGAGTGTCATAAGTTTATAGCATCAAACTTCCTGACTTGATGACTTAGTTTCATCGCTTTCAAATAATCTGAAAGAGGAAGAAGTATCAGTGAACTTCAGTGGGCATTATCTCTCCTGAGCATCATGTCAAGGATGTAAATTGGTAAGATTTTTGCAAAAAGTCTGGGTACAGCCCTCTGCAGTTCCCCAGAGTCCTCAATAATTTTGGCTGGAACTGTAGTTTGACAACTTCAAAATCACTTTGAATGTACTGGAAAAGTAGATGCAGAGACCAAGTTTGGGAAATGTTAGTTGTTTGCATATGCAATAGAGAAAAAAAAATTGATGATGATGCTCCCCAGCTGGCACTGAAGTGGTATGAATTGCTGTAAGTGCTATGATTCAGAGTTGGGCAGTTCCAGATGGGAGAGAATAAACTTATTTAACAGCCAGGAGGCAGGATAGGGAAATTATGGGTCCTGCATAGCTGTATCTTGGCTGTCTTCCATGTCGGTAGTATTTTGCATTGCTGTGTATGCTGTTAACACCTTGGTATGTATGAATAGTGTGGTCACACTATAGCTGCTTGGGGAACTATAACTTTGAGCAGTGTAAAATTTTTTCTTGTAATTTCCATTGAGAGGGGTTGTTGGTTTTGTGTTTTGGTTTTTTCTTCCGCCCCTGATGGAAGATGATTATTTAGAGTAGAAAGGCAGGAAAATAAAAGGGATATATGTATGCTTATCTTATATGTATGACTTACATGAAGTCAGCTTACCTGCTTTTTAGATATGTGGTATTTGAATAGAATGTGAAAGTAACATGCAGGATATCTCAGAAGGTGCTTTCCACATAGTTGTATTGCAGCCTCCAAAGCTGTTCAGGAAATCTGGCAGCTTCTGTCCTGCCAGTGGCATTCCTACCACATTGAGGGGTGGCCCTGCTGTGGGGTACAGAACAGGGACAACAACTTCTTCATTGATCTGACATGCAAATTGTGATCACAGCATTTGAAGCTCAGCTCGCACCTGTAATTAAAAAACAGCATAAATGGAAATGGAAAATACTATAATCAAAAATTTCTGCTTTTTATTAGACCTCAGCTAAAATAACTTTTAATTACATATTAGATTAGTTGACCTTTAATAGATTTGATATTGTTTAGTTTTTATCCTGAGAATGTCTAAGGCTGAACCACACACATAATTAATTACCATGGGCACCTTCAAGCAGCCTGTGAAGACATCTTCATATTTACTCTGATTCCTGTTTGAAATATTCATGGAATATATATTTCTTCTAGCCCTTTTAAAGTCTTTTCCTGCAGCAAGGAATAATCCTTTCAAAATTTTCTGTAGCTATTACTTCACACTTTAATATTCCTCTGTCCTACACATCATGTGGAATTGTGGCAACTTCTGGATGATTAAGCAAGATGATATGCAGGAAAACTTTATGTCCTTCGTGGTATCCTGTATCCCCTTTTAAGAACTGGTGCTTGACCATGTTCCTGGAATAATGTGAAAAGTCACAGGTGTGCCCAGAATTTGGTTTCGCTAGGGAATGTAGGTGCAATCTCACCTACAAAAGTATTACTCTTTTAGAAGATTTTAAATGGCATAAATTACTCACAGTTTCACCTTTCTTGACAATATAAGATAAAATGCTGGGGTTTGTGTGTGAGCAACTGAGTAGTGGCATAAATGACCTTCTGACAACTTTCTAATGTGTTTTTTTTTTCTGTGTGATGTCAGGTGTTTTGGACAAGAGGGGCTTTGGCAAAAGGCTGTGGCAGTAACCTTCCACACTGCCAAGTGAGTTCTGACAGGGCTTATCTGGCAGATCTGCAGTGTCTGCAGAAGTGTTTTCACTCTGGTAGCATGAGTAGATTTCAGGTTGAGCAAATTAGCTGACAAAATGGATTTTGAAGGTTGCTGTGTTACACTGAGAGGTCTTTGCCATGGACAAAGGAAGTGACAAACGAGTGCCAGCCACAAGCTGTAAATTAGCCAGCAGGGAGGTAAAGCTACTAGAGAGACTAATTTCTCTCCTGAGAGAAAGAATGTCACATAAAGAAAGACCATGTTTGATCATCCACAGGCCACTTGGACTCTAACATTGGCACATGAAGTGATTGTCAAGCTTTGTGGTTTCTAGGTTTGGTTGGGTTTTTTTCAACTCTGAAAAGGTAAACCTCCTGCTGGCAAAGCCTGTCCTAGTATGCACTCTGTCCATCAGCTGTTGTTATTCCACCAAAAGTGTGACTTTCACCTCTTCTTTCACGCTTTCTCCTTAGCTCAGAATAACTGCAGCTGCCCTTTAGTCTATGGCTGTCAGAGTGAGCTGAGCTGTTCTGTGCCTCCTGTAGCACTGTGGGCTCTTCCCCTGGACTGGTGATGCATTTTCTTACTGCAACATATGTTGGAGTTACTAAAAGTCCGGTTTTAAGTGTCAGAGCAATGTAAACTTTAATAATATCAGTGAGTAATTCCAAAATCCTCCTTACTCTTGGCAGCTGCTTTAAGAGTGAAGGAATGTCTTGGATGTAATTACATTATCAGTGTTTGATTGGTTTGGCTTAGCCAATCAACTATGTAATACTTCTTATCTATGGAGCAGTTATTTACTTAACTGGCTGCATATTTTTGTCTTTTAACATCTTTAATGTCCAGCTAAAACTGTGAGAGTTAGAGTGGCACTTTAAATTGTGGCATTTTAAATTGTTTATTTGCACAGAAGTGAAAGATACACTATATGTTGTTTCTATCCAGGAGAATATTTGTAGAGGTGAGTTTTTCATTGGAAATGGCAGTAAGAGACCTCACAATGTAGTGTAATCCTTGTAATCCTTGCTTACATCTTTGCTGATAATTTATTATGAATTACTGTGCATGAAATGAGTGCATTGCATTGCTGAGATGTGAGTTGCTGCCTGCAGAAGAGGAATACCTGTGCTGCTCAAGTCATGGATGTCTGGTTCTGCTGATGTGTCTCCACCTGAACTTAGCTCCTGAAATAATGATTGCTTCAGCACTGAAGCACACCAGGCTCCTGTGAGCAACCCTGTAATATTTGTGCAGCACTCATCTTGTAACTCTTGTTATTACTCAGTGGTACAGACCAAGAGCTGTAGGTTGTCTACATACACTCATGGGACCTGGTTGGTAGCAATTTTCTTTTATATTAGGGTTATAAGGCAATATTTCATTCATTTCATGTCATTTACATGGAAAAACCCTATGAATTACAGGCAGGAAAAGGTTCTGGCAGTTCCAGAGATTGCATTACTGGAGAGTGTTAAGTAGTTTCCTCCATTGCTCATTTGCTAGTGGAGAGATGCTTGGCTGAACGAGGGCCAGAAATGGAAGTGGTAATCATTAAACAAGCAAAAACACCAGTAGTGCTCTCCAGAAAAAATCATGACAGAACATACTTCCCAGTCCTGAGAGGTGCTAAGTCCCCTGCACATGGGGAGCAGGACCTATGTGCTGCTGTGGGATGAGGGAGCTCAGGACCTTATTGAGTCTTATGTGATCAAGTGCAGAATTTGTGCGTCTGGGCATGGGAACCACGATCTGCGAATTTCTCCCCTATCTGCAGAGCTATTCAGACACAACACCAAAGTGTGATTTGAGTGTTCAGAATAGCAGATAGTGGTTAACTGTTTTTAAAAATGCATCAAAAGTTGCCATTTTCCCCCTAAGTTTTTTTTGAGACACATTCCAGCAGTTGAGAAAATATCTACAAATTAGTGACTTCTGTTAATTTGTAGAGTGCCTCTATTTAATTAATTCCATAGGGGAAAAAAATTGTTATGTGTCAACTGCCATTGCTTTTTTTCTTTCTTCTTTCTTTTTTAGGTCAACATGTTTGTGGAAGGATTCCATGATGCTATTCTTCTTTATGCTCTAGCTTTACAGGAAGTCCTGAAGTTTGGTTTCACTAAGAAAGATGGGGAAAAAATTGTTCAGCAAACACGAAACAGAACATATGAAGGTAAGAATTAATATGGATTCCTAGGTTTTGGAGTCAAAAAAATTCAGGTCTTTTTTGTGTGTAGAGTAAGGACCTATGCCTATTCCACTCTTAAGTGAGAGGAAAGTAAGCGTACGAAACCATGTACATCTTTAAGTCTGGGTCACAATCCTCCTCCCAGTCTGACTTTTCTCATGCATCAACTGTCAAGGTCTTAGTTCAAAAAACTCTTAACAATTTAATGACCCTCACGGATGTTGCAAAGACATACCAATAATTTTCTCAGGCTCCATCTTTGTTTTTGAGAAGATTACAACTGCTTGGTTTACTCATGTTCATCTATTAGCTCTGAGATTGCCTCATTTTTTCCATTTCACTTTTTTATCTTAAAAGCCTGGGAATGGATAGAAGCAAGCAGGTGCCAGGATTGAGGTTGTTTTGTGTTTCTTGGTGGGACTCCTTTGGGCCCTAGAAGGATTTCCCCCAGCTTCCTTTCAGGAGCTGTGCATGTTATCTTGGAGGCAGTAGCTGAACAGCACTGTGCCTTTCTGTGCCTAATCCTGGAGGCTGCAAATCCACAGCGTAAATGGCACTGGTATGTCACCATGCAAAGCAATGAAAATGCTTTTGTCAAGTAAGATTTGTAATAAAGACACTGAGGATTATTGGTTTCTTCTGTCATCTCTTAAAATATTTCCATCCATCTCTTTATAATGTTCCCATCAATCTCATCTAATACTCCTGTCATTTGATATAGGATTGGCAAGATTTCCTATGGAAATGCCTAAGAGAATGAAACATTTCCCCTAGATAAGAAGCAAATGATTCCTTTGAATGTGTAAGAAAAACCTCTGTGGCCAGGTTCTCAGCTCTAAGAGCACACTGGACATAGTGTAGGAAGGCAAGAAAGGCAGCAGCTCCAACCCAATTTTTTGTTTTCAAATTGTGGCCTGAACTAAAGGCAAAAGGATACCCAGGGTAGCTTAAGGGAACACAGGCACTGCTTTAAATTGCACTGCTTGCAGTCATCTCATAAGCAGCCCTCCACTAGCTGGAGATTGCGCTTGATGTCCCACTACCTTCCTTCACATCCATGGATTCCCAAAACTTTCTGTTTAACAAAGGAAATCTAGTGTCTAGGGATTTGCCTCAGTCTTTGGTTGTCCTGTGTATGAACAGATGCTCCAGTACAGCTTGTGTTTTCTCTGCTGCTGTTTCTGTGCTCCAGGAATCCACAAGCTTGTGTGCCCATGCAAGTCTTTTGTAGTACCATGTGCTCCATCAGGGTCACATGATTGATTCTCACACCTAGCTTGTAAAACCAGCAAGGAGGAAGAAATATTCTCTTTCCCTGCTTGGTTGTTGACCTGTCACACATATTTTGAAAATGCAGCTGTCAAGTTGGGCTCTGAGGGTGCATGTAAGTCATATGCCATTTCCTCCCTGTGGCAGTACTTTGCTGGACATAAAACCGATTTTAAAAGAGGCCTTTAACCTGATGTCATGCAATCCAGTCCTTTTAGGAAGATCACATCCCTTTGTTCTCCTTGAAAGCCCTTCTTCTCAGTGGGTGCAGCATGGCAGAGTACAGTTCGTGCACCCACCTCTCAGCCTTTCCTGCAAGACTGAAGCTTTGTAATTCAACATTTGCAGGCCTCAATGATGAGAACTCCAGTTTCATTAATTAAATTAATTTAGTTGCTGACATTTAGATATATAAGTGCTTTGGCATCTTGCCTTACAACCTGGTCCAACCCATCAGGACTCCAAATGCGATCTGGATGCTGCTTCCTGCAGCATTCCATCTGCCAGTGACAACTGCACAGCCATCACATGCTTAGAATAGATAAGGCTCAGGTGACTAAAGGTTTTCTTACTGCTTGGGTTGTTAGAGACACCCTGCTGTGACTTCAGGGCACATTTTGTAGAGAATATTTTCTATTCATTGGAATTTCCTCTTAAAAAGTAGCAAACTATTCTGTATGTAGATATCTAACATAACAGAATGAAAAGAAAGTCCAGATAAAATCCTTCCACCTGCATCCAATGGCAGTTGTTCATCAAGGTTGTTTCAAAATTTCCTCCCTATGTTTTTTAAGGAAGAACATTACAGGGAACATCAACATTCAAAATTCCTTGTTTTGATTCAAATGGAAAAATTAAAAACTAGTACTTCCTACTGAAAAAAAGAAATCTCATAGAAATTCCAAGTTTTAATAATTTTAGCACCTACTTCCAAAAATTGAGTTTTGGTTTTCTTAGGCCAGGAAGGTTTCTCTTCTGACTTACACCTCCTGTCAGATTCAGAATCCAAATTGCTGTGTAGGCAAGAACATTAGAGTTCTTCATAGTGGCCTCCTCTGCCAGTGCTCTCACAGCCACATGGTTCTTACACTCATTCTGTTTTCCTGCAGTAATCAAATTGACAATTGAAGTTTGATTACTGTGTTGCTGTAATGAAAGAGATGCTTGACAATAATCTTACCACTACATATTCTGAAAATCACAGCAAGCTGAAAAATTCCTGACATTACTAAATCTGAACAGAAACAAGATAAATGGAGGTGTGTTTATCTGTTGCATGTTCACCATCATTATGCATGTTGAGGGGAATTTATACTCTGACTGATTATGTGACCTCTCTCTCTTCTGATTTATCATCACTGAGAGCCTGAGTCTCTTCAGCTTTGTGCCTGGTCTAGTTGTGTAGTTGGTGTAACATGGGTGTACAATGATGCCTCTTTGCTTTGCACATGTGTAAAATGGCTATATTTGGTATCAGGCAGTGGAGGACCACATTTGAGAATATCTGAGATGGTAAAGGGTATCAGCAGTCTGACGATATCTTGATCATAGTTGTTTGGTACTGTTTGATGGCTTTTAAGAATCACTTGGACTTTGCTGCAAGAATTTGGAGCCATGCTCTTTGTACACAAAGGCATACATGGGAAGAAGAGATTCAGACTGAATCCAAGGATGTGTTTTTCCCTTGTGACAGCCAAAACAAGTTGCCCTAATGATGTGGTGCAGTTTCCATCCTTGGGCATTTTAGAGACCAGATAAATCCCTGAGCATCTTCCTATTCTGACTTTCTGGCTGACCCTGCTCTGAGCAGGAGGTTAGGCTTGACATCTCTTCAAACTTGAGTTTGTAGTCCTATGAGTATATGATTCCCAATTTTCCTAAAGTTTCTGAGAAGCTGCAAAGAAAGGAAGTGAACTGGGTGTCTAAGACTATACAATGAACAGCACTACAGCATTATGTAGTTAATTTTATGTAAATAAATGCAGGGCTTAATGCATACATAGTGCACATGGTGCCCCTTGTCCACACCCTCTTCACTATCCATTAAATGGAAACAATGTTGGATTGGGTATATGGGTGCAATTTGTTGGATGTAGATCTGTGTCCTCTGCAGCACATGAGCTGGACTCTCTTTATTGAGGCATCATTAGATATTTCAGGGTTAGGCTCTATGTAAACAATTCACATCAAATATATTTGTGTTTCATTCTTACATGCCGGCTTTTGGATTAGATTTTTCTCACGTAGTCACCAAATAGTCTCACACATTTGATATTTAAAAAGGAGAAATGTTAAGAATTCAGGAATGCAGACACTGAGATGAAATTACAATTTCTTTTGGAATGCCAACAAAAATGCTGGGAGACTGATGAGATTTCCTGTCATATCAGTCTGTAAAAACCTGTCCACTTTTTTCTTGTGTTCCTTGGAAAGGTTCAGTATTTTAACTAATTATTTTTCTGATTCCTCACATGCCATTCTTTAGGCATTGCAGGGCAGGTGTCCATTGATGCCAATGGAGACAGATATGGGGATTTCTCTGTGATTGGAATGACAGACCCAGAGGCAGGCACGCAGGAGGTAAGGAAAACAAACACCACTGCAATTGGCAACTGATGAACTAGCCAGTGTAATGTAACATAACATCATCTCTTTACTTGGTGACTTAACCTTATCAACTTAACCACCAAATCCTTTCTGTAAAATCAATACCTTGAAGTAGTCACTTAAAGTTTTTGCAAACTTCTTTTCTCTCACTGTACATCTTTTTCCGCATGATGCTAGCCTATCACTAAAGGATAAATTCTCGCAAGCTAGCTAAGCAATCATAATCTGCATATGAGAAATTATTGTTTAAATTGAGCAAGGCCTTTTATTCATTGGTAGGAAAAAAGATTAATCTTATAGCAACAGTGATGCACAAGTTATCCTGAAATATTAACACACAAAGTACATGTATTTAAATCTTACACTGTGGTCAATCACAAGCAGGAGCACAGACTTTGCCTGGCCTTGTTTATCAGACCTAAGTGCCTTGCTTTCAGTGTTTAAGAGACATTTTAATCAGATGACTCCATATACACCACCTTGGTTGTTCCACTGGATGCAGAAGGAGTGGAAGAGAGAAAAAAATCTGATGAGAAATAGAACACTTGCACACAGAGAATAGCATGTCTGGGCTGAGTTTATTAATACATGCATTGCTCTAACTCCAGCTTCATTATAAAGCTTTTGTTATTTGCAAAGTCAGTGTCAGCCTAAGCTTTGCTAAGGTCTCCCCTATTTCATCATGCTCAAATATAAAGCAGTGGTGCATCTGAGCTGAACATCTCCAGTGAACATACATTGTTCTTGTCAATGCCGTGGCAGAGGCAACTCAAGGAGCCTTTTTTAAAATGTGAGGATGTCTTGTGTGTTTTAGTGGGTAAAAGTGATTGAAAAACTATAGCAATAAACTACAGACATTCATGAGTGCAGTGAGAGTACAAGTTGATTGGGATAACTTTGGTTTGAACAACCTGTATTATTTCTGTTTGTTCAGTCCATTAGCTTTTTGTCTCATCCATTTAATCTCCCTCTCCTACCCTTCCTTGCATTGCTCTTTCACTTGAAATATAAACTATCTTTTATGTTTTTAGTGTTGCATTTCTTCTTTCAATATTTTATTCAGCTTTCCTCTGCTTTATTATTGATATAAATATACATACAACTAACATTTAACATGTGATTACTTACACTTGTATCTGCTACATCATTTCTACCCTCACTCTAAAAACATTGTTTCTTCAATAACTTGTTTTATTCATTTGGACAATTTTTTTCTGTGTCAGTACAAGGTGTTTCTCAGCTGAACTGCACCAGATGAGTGAGTGTTTGCGCAGAACTGTTTTCCCAGGTCTATTCACATAGTTTAAAGCTAGAAGAAAATACCAGATTACCTAACTTGATCTGTGCTATTTTATGGACAGGCAGGTTTCTCACCCTTGTATAGAGCCCTGTAGTTTACACGGGACTAAAGCTCACATTGTAACAAGCATTCATTTTTCCTTTGGAGACACTGAGAGCGCAGGAACTGTCTTGCTTGTTCCCTCAGTGTTTGTTCCACTGTTTAACCACTCCTGCCTATTAGAACAAATCTGTATCCTACTTCTGATCTAAATCCGCTTGGCTGCTGCTTATAGCTTTTTGTTCTTAAGCCACACTGCATTGCTTTCATATTTAGTAAGTCCTGCTGGTAGAGGACACTCTCACTCCTGTTTGATAAATAAAACCATTTTATAAATAATCTGCTGCCTACAAACCACCTCTGAGGTTTTTTTTGTCTCTACTCTTTCCACTTTACCAAATTTGCCTTTATTTTTGAACAAATATTAAAAAAAGTGTTTCTTCAGAGGTTTTATATCCCAGTGGCAACTGGGAGAGAAATGAGCTCCTTTTTCTGGTGTAAAATCTAGCTTTGTATATCTAACTAGGGCAAATGTTCTTTAAACTCTTTAGCTTCAAAGTGAAAGTGAGATGAAATATTTGAACAGGCTATCAGTGCCTTGAATTCTAAACCTGGTGTATTAATATCTGCTTTTTAACCACAAATACATCTTTTGATGTGCTTCTGCTAATGCTTCTGACTACTTTAGTGTCACTATATTTGGCCTTGCTTACTGTACATAGACGTTTTTAGAACCGTTTTCAGATGAGTCATGTACTACTGTTAGCACAATTTAGTCCCACAACTTTGCAGTAGATTCAACCTTTTATATTGAAAAAGCCTAGGCTTAACTGTTAAAGACAGGACTGAAATTCTAAAGTGTCTTGATGAATTGGTTTGAAATAATTGTCAATAGTACCAGAATAACAAGCATTAGGCAGGGGCAGTCCCGTGGTGTAAAGGAGAGCACTCTGGACTCTGAATCCCAAGGCCATGAGTTCGAGTCTCAGTGGTACCGTCCTCTGGCAGTAAATGCCTCCCTGACATCTGATCCTGTCAGATCTCGGAAGCTCAGCAGGGTCAGCCCCAGTTAGTACCGGGTGCTGTAGATAGGCCCTAGGACTTCACTGTCACTGTCCAAGCTTGCTCAGCCATGGCAAATGAACCTTGGGACTTAAACAGTGGGGCCAGTTCTGTGCACGCTGTGCCTCACCTAAAAAATCCACTGCACAGGCTCGAAGGCACACCCATGTGGGGAGAGCCCTGCCCAAATTTTCGTTCACGAAGGTTGGCCGTTATTATTATAACAAGCATGAAAGGCCCTTTCTGTGTAAATATCAACTGCAGAAGTACAAGGTAGAGAAGGAGATGCTTTGTCGTAGTTCTTCAGAAGATTTAAAGATTTGAAGTGACCATGATCAAGTACCTCCAAATTCTGACAAAACAGAAAACCACTGTGGAGTCTGTATCTGGGAGTCTCAGCACTCAATCTGCTTGAAATCATAAAACTACAGAACCATTGAATTACTTCAGTTGGAAGGGGCCTTAAAAGTCGTCCGATTCCAACCCTTCTGCCCTGGGCAGGAACACCCACAAGACCAGGCTGCTCAGAGGCCCAGCCATCCTGGTGTTGAACACTTCAAGGGATGGGGCATCCACAGCTTCTCTGGATGACCCAGTGTGTCACCACCCTCACAGCAAAGAATTTCTTCCTAGCATGTCATATAAATCTCTTCTCTTTTAGTTTAAATCTGTTTTCCCTTGTCCTGTTGTTACCTGCCTGTGATAAAGTCCCTCTCCCTCTGTTTTATAAACCCTCTATAAATACTGAAAGGCTGCAAGAAGGTCTGCCTGGAGCCACCTCTTTTCCAGGCTGAGCAACCCCCCACCTCTGTCAGCCTGTCTTCATAGCAGAGGTGCTCCAGCTCCCTGATCAGCTTAGTGGTGTCCTCTGGACTTAATCCAACAGGTCCACATCCTTCTTATGTTGGGGAACCCAGAGCTGGAATCAGTGCTCCATGTGGGGTCTCACAAAGGCAGAGTGAAGGGCAGAATCCTCTTCCTTGATCTGCTGCCCACCCTGCTTTGGATGCAGCCCAGGACACGTTTGGTTTTGAGGCTGTGAGTGCACATTGTTGGCTTATGTTCAGCTTTACATCCATGAGAACTCACAAGCTCTTCTTGGCAGGGCTGCTCTTGATGAGTTCTTCTCCCAGTCTGGACTCATGTCTAGTTAGTGATACTTTCACTTAGCTGGATTAGAGTCCTGAGCATTCAACCCACTATGGAGCAATTGAAGAAAACCCAGGGAGTGCAGGAGGAATATTTGGAATGTTAAAAAACCTTCAGTAAACAGGATTTATATAGAAGAGAAGCCTGAAGGCAGACCAGATAAGAGCCTGTGAACATGTAAAGCAATGTTTCAGAACAGAAAAGTTTCTATGTCCAATGGCAGTTGAGTAAGTAGTGATGGAGAATAACAACAAAGGAATTTTAGGTTATGTGCTAGGGAAAACAACTGACAACAAGACTAGCTAAGTTCCAGAATAATTCTATGCAGAAATTTTCAAGTCTCCATCTTTGAAGGCTTTTAAGAACAGATTAGATAAACATCTGTCAGGAGAGCTTTTGTTCAGCTGGTTCTGCCCTGGGGCTGTGCATGCACTATATAACCTCCCACAGATCCCTTCAGCCCTCTCTGGGATATATCAGCATTGTGCCACAGGAGTCCAAGTGAGTGATGCTGCTTTCTTGTTCGTTTTACTTCTCTAAGATGATAGGAAAATATTTTCATTCCTTTCTTGTTTTGCACAGGTGATTGGGGACTACTATGGAAAGCAAGGGCGTTTTGAAATTCGATCGAATGTGAAATATCCTTGGAATCACGGCAGGCTGCGGCTAGATGAGAGCCGTGTTTCAGAGCACACAAACAATGCACCTTGTAAATCATGTAAGTTTAGTGACTTAATGCTTTTGCCCCAGGTTCAGAGAGAGGAATCCATGCATTGATGCAATGTAACCGGCTGTATTAGATTGCTTAGCACAGTTTTCCAGCTGAGACATGGTGACTGTCTCTCTCTGCTAACTGCTTGGGAATTAAAGGTCTGAGTAGTACAGCCATGGGTAGTACATGGTCTGAATCACTTTCCTGACTTAAGTTTGACAGTAATCATGATGCACAGCTCAGAGCCCTGGAGGCTTTAGAATTTCCCAGGGGCCTTTTAGCCAGAAAGAAGGATATAACTGAAACCCCAAGCAGAGAATAATCACATAGATAATTAGCAGCTGAGCTGCCGGTGGTGATGGGAGCTGTGATCTCATGGTGCAGAATGATTTTCACTGCTATGAGAGGGCACTGTGAGGGGCCCAGTAGGCTGAGGAGAAGTGAAATCTGTTGAATGGGGTGACATCTGCAAATTCAGACAGCTGGGACTATGTTCCACAGAGCAGGTGTCCAGGCTTTCCAGCAAATGGACTTTGCAAACCATGTTGTAGTGAGCAGGACATTGCAAGGAGATCAGGGCAGGAGGATGCTGGTGCCTTAGTGGCAAAGGGTGGTCTTAGCTTTTCACAGAAAACGAATTGCTAGTCCTGGAGTGAAAAGGTAACTCCAGCCTGATTATTCTTCAATCCTTGAAAAATGTGTGTGTACACACATCATGTAGAGACTGTTTCCAGGCCATGCCCTCTATGGTCAGTGTGGTCTACCTATGTACCATCTTCCTTCTGATGTACAGACAAAATCTCCTTATAGGGACAAAGATGAATGAAGAGAAGGGAGTAGATTAATTTCCTTAATATTATTCCCTTCCTTTCCACAAACCCAGGTGGATGTGGAAATGGGAACAGACTACATGCACATGAAAATGCCATTGTTCTTCAGTGATCCTGCACTTCCCAGTGACATTCCCTACTTGACCTCTCCTTTAGCCACTGTGCCTCTGCTCTGCCTCTGTTGAGATTTGGAGCACAGCGAATCTCTTTAACTTGAAACGGCATATCTTCAGGAAAAAAAGTAAAATAAAAAATTGAGGAACTGTTGAATAATCATACAGTCATTTTAATAAACCCAGGCAATAGAGGGTTATGATGCTAAGCAGGTGAAATGAGTTTGTTTCTGTTATGACTCAGGGCATACTCAGTGCTGATTCCCATAATGTGCATCACTGTAGTCCCAGTCTGTGTTATGATTGAGACCAAGCTTTCCAGAGAAGTTTCTTAACAACATTCCCTTGTATCCTATCTCCAGAGTTGTGTCTTCATCTGACACTGATTTTGAGGCTTGTTTAATGCCAAGGAAAGCAAGTATTAAAAGTAAACATGCGGACACTGGAACAGGTTCCCATGGAGTCTTGAGCTCTGAAAGTCTTTATTATGATCTCATGTTGGTCACTAATTTCCTACTTGTGTGTGTGTATTTTCCAAAATATGAATGCAAATAGTTCTTGTTATGAACCCTGATTGTTTATTTTCCCCTTTTCAAGCAGGTGGTCTGGGAGAATCAGCAGTTACAGGAATAGTTGTGGGTGCCTTGCTTGGAGCAGGATTGCTAATGGCTTTTTACTTTTTCAGGTTAGTCCAATTCATTGAAAGTTCTGTAAACTTTTTATTTGTCATCTAAACCTCTCAGCTCCTAACACAACATCCTTGTTGGGAAATGGGGGCGCACCATGATAATCTCTGGTAATATTTTCACCAAGGACAGTGAACATGCTTTGATTGTCCTTTTGTGTTTATCAAAATAATTTTATGGACTTGGGTCCTCATCCTGTAACTACTTACATCTCTAAGTAATGTGACTCAGGAATGTCATTCCAGTGAGTTCCAGACATTCACAGTTGCTTTAGTAAAATGCCCTGGCCTTGAAAGCCTTCTTTGTTTGGTACTCCTTTTACCAGCACAATTGTGCAGGCTGTGATTGTGCAAGAGATTTATATCATTTGCTGTGTACAATACTTATTTTTTTGAGTATTGAGTGGAATTGTACTGGAAAACAGAAAGAGATTTCTGTTTTGGTGTAAGAGACCATTGGATACCAAAGCTGTTCATTTACCTTAGTAAGCTGAGGTCAATGTAGGGGGATCAGTGTTTTATTCTCTTTAAGTAAAATGTTTTCTACACTGCTAGTCAGCAAATGTGAAGTCTTGATAACGAATCCTATACTGACAGAATAAATTATTTTTACATGTTCAGCATATACATGTATAATTTTTCCTCATGATACGGAAAAGACATGTAGGAGAATAGAAATAACCTCTGCATATAAGAATGAAATAGTTCTATCCAATAAAAGTATCATTTTATAAAAAAAGTTAACTAAACAAGCAAAAGCTGCCTCTATTCACCAAGACACTTTCAGGGTTTCAAAGGTCCTAAAACCAGGGTTATTCATCAGATGCTTACAACTGAAATTCTGCAGGGTGATCTTATTCTTGCATGTGTTCAGTGCTTATATAATACATTGTTTGGGTTTGAGACAACATTAAGTTAGCTTGGATTGATTAAAGAGTATCTTTAAAAGAAAAATTAGTCTGTCTTCATATTTTATGTTATCAGAGACTGTTGCATCCTATCTAGATTCCAAATCCGAGATGGAAATTGTTAGGTGTGGGGTTTAGCATTGCTGATACTGGGAGAGAATTAGTATGTAAGAACAAGAAATGAAGCAACAGATATCCTGAGCTGGTATAAAGCATTGTGAAGTATTTTTGTAAGAACAGGACTTGAACACTTAGTCATCTGACACAAATACTTGAATTGGAAATCCACATGAGCAAAGGATGGTGTCTGTAAAAGGAGATGTGCACACCTGAGCTCAACATTCAGTCTGTTTATGTACTGTCAGAGGAGAGAAATGAGCACCCTTTTTCTCTGCAGTTCCTGTCATCCTCATGTAAAAGCTAAACCAGGTCAGAATATGTTTCTTAGAAGTGCCTATTTCTCTCTCTTAACTGAAGAAAGTCGTGGTTACTGTCAGATGGATCTACACATTGGAGGTGTCTCAAGACACATGGGGGAATTTCACCCTGCAGATCTGATTGCAATTGCTCAAAGCAGGTGCAGGGACAACTTTCATATTCCACCTTTAGAGTAAATATCTGAAACATAACATATCAGGATGCATGAGTCACGTTTCAGAAAATAAATATTTAGCAACTGCATGCCTGAAAGTAATTTGTACTTTTTAAACTGCATATGTACTTTCTGGTTACATCTTGTTTGGATCTGTAATTGTCACAAATGAGTATGCAAACACAGTTTTGAGTGTGCATGCAAACTGTTAAAATATCTGGATAGTTCTGATATGTAGCTTGGACAGGATTTAAAATTGAACACCTGTATATATACAAAAGTTGAACCTGTCCTTGTGCAAGAGCTACTACTCTGCTTGCTCTGACCCATGGAAGGATCTGACTTAAAAATACACAAAGGAAGTAAACAACACAGGTTTTTCAAGTTATTTTGGAGCCTACTGATACAGACACAAAGATCTAGGGAATATTTGCAGAACTTTTAGGTTGCCACTTTCTATTTAGCCATGTTACACAAATTAAAACCTTGGTATTTTGAAAGTCGTTCTTTCACTCCTATGTATGCTCTGACTCCTGCTACGCGTGGAAGTGGAACAAAGCTCTCCTAGGCATACAGGCTTTTTGTCATGCACCTCCATGAGCAGTGCAAGCCCATGGGACTGGACTAAAGCCCTTTTGAAAAATTTATCCTGAAACTGAGGAAAAGAATAAATGTATGAAACATAAGTGTGCATCATCTTATGATTTTTGGAGGCAATTTGTGTACTAAAAGGGAAGGTGAAGGCAGTCAGAGGGCTTGTTTGGCATATAAAGTAACATAGCAGAATTCTTCAAAAGGCCCTAGAAGAAGACACACAGGAAGAGCTGTGTCTGATGCATGAGCATTTGTGTTTATTTCTTTTCTGTCCTCTGCATCCCTCTTCTTAATTCATCAAACTACCTCATCTGACATTACAAACATAGTAACTTTCTCAGAGGGAAATGGAAAGATTAGTTAGTTAATGCATATTTCAGTGAGAAACACAACTGAATAGTCAGTTCTGTTGTTTGAACTCCTCAGAAAGTGCCCCCCAACCCCACATACTGAAGAGAAGTTTGGCTTTGATCAATATAAAGCAGTGATGTGACACAGTTCACATGACACTTCACAGAAACTCCTAATCACTTAGATCAGAATTTTTCAAAGAAGCAAATGTCTGTGTCTTGGTGCTTTGAGACTGCCATGTAGAAATTAACAGGCATTCTTGAGCCTGGGTAAAAAGTTTTGAGGCAAATGACTTTAATCTTTGACCAGGGTTTCACATTCTGCCACATTTCATTTTTCAACTGGCACCCAGCTGTCCCCTACAGGCATTCTTTATAAGGGAAGTCTGTTAGCCTGTTGCTGGAGGAGGATTTCTCACTCTGTTCTTCTTCTTTCATGCAGAAAGAAATACAGAATAACTATTGAGAGACGAACTCGACAGGAGGACTGTAACATGGGGAAACATCGGCAGTTACGTGAAGACTCCATTAGATCTCATTTTTCTGCTGCATAAAGAAGAATCCCATTCTTCCTAGGGAAAAAAAAAAGAATTAGGGAAAAGGACACAACCAAAGACATTAGTGTAAGGAGAGGAGGCTCTTGAAGAACATACCCTTTTAAGCAGTAATTTTGTCTTAATTTCTTTCAGAAGCTCAGGAATGATTTACTAATCGCATTATGCCACATGGCCTTTCATCTCATGAAAAGAGAAAATGATGCAGTTCGATGTTATAGAGTGTACTTAATATGTAAAGACAGTATTTCATAAGGCTTATATTAAGGACAGCAAATCTGGGTTTGGTTGATGGGGAATGCCTCATTCTGTTACCTTTTTTTTTTAAGCTTCTACCACCTCCTTCCATAATTGCAGCTCACCCATGAGTATGAAATATGGTTTCACAGGCATAGGTGGTGGTGGTTGCTGTCAAAAGGAGAAACGGGGTTTATCTGGGGTATGATCCTGCATCACTGAATCACTGCCATTGCTTACAGGGGATATAAGATTTGGTGTATGGAGTTTAGTTCTGGGAGGGAACTGGCACTTGGGTGTAATTAACTCCACTGAGAAAGTCAGGCAGGTGGAAACACACACAAACAATTCTTCCCTTGTTTGTGTGGTATCACAATCAAAAGCACTGGTTCTCCCTCTTAGGTGATGGGAGACAGGAAAATCTCTAGTGAAGGATGAGCAGTTTCACTGATGTGAAACAGGCAGAGAAGGCAATCAGGCCTTGGAGAGGACTGTTTAACTCCTCCATTTAATATGTGTTTTATCACACTGTTTTTCTCTCCACTGCCCTGACTTTTCAGAGTGGCAAATATAGTCCATGTCGAGCCTGCTCCCGTTCCCAGAGAAGTCAAAGGCAAAATCCCATTACCTTCAGTGAGCACAGGACTACATCCAAAACTGTAAATATGAAAGTGTTTGTATAGCTGACGCAATTCAAAAGGGGATCTTTTTTTTTGTGTAAAAATGACATTCCATGCTACCATTTTATTTTTAGGATATTTTTTATCTTGTATTTTTCTATTAAAGTATCTATTTTTGCTTTGGTAGGATTAAAAATAAAGGAAGAGGATGTTTTGAAGACATATTTTTTATGATAGGAGTAGTATGCAGGGAAAGTCAACAGCTGTAAATACATTTTAGAACTAGTATTTAGGGGAGGAGAAGTGACTTCGTTGATAGTAACAGACTTTCTTCTCTAGGCATGTGCAACATTCAAATAGTTATTTAAACAATACAAATGCAGTTATTGAGTTGTCTGTGTTATGATGGCCCTGATTCTGAAAATAATGAATTTTTCACGTTAAAGAGTCCTACAGAAGTTGATGAGATTTAACTATCCATGTGTGTACAATTAAACACCTAAGGAACTACCTTCAGGAATCAGGTTGTAAAACAATATTCTAGTTCTGACTTTAATCCTGCTGCCATCAGTATCCCTGGGACTTTTGCCATTGATTTTACCAGGAGCAAAACTGAATCTGTGATGAATTATCTACTGACAGATTATTTTATACTAGACAAAGGAAAGTTTTGCACTTTCTAGTCAACAAATGGAAATGAACAGTAGTTACTGTAAATGTGGTGAAGACCCATAAAAATACTGTCTGGGAAACTCGAGCTATGACTATGGTTGTAGCACATGAAATATATTAGTTTATCCTATTCTGATTTTGTAAGAACTTTCTGGTCTTGGCAATCATAGTCAGACTTGAAAGTTCATCTCAAAGAAGGCTCTGAAGCCTGACTTCTACAAAACCTCCAGGCCCTGAGAAGCCAGAGTATCAAGTCTGAGAAACTGTTTTGGAGTTGCTGGAAGCAAACAAAAAGCAAATTTGTTCATGGACTTTTTTCCTCATATTTCACTACTTGCTTAGCATATGGAGGAGTTCATCACCTGCCCTTGTGAAATACTGTCCAATGTCCCAGATAGAATGTAAGGCTTCCTGATTATCAGGGCAGCTCTCGTAGAGCAAGTAGATTTCTGTCATCCTATTGCCCACTCTGGGACTGGGTGACTTCTATAAAGGTGCTTTGGACAGGTTTCTGAAGTAGCCACCTTATCTCATGGGCACCAGAGAATAATGTGGGCTAGACCAGCTTTTGTATTGCTATAGAATTGGGGAGAGAAAAAGACTCTGTGATTAATTTTTGGAATATTATTTTTCAAGGCAGTTGATTTTGTCTAGCCCCTGGGAATGCTTAAGGTTTGGGGGTTTTTAAATACTTTTCAAGGCAGATTTGATCCTTTTTTTTGTTTTGCAGAGATGCCTTTCAGTATTTTTACTTCTTTCACCAATTTGATTACTTTGCCACAGGGAAAAAGGGCAGGAAAATTCTTAAATATGTAGAGGAAAGAGGGTGTGATTTGAAGCATAAACTTTTTTTGAAATAATCTTTGGTGTGTATTTGCAATGTGAAATAATACTCGAACAGTCACTAGTCTGGGATCAAGACAGTTGTGTAGACTGGATTTTTCCTGTACCATGCACAGTTGGGTCAGACCAGCATATCTGAGACAGCAGATCTGGCTGGGACAAGAAATTGTTATGACAGTTAATTTATTGTGTCATTTTATGGTAGCTATAAAAAAGCATAGTGAAATGTAATTTTTTAATTAAAAAATAATAACTCTGATCCTTATTTGTATGTAGTGTTTTAAATCATGATTTCAAGAAGTGTTTCTGTGAGATGTCTGTTGGTAGCATGCTTGATGTAGGCTTAGCCAAAACTGTACATCTCAGCAATTCCCAAGAAAGGTGAACCTTTCTTGCACAACAGAATATTTTAGATCAGTGGGCTTTAATCTTTCTAAACTGATGCACACAAATGTGTGTGTTTTTCTCACAGAAGTGTGGAGATCATTTAAGACATTTCACGTAAGTAGATTCCTGTATAGCATAAACAGACTGGCTCTTCCTAGCTGCCTTTTACAGGCCTCTTGCTAACAGTTCTCATGTCTTCTATGGGCCATAGATCAAAAACTGCCTTGAGTTTAGATTATTCAGTAGAGAGATTGTTTACTGGCTAATGCACTTTTCCTTTCTGGTTCATCTGCATTAGCTCAATGCCACAATGTTTAAGCTTCAAACTCGGTAAGGGAATGTTTAATCAAAATAATAATAATTGATTCTCAAAAGGGGTTTCATGACCTACATTTTTGGCTTGAACAAATTGCCCATATTACAAACATACATATGTATTACAGAGTAGCATAAAAAGACCCTTGACTGAGCTCAGCACTTCAGAACACACTTAAAATATGCTCAACTTCAACTTGTAAGTGCTTTGCTCACTTGGGACCAAAGGGTATGATCAGCCATAGCTGAACCAAAGCAGAAGTTACCATGTGCTTGAATTGGAGAAAGGGTGGCTCTGTAGGCCATATATCTATTGCTGAATTTATGAGTTTTGCCTCATGAATTGAAATGGAACAAGTGGCTTCATACTTTTGATTGTTAAAGGCTGACAAATTCTGCTAATTTTTTAAAATCACCAAATAGTGATAAGCATAATGGCTGATTTACCTCAGAATCCTTTTCTGGAGGATTCTATCTATGGACAGATTACTTGACTTTCACCCTCTTAACCGCAACGCACAGGTTTCCACTGCAGTTGACAAAGAGGAAGCAAAACTTTAAATAGTGTCTGTGATTTAGTATCCTGAAACCCACAATTTCAGATTCGGATGGCCAGATGCTTTGTCCTGAGCCACTGGTAGTTCTGGAAGTTTTGTTTATGGACAATTTGTGTCTCCTGAGTGGTCTGTGACTACCATCATCACCATTTAATTACCAATTCCTGCTGTGATGTGCTTCATTGAAGACCATGCCCAGCTAAGCTCTGAAAATACTCAGTCATTGCTAAAACTTATGATTGAGAGTGGTCTGCACCTTGCAAGATTGTGGCCAGAAATCACTTTATTAAAAGTAATATTAATTTTGTCTGAAAATAAATTTTATTGATCCATTTTTAATTTGGTCCCAAGAAACGCTTTATTGCATTATTGAAAGTATTTTGTTGGGCTTTTTAGTGGAGAATTACTGAGGTGTAGCTAGTGCTTTGAAAACATTTGTGCTGGACAAAATAAGAGTGGTTGGCTTGGAAATGCAATCATACTGTCATGAAGCTGACAAAAAAACTCTCTCATTGATTCAGTGGAAGTAAACTTGGGCCCTCTGTGCAGTGTCTTCAGGCTTGAAGCAGTTCAAAAAGTGAGTTTCTCAGCCTTGCAGTAGAACAGGCTGCATCAGCCTTAGCTGACCTTGGCTCCAGTGCTATTTTCACCTCATGAATGCCATAATGCTCCTGGAAAGCCAAGAATAGACATCAAAGACAGGAAGCTAATAGTCCTGGTCATAAATTTCTCTGGCAATTCAGTCCACCTTTTCCGGAGCTCAAGACAGTTCCACATCTTTCACTGCTGTCCTCTGTGCTTCAGAGTGTAGCCTTGTAGCAGTTCTAGTTCTTTCAATACAGCAGTTGAGGTTATTTTTCCTCATTTTCACCCATGGTTGAGCAAAGAGTTTTAAATTCTCCCACTTTTTTTCCATGATCCTTTGTAAAGTACTTTGAAAAGCAACGGCCATTTTCCAAAATTTAATCAGAAATGCTCCTTCTTCACTGGGAGTATTGGCTTTTATGTAATGTCAGGCATGGTTCATTGCTCTCTACTGCTCAGCTGCCAGCACACCTCGTGTTGGCCCATGGCCACAGCAGCCACTATATGAGATCTACACCCAGAATTGTGTATTGGGGTTTTTTATCCTAGTTGTTGCTGCTATAAAATTATGTCAAATCTAGCCATCTCCTTCCCCAAAGCAGGATGTATGGGATCAGAAATACAAGGTTTTAATGGTACATTACCTTTTATGTTGGTTAGCAATGTGGCCTAGTAACTCACAACAGTGAGCGATAAAGGGACAAATTTCAGCAAAGTGCCTGTTTTGTAGGAGTCAGGTTTAGCCCTTTTTAAAAACAATGATATACAGGAGTTTCTTTTTGGAATACATTTTTAGGGACATGCTGGAAAAAGTTCTGCCTTCAGATATGTTGTGTGTGTCACCTCTCCTCCCTTCCTTCTTGCTGTTGAAAGCACAAAAAGATTTGTGCGTGTGTGTGTGTGTGTGTGAAACCTTTCAAGTAGAAGAATGGAAGAGTTTGCACTGTGCATATCCCTGCTTAGAGGCGGAAATGAAGTCAGATGACTTGAGGCCTGAATTCTTTTCCCTTCTCAGCTGCCTTCTAACATCTGAGCTCTGAGACTGATGAAAAATTATTGTGGAAATTAAAACAAATAGCTGTTTGTGAGAGACCTCAGACCTGGCTGTCTACAGGGGTCAGCAAGCTGTGCAGCAGCCATTGGTAGAGTCTGTTCATTTTCCTCTAGAGTAATAGAAAGCCTAAGCACTAGGGTTTGCCCCAGTGAAACCTTAAGTCTGTCATAAATGCAGCTTTCCCTTTATGTCATCCACAGAGGAAGAAAGGACAAAGGTCAGTGTTGGTGTTTTTATGAGGTTACTGCTGGTTTCAGTTGAGAAAGTAATGCTGCCATGATTTTGAAGCTTTCTTGGGCTAGTGTTTCTGTCCAGTGTATCTTTACATAGACAGTTTTATTATGCTCTTACTTCTTCTAGAATTTACCTTCTAGAAAGTCCTAACTGACATGCACTAAATTTACAGAATACAAAACTAGCTTTCAAAAAAAGAGGCTTAGAGATCCTTCAAAATCTCTCACAAACCACTAATTTAATATTCAGCATCAAAGTCAAAATATTCTAAATAACTGACACTGTTGAAGTTCGTATGTTAAGCTACATTACTTCAGAAATCCTAGGTGGATTCATTAGATGTTAAATTTTTGAAAGGTTAAAATCCACTCTGTGTGAACTGTTGCTTGGTGTTTCTGTCATGTGAACGTTTCTAGAGGACACTTAAGCAATCAAAGAAAATGTGCCAAAATGGTTATTGATTATTTAAGGAAATAATCTCATTTTAGTAGTTTCTTTTGTAATCTCTACCTGTATGCACAGGGAACACACAATTTACATCCCTGTCCACCCAACTATGAAAAAAGGTTTTGCTAATTAATTGTGCACTGACAGCAGACATAATAAGCACAGGTATGTTGGTTCATAGCTGGAGATAATCTGGACTTCTCTTTCTCCAAGAACAGTGTATGATGTGTGGCAGAGGAACAAGCCAACGCTGAAAAGCCAGCATCACAGTTACTCATCAGTAGTAATTTGTGTGGTTTACATGTGAGATGGTAAACGCTGCCTTGCACATTTAGTAGCTGCCTGATGTAGCATTGTGAGGACATCTGCAGCATGTGATCCCTGGGATTAAAAGATTTGTTGAAAATACAGATCTTCGGGTTTGGGACCTTAAACCTCATGAAGTTCCAATCCCTCTGCAAAAATATCTGCCACTGAGTTAAGGTGAGAGAAGAGGGAAAATGCTCAGGGATTGATTATACTCCCATATGATGCTATGGACTGTATGGAGGATGGGATTGAGTTCCTTCTGCACAGTACACTCTTTATAGTTCAATATTTGCTGTCTTAGAGCCTCATCAGAAATCTTTTGAATCTTACATACCACCTTGCCTAAAAGTCAAGCAGGATTTCAGTAGTGCATAGGACCTGCTTAGGGTGTACCTTAGGTGCCCTTAGCTTGGGTTTACCCAGTAACAAAGTTGTCTTTTCTGTGCAGGTCTTAACAGTGCTGAGCAAACTTGGGTGGAATAGCAAGATGAAGGCAGTGGGTAGAATTTGCTGGGTTTCCTGTGCATAGGGTGTAACTATCAAAAACTAAGAGGACTCAGGATAGACACTGTGGACATTCACTTTGTCCCCCTTTTTTTTCAGTGATACTGTTATTAATGTAAAAATACTGGAAACAGAGAAACCTAGTACCAGTCTAGTAGAAAACAAATGGAAAGCTGCACAGTATATTGTAATGGTGTAAGTAGAACTATCTGCATATAATGTGATTTTATTTATTGTTGGATTTGTGTAGAGGAGAGTGTGTATTCGTGACTGTGGATATAACCTTTTTTTATTTGTGTAATGTATTTTATTTCTTTTATGACTTGGTCATTTAAAATATGTGCATTCATTTGTGTCCTTAGACTTTTTATTCTGTGCATTTTCTTTCATACATTTTAAAAATGCAAGAATATCACATAACCTAAACTGTAACAAAATGTTTCCATTAAAGACATAGGAATATTTTTCTGTCGTGTCTTTTCTCACTTATTCACTACATTCTTGGTCTGTTTTGTATAGAGGGTACTGTCAGATGGTACAGAGTTAATAACAGGAGGGTTATTCTGGGTCTAAGACACTGTATAAACTCCTGATTTTAATTATGTTTAGCAACTGATTAAATCAGGAATCAGTCTAACCTNAAACTAAATTATTTAGATGCATTGGAACCTTAACTAGTAATCATTAATTTTTATAACCTTCAGAGAAGCAAAACTTAGACATTTCAGTTAGCAACAAGTTAGTTTCTTTGCAGCAGTCTTATCAAATTGGGGCAATTTGATTCTGTTTCTTTCCTGTGTTATTAAATACAGTCTTCACATTATCCTGTTTTGTCTAGCCTTCTGCTTTCTGTGTGCATGTGTCTGTTGGAGCAGTGTTGCCAAATTTAAGATTTGTGCTTGAGAGTATGCCAGGCCTTTA
>VWZD01010950.1:51815-74053 GCA_013396695.1 Sakesphorus luctuosus
GTGTATTCGTGACTGTGGATATAACCTTTTTTTATTTGTGTAATGTATTTTATTTCTTTTATGACTTGGTCATTTAAAATATGTGCATTCATTTGTGTCCTTAGACTTTTTATTCTGTGCATTTTCTTTCATACATTTTAAAAATGCAAGAATATCACATAACCTAAACTGTAACAAAATGTTTCCATTAAAGACATAGGAATATTTTTCTGTCGTGTCTTTTCTCACTTATTCACTACATTCTTGGTCTGTTTTGTATAGAGGGTACTGTCAGATGGTACAGAGTTAATAACAGGAGGGTTATTCTGGGTCTAAGACACTGTATAAACTCCTGATTTTAATTATGTTTAGCAACTGATTAAATCAGGAATCAGTCTAACCTTTCTCTGGGAAGAAAATTCCCCCTGGTATTCTAAGGTCTGGGAAAGGTTTTAATCAGTTAGCTCCAAATAAACTTTGGATATTTTTGTATTTATTCTCTAGAAATGCAATTAATTACAAACTAAATTATTTAGATGCATTGGAACCTTAACTAGTAATCATTAATTNCAGCCCAGGAAAATAAAAAAGCAAAGAGTAAAAATACAAATTTGGAGAGGCCCATTCAGTTATGGGAAGGTTGAACTACTTTCCTACCTGCAGGGCCTTTCACTGGTCAAGCTCTAAATAAGGTCTCTGCATTTAATTAACTCAATACTGCCAAGAATAAAATTAATATTACCAGTTTGTGCAGCTGATTAAAAGTCCAAAGCAATTGATTTTCTTGTAGAAGATATTCTCAATATTTGTTGGAATTGGAATATTTTAAATCTGCCTTCTCACAGATATAATTATATGCATATTGTACAAATAGAAATAAGTATTTTTCCTGTTTTTACTTGATGGTTATGCTCTTATGTCTTCATCCCATTGCAAACAGGAATTCTCTGAAAGTACCTAGCAATTTTCTAATATTTCTGTATAAAGCATTGTAGAACAATAGTCCTTTGTGTCCTGATAACTGCAGTAACCATTAAAGGTGTTTTGTGAACAAAAGCGCACATTTTACATGACTCATCTACAGTCTCTTCTAGGCATTTAAGGTTCTACTTAGGGTAAGCTAAAGGTTAGTTCAGTAATGCTTGGTAATTTTCTACATTTTCTAAAACTGAAATCAGTCAAGATTAATGCTTTATCCCTGCTATATTGTACATCTTCAGGGAAGAGAGTAGACAGACTTCTGACATCTTGCCTTCATTGGCAACAATGCAAAAAATTTCATCAAATTCCCTAAAATGAGGTTTTCACTCAGGCTTGGGCATATAAGAGATCATTGACTGAATTTATGTTCAATATATAACCCTCAGGCTATTAATGCATGTCCAACATGTCATTATCTTCACAGTGACAGGACGTTCACTGCCACTAGATTGATTTTTTTTTTTGTTTTATTATCTTATACTTTAAAATAAATGCTTGATATATGTGTGATGAATTGTGTACATATATAAATATATCAATATTTGTTAAACAGTTCATCCAAATGTGTTGGGTATCCTTTTGCCAGAGAGCATCAGCCAGTCTGACAGATAAAAATTTCATTTGCTGAAATTACTAAGGGCAATTGATCTTCAGTGGTAGCAGCTTTTGGATATCATTTTAGTTACCCTGAAACCTAGCTGGACACATTTTTGTGGCTTTCTTAGGAAACTATTTCTTGAGGAACATTCATCACATTTCTGAAAAATTGTGGTGACCTTTGAGCAAAATCTTGGTCTTGAACCTCAGCCAATGTTTTCTTGAGTTCAAAGAGCACTGCCAATAAAAAGTAATTGTACAACTGACAGAACCTCTTTTCTTGCCTCCTACGAATAACCATAATTTACAGTCTGTTGTGTCAGAAAGGGTCTCCCTGCATACATATGCTACTCTTGGTAAATCTTCCTGAGTCATCTTAGAGTTGATGTGATGGTCTTTAGTCCTTTGCCTCAGAAAAATAATATTTCCCTTTCTATAGGTAAGTACTCTGCCCAGCTATTTGTTCCGGCAGCACAATGATTTATTATCAAGGTCTACTATTTCTTGACATTGCCTTGTATAATTTAGACAATAAACCTCTGCTTTCAAATTTTTGGTACATGCATGCATATATAGTTCAAAAATAAGTTAACGGCAAAAATTTTAACCCATGAGTTTATAATTGTCCAGGACATGGGACACAGGAAGATCGTGTCAATCATGTTGTAGTCTTCTCCCACCTGTATTTCTGCAGTACCACAACAGACAGTGTCACCAGCCTACTCTGTTCCTGCTGCTCACTGTGCGAACAACCTCCAAGGACCAACAACTACTATGACACTGCCCATAAGCCAGATAACTTCCCCTTTTGAGGTCTGCCATGCTGATAGCACACTTAAACCATACAAAGCATACAGGAGAAGCCATTCTTGTGCTTCTTCCTACCACGTCTTCCCTGGTGTTATAGTAGTAGTGGCATGACTGGGGGAAAACCAGCATCCTGAGTTTGGATGAGGTATGGGACAGCAGATTTTCTGCCTCCCAAGAGAAAAAACACGGATGCTGTTTGTGGACCAGTGTTTACTCATTTACTGTTGTATAAAAAATGAAAATGTGTAAAAAAAGAAAATGCCTCAGTAAAGGCATTTAAAAATAATTTTCCCATAATCTAAATGCCTAGACTACTAGACTATAGCAGACATTTCTCACTTCTTCTCTTCCTGCAGCAGAACAATTTTTTATCGTTATTGAGTTTTCAAAGAGAAAGAGTGAAGACAGACTACACTGTAACACAGGGGCCTTTTTGACAGCACCATGGGTTTGTGGATTTAAATCGCTCTTAAACCCTTTCAGAAGAAGGGTATGATCTGGTACTTGTTACAGCCCTGGTAACTAGTATTTATTAAAATGACAGTAGTAGGAACAGTCCCTCTGAGTGTGACTTATGAGTCCTGGCCAAGGTAGATGCCGGAATCAG
Source organism: Sakesphorus luctuosus (assembly GCA_013396695.1). Lineage (NCBI taxonomy): Eukaryota > Metazoa > Chordata > Aves > Passeriformes > Thamnophilidae > Sakesphorus > Sakesphorus luctuosus. The sequence goes on from VWZD01010950.1 coordinate 54,790, forward strand.
GGACCTCACTAACATGTCTGACATCTGAAGAGGGAGGAATCTACTCTGACGATGAAGAATTTCAGATAGTGAGAAAATCCTGAGAGCACTGTCTGTTGTTGAACTTGCACAGATGTGTAACATGCCCCTGCTGAAAAGGATTGCCAGTAACAATGAAGCTGACTGTTGCTTGGGCAGCCTTAGAGCATGGACTATGCTAAGACTCTTCTGCAGCACTTACCTCCATGTGCAGGAAGGAGGGTCTAGAGGAAGAATTCACAGCCCCTAAGTTGTTTCCTGCAAGATTTCCTCAGAACAAATGAAGAGATCCCACTTGCTCATATTTGATTACTGCATGTTTTCATGGGATGTCAACTGGAATAACAGCATAAGAAGTACCTTTCTTTTTAAAGAAAAAATTACTTAAAGAAATACCTTAGACAGCAAAAGAACCAGTCCAATAAAAATGGACTGATACACCCACTCAATTAGGTAGGGGAGAACAAAAATCATGGCAACAGCCTGATGAGTACAGGAAATTAAACTAGAGGACTTAGGCTACTGAGCAACCACTAGAAAAAAGCATATTATAGGGTGAGGAGACAAGGGCTACGCTCTCTGTTCACAGGATAGGTTTACCAGAAGAGAGAACTGGCTGGTATCCAACTTCTTACCCTCCTGGGACAGAGGAAAATGAGGCTTTCTACTGGGTCCTGGGCAGTTTCAAGGAAGAAATAATGGAGCCTGTCAGGAAGGCACCAAAAGGTTTAAAAAATGTGGTCTAGTCCCTGCCTTTTCACACGCCTTCTTAAACAGGAATAAACCTCAGAACCACATGGGATTGACCTAGCACTACTTATAAATATGAATAATGGAGTAAAGACATCAAACAAAGGAAAATGCAGGCCATGTATCAGGAAAAACTGCATAAGAGCGTGATCTATTAGCCCTCATGTACTCCTCCCAAAGGGGGTGGAGGTGGAATTTCTGTTGCTCAAAGCATTAAAATCCTGGGCCCTTGGGAGTGTGCTGCAGGAAAAATCTCACACTGACCTGAGGGACGATGAGGTGATTTAACTGGTGGTCATTTCCACCTCCAAATCCCTTTTATGTATGTGCCAGGGTGTCTTTAATGACAAGCTGCAGTTCAACGCCAGAGTTGAAAGCAGCCCTGGACACAGCTTAAGAGAGTGATTCAGAAGAAATAGACAGGAAGGAGGTATAGAAAGAGGGGTGGGGGTGTTAATTTAACTGAGACAAGCCAAAGAGTATAAAAAATTTTCCAGTTCAGTTTGGGATGGGAACTGAGGCTGAAATGAAGAAAGAGTGGTTAAGTGATCCCATTATTCCTTAAATATTTATAGACATATGTCACATGCCAGTGGCAAGTATGTTAAAGCCCCATTAACATTGCTTTCCTGAGTCAGGGCCTGGCAAATTAATGTAGATTTTAAGGGCTTCTGCCTCTGACACAGATATCGCTGCTTTGTGAGCCCTCACCTGGATCTCACCAGGGGAAATTCTTCCCCTGCCTGAGCAGCAACAAAAGTTTCCATCTGCACCAACACCAAACACTTAATTTCCTCCTCCTTACAGCTCCCCCTTTTCTGCCAAGGAAATAAAAATCAAGGAGAAATAAACTTTCCCAATCGTGAACGTCTGCATAAGAGATTATATTCTATTTCACCCCTTTACATTGTTAGTAGTTTCTATAGTCATTTCTTTCATTACTTGTTTTCACTTTGTCGTTTTTTCCCTTTGTTTCCTCCATTATCCTCTCCAGTCCCTCTCCTCCATACATATGTGCTTCCCTCTGCCTGTCAGTTTTCGTAAGTGCTTTCTTTCTCTCTGTTTAAAGCCATTTTTAAAATTTTTGTCTTGCTTTAAAGAGTCCACCTGGATTACATACTCCTGGAGAAAAAAACATCATCCAAGCTGGCAGCCTGATACCACTAATCTGTGGCCCAGGGTTCTTTGCATTGGGTCTTGAAGGTTGTGCTGAGTGGATCTGCTTTCTGCTCCCTTGTTTCCAACCTGCTCTGTACCCCCTTACTGCTGCAGGGGCTGTTATTAAAGGAGAAAGTACCTTTCTCTACTGCTATGGGGCTCTGATTTTATTTCTAGCTCAAAGTGGAAATATAAATAACCACAAAGAACTATAGTCCTTCAGAGGACATTGTTTCTGTCACCTATGCATTATCAGGTATCAGACAGTGTCATGTTTTTTTTTTTTTCCATAAAAGACAACACAACTTTCTGTAGGATATTTTGAAGTTTGGTTTTGGTTTGGTTTTGTTTTGTTTTACTAGGTATACTTGGCTTCTCTCTGATTTCTCAGATTCTAATCTCGCAGACTGGAAGAATTATCAAAATCCAATTGCAATATTGCAGCCTTCAATCCCATACAGACCACCTGTTGAAAAAAAGAAAGGTTATTGTCTGTCAAACAAACATTATTAGGAGGCGGTGTTCTGTCAGAACATGATGTACCTAACTTGGCAGACTAATGTTAACAGGATAGTGCCATCATAGAGGGAGGAGGCAAAGGCACACCCGTACATATCCCATGATGCCAGCACAATTCTTCCTATTCCTAGAGGCCTATAAGATTTGAAACTAACTGTGTTATCTGTAGACCTACAGCCCTGTGTTTAGGCAGCTAAGAGAACTACATTGCAGATCTTCAAACGCTGATAGTAACTACATCTTGCACAAGGCTTCACAAGAGCAAGAACGTTCTATGGAAACACCAACCAACACGCCCCACACAGCACTGACAATGAGCAGTGCTGCCTCTCAAGGAATGTTTTAATCTTCTGGCTGAATGCCAGTTCAGTTTTCCTTGTGGAATAAGTTCTTCAACTAAAACTCCATGTAAGTTGATCTCTCCCATGACAGGTCAGGCATCTTGCACATCTGTCATTGTTTTGGCTTAGATGTTGAACCTGTCTGTGGGGCAAACACTACAACTTACTCGCATCAGAATGAAGGGTTGGGTTAAAATGCCTCCAGATGCAGCAGCCAATGCTCTGAAAAAGTACTGGTGATTTAAATCCCTCAGTTCAGAGTATGCCTAATTTGAGATACTGTGATGCAATTTGACTTTGTCAAAGCCTTACTCTGAGAAAAATCACATCTTCTACAGATGCCCATGTATGAACAATACATTCAAAATCACTAATCATTTGGAGAAGTATTTAAAAAAGAGTCCTCAGCTTCCAAATCTTTTTCAACCCCTAAATTCTTAGTTCCTACACAAAAAATCTGATTCTTATGTCCTTTTTTTTGTAACTGGTTACTTCTCACTAGTAGTTTTGCAAATGCACATATGGGGGGAAACACTGAAATAGCAAGAAAAGTGTGTAGGAAACTTTAAAACACTGGGGGAAAAAAGAAGAACCACCAATCCCATGGATGTAACAAATCTAAAGTCTTGGCTAACACCTGCATTCAAAATGCAATCTGAAGGAGACCTTTCAGTCAAAAACATTGCCCTTCAGGTCTGCACCTCTGGTAACTTTTTTAATTTGCATTACATTTACACTGTTCCACTGCTCTGTGTTTCATTAGTTGTTTAGGCTCCCTTTTTGTCGCAAGAGTGACTGAATTAATTCAAGATTCCCGAGAAGGTTAGTGTCCTAGGTGGGAGGCAGGAAGCCAGGCAGTGTTGCAAAATAATTGTTCCGTATTGTAGTTCCAGTCTAAGAATCAAGAAGGTAATGTTATACTATGCTATTTATTAATAACTAATGTTGATAACTGGAGCTTAATAAATCTAGTCAAATTATATCAATGCATTCTCATGCACAGCACACTGTCTTCTGTACAATCATGCCAGAGATAGATCGACAGACAGATAAAATACTAAAAACATGCATTACCTACATAGTGGAAACAGAGCTAGGTTGTGTATATTTGTGTTATTTTCAAAAAGTCAGAACTAATTGCTTTGTGTGCCATAGAAGTCATGCCTGCCCATAAACACGCCCATTTCTCTCCAAAGGTTGGAGAGAATATTAATAATTGAGGAGCAACAGTTTCTAATAGAAATGAGGCGTCTTTACTCTTCATTGCACAACTCTCTTCAGGGTTTGTACTGTTCAGAAAAGGAAAACACAGCCCTTAAGAATAAAGGACAAGCTTAAGAAACTGTTTAAGACATGACCTACCAAAATAAATCTGGTAAATTATTTCCACTGTCCCACCCTTAAGACACATGTGTGCGAGATTTCTCACAAATACTTGCAATTCTATCAAAGGAAAATACATTCAAGGTTGAAAAGCTTTTCAATGCCTATTTCAAGTTATGAAATATCTTGTTTTATTTTCCATTTGTTGCCATTCTTACTCAAGATTTGTTTATCACATCTGAAAAGCATTATAAGTGAGGTTGGTTGAAAAATGTGCATTCACACAGTGAAAAAGAAAACACTGTAAAGCTCTGCTCATAATGCTCTTGCTTGAAAAACCTTGGAAAGGCTGTTACATCATCTTGAAATTAAAAAAAAAAAATTCTATCCGGCTTTAAAAGAAAAAAAATCAGTATTTTCTGTAAGAGAAAGAGTCCTTTTACTCTTTCCTTTAAACAGCTCTGTTGCCAAGCATGTAACACAAAGGAATTACTGAAAGGTGAGGTAGATAAATGAAGTAATCTTACCTGCAGCATTTTTTGCTGAAAAAGAATCAAAGTTTTGCAGCAAGGTAAAACTTAAAGTTTCCTGTAATTAAGGGTTAGGGTTAGGGGGCTCATTATGCCTTCCCTGTGCCTACCTTGTTTACTAAAGCAATGGGATTATGAACTCCATAGTTTCCTCATCAGTGGCAAGTTTTGAAACAGTTGTTTAATTTCAACTATGTTTGACAGAGGTGCGGATCGGTCTGGAAGATACTTGGGGTTCAGAGATTTCCTTCAAAAGGATAACTAAGTACAAGAAGGTGATAAGAGTCAGAGGGAGAAACATCCCAAGGTCTCTGCTAATGGAAGAAATCAAAGCTGTGTTTGGCATTTATCATCTCCGTTAGCCTGGTGCTAGCCAGCACAAATCCTTACACTGAGCTTGTGCGCAAGCATGCTGTTCCAGGCTCGTCTCACAGTAACAGTTTTGAATGGTAGTGTAACTTGCACTAATTATACATTATGCATTTCATTTGGCATTGAAATAAACAGAGGAAAAAGACAAGGAAAGGGAAGGGTAAATATTTTTGCAAAGCACATCTAAAACACTAATGAACATTAAATAATTTCTACAGGAGTTTGCAAATCAGAGGAAACAAGGAAGAAAGCCTCGTAAGTTTGTTAAAATGGGAACAACTACTCTTATTTTTGTTTTTCTACTATAATCTGGAATTTTCCTTCTTCCTAACATTATCATTATCACCTTACATTGAAGCCTATGCTAAGTGTGATTTAACACTGGAGACAGAAAAACAGAGAGGTCTGTTTTTCAGTATCAGGGGTGTCTTTGTTGTGGAAAGTTGTCAGCTCCCAAATGTTGTCTACAGTGCATAGATCTGTGTACTTTGGCAGGTTTATAGCTCAGAATCTAACTCCCCAGAGACTTGCTGCAACTTGTAAACCCATAAGGAATTTTTCAGGCCAGTTCTATATCCTAATTCATTCACTTATGAGAACAGTTTCATTATAAAATTTTTAGAAAGCATTTTCAAATACTTGTTTTTCTTTGTCATTCTTGCCATAACATTGATGTGAAACACTGAAAAAGATGTCAGGTTAGATTCCTGGACCAGATCTGGATTTCAAGGTTGAATTCCTAAAGTTTTGGGTTTGTTATCTGAGATGCAGAAATACAGACAGGACAAAAAATATTGCAGCATTTGTTCTTGGCTTTTTGCTTAGATTTATTTCTAAATGTACTACTTGCCCTCTATGTCAAATGCCTGTATCAGCTGTGCAGCTGGATAAAATACTTCCAGCTTTAAAAGGTGAAAAAAGCAAATGAAATAGTCATCAAATTAAACATTTTATTTTATGCTTATCAGCAGAGTCCAGGTAACCTTAAACATTTTGGTGCTTTTATTTGTTCTTTTGCTGGGAAAAAACCTGGTTTCATTTCATTTTGGTCTGAATCTATTTCTCTCTGCAGATGTTTTCAGCTCACTTAATTAATCATTATTAAAGCAAAAACATGAATAAAAGAAAATCCTACACTTTCATTATACATCTGAAATATTTAATTTTTTTTCTCAGGACTTTTTTGACTAGAGGTTGTTCAGGAACCTCCAGTAATATGAAAACTTAGGTCAGTAAATTACTTTATACTTTGTCCGAGGAGCATAGCTTCTTTGGATGCCTTGATTTCTTGGCTTGGATATTTTATCTTTTTTCACATCAGTACTTCCAGTCTTTCACTCTTACACTTTCATGTTCTCTTCCTCTCCATCCTGTATGACTTTTTCTTTGTACTATTAAAGGCAGAGATACAAACTGCTTTTTTGAAAGACACACTAAGAATTGACTCACTCCTGAATGCCAAGAGTAAATTGCAACTGATTTTCTTTCACCATTCCAGCAGACCCATCCAGCACAGAGCCATGACCTGCACTCACAGTGGAAGATGTACATCATGACAGAAAAAGAATGGTCAAAGCTTTGCTGCATTCCAGCAATTCCTGCCTAACCAATGGCCCAGAGTGAGACTGCTGCAAATAGAAACACCTTGAAGCCCTCCAAGACCCTGCAGTGTGCCTCTGTTCCTGCTCAAGGTGAGAGAAGATGGAGACAACTTACCGATGCAGCTGACCCTTTCACTTCCTTGCAGACCTCCAGCACACCTGGAATGCTGTCCCACTGGTACCAGCAGTGATGACCTAATCAGCCTCTGGACGACTGACTGCTAAATGATTCAAACAGCATTGTACAAAAGCACATTTCTGATAAAGTATTCACACACCAGTTAATAGTGCTTTCATGTAGCCCATACTTCCTCCTATTCAGTTCAGGTCCATTTACCCTGTACACAACCACAGTATGTAAGTGTCCAGAGACAGAATGATTACATCTGTTTTATCAATACACACCACTCTGTGGAAATGGGACCAGCAATTAAAATTAAATTATACTGCTTTTCCCCTTTGAAATCATTGAGGAAAAAAATAATCTAAAAATATTATCTTAACCTTTTCCTAATATCACTGTGAACCTTTGGTTTAAGGTCTTTTTATTTAACTGTTTAAAAAAGGAAATGATAACAAATGTTTCAAGGAACATTTTTCCCAAAGACATAGGAACTCTGTCTCCAAGCAAAATACTTAACCACTTCTTGTTTGCAAGAGGTATTTTCTGATGTTCTTGTCTGGTTTGAAAAGTTCCAAAACTCACACCAAAAAAAAAAGGAGAAGCCCTTTCCTGAACTTACAGATAAAATCACTCACTTGCATTGCAGCTGGTTTGATACAGAGATGTAACAGAAGATGTGAAAAGTACCCAACAGTAAGTTTTCTTGTTGGGCTACACTGTACAGCACATAAGCACAAGTGAAGTTAGTAACACCTAGCCATGTTAAATTGCAGCTAAATTAGAGCCTTCTCTTATTGAGATATTCTTGATTTAGCTGATGTTTCTGTCAGAGACTTTTAAAATTGAATTGAAATAAATAATTTAATGCTGCAAAATGTTTGGGACATTTNATACATTATTAACCAATTTTTGCATAGTTCTGATATTATTTTTGTCCACATTCTTTCCATGAAATTGCTGGAGCTGAGTGAGAGTAAGGAGGCACATGAGAGAGATCATCCCTTTAATTTCATTTACTTATCAGGGCACATCTGGGAACCTGCAGATTTGAGAGATTTTGATCACCAGTCTTTAGTTACAGACTTAATGTCTTTATTACTGCTATCAGAGGAGAAGCAAGTGCCTCATGGTCTTTTTGAGGCTATGGAGTGCATGTTAAAAGGACTCAGCACTTCTGAAAGGTATAGAACTTTTCAAACCTCTAAGTATTACCAGTTGAAACAATTTTTAGCACTTATGCTGCTTCATTATGTTGTTATGGAGATGGAGATCTGACCTGTGAAACTCGGTTTCTTCTTCAGCTTTCTACAGCTGTCCTGGGCAGTGGCTGGATCTGGTCTCTCATGGGTGTTCTCCGTTGAATACTGTCTGACAAGTGGACAGAAAGTCTCTGTTTAGTTGTTTTTCTACCTGCAATGTAAAGAAAATTCACCCTACCAGCTACATTTGAGGAAATCTTGAGATAGAGGGGGAAAGAAAATTTTTAAAAGGGTGATATTTAGCATTTCTAAAGGTGAGGAAAACATGCCAGCCAAACTGTCAGACCACTGGTAGTCGACATCAAAGATGAAACTGAGGAACTTTAATTATCCTGGACATTTCAGTTCTTCCCTTGTACAAAGCACTTAGAGCAATGACAGTGAAGTCAAGAAGGTCACTAAACTGACTCAAAGCAAGGTTTTATTTTTAAGCCTGGATGTGCATGTTTGGTTAATATTAAAGAAGTTCTATTGCTATAGCTGGAAGAAAAAAACAGGGAGGCTGATTCTTTCTGGTGAGGGACATTATGACTTTTGTCATTGTCGGTGAGAGATGTATGCATTACTCAGGGGAATAATAACAATACTGAGGAAAAACCTCAGATTTTCCAAGGGATCTTTTTATTTCATTGCATTTACTCTGTCTGGAAGTGATCAGACAGTTGAAAGAAAACTGAGAAAAATTTTGTCAGGTAAAGCCTTCCCAGAGGAAGAATTTCTCCCATTATGTATTAGTTAGTGATTATTTTTGTCCTGAAGCCAAGTATTTACACATAAATATAAGTCACAATTCCTATCTGAATTCATGCAGTTACGTGTCTGTGAAAAAATAACATTTTCTGTGATGGGTTTCCAGAATATTTCTGTCAGATATTCATGTGCTTGGGTACTTTTGAAAAGCCAATTAAAACCTATTATAAAGTGAATCTGTCAAAATGGGATGTGACACAATTTAAAAATAGACTCTCTGGCACTTTTCTATGCCAAAACATCACAGTGGGTCTAGGTGAAGGTTGCATGGTACATTGAACACCTAACATGAAGAAAAACTGGAGGAAAATTAACATGAAGAATAAGGAAAGGAAAATTACAGGCTGTACGGACCATTTACAGCTTTCCTGAGGGAGACACCTGAACCCTGTAACAGCCACAGCATCAAGCTGGCAATGACCACAACAGTAACTCTGTCCCAGAGCTGATTATTGTCAGCTTCCTAATGCTCCAACTCATTTATGACTCTGCACAGCTCTGAGGAGTTGTGTTTGAAGAATGGAATACTGAAGGACTTCTGCTAACTGGATCTGCATTGCTGGAATATCCACATGACTTGCAAAATCTCCCGCAACTTCTTTTTCCTCATACTGCTTTACCTTGGCATGGTGAGAACCCTTCCTTCAATTTCATTATGTGAACCCAAGCTGAATACAAAATGCAGTGGCTAACTGGTAAAGGATGCTTTCCTTACGCAGATGAAAATATTTGGTCTTAAGCCAGATTTGAAGCTTTCACAACAGTCCATGGACATGAAGCAAGGCATCTTGATTTTTGCCAGCACCTTGTGTCACAAGAAATCTGTCTGGCCATTCTGGGAGGAATTTTGGATGTTATTATTTCTCACATAATTTTACGGTTTTAAATACTTCTCACTTTCACACCAGTAGAAGGAAAATGATAGTCAAGACAGCAAGCCATGCAACAGAAAGCTGACCCTGGCAGTGCTACCCTTAATCAAGCTGAAGTGCTAACCATTTCTCATAGAAATTATTTCCTGTCTGCTGGATGTATTCCCACAGCACTAACAGAGAGCTGGTATATTGCTGTAATTGAAAAAGCTTAAGTTGTCCAGGAGGCTAGCTTTGTACAAAATGCAACACAGAACATTTACTACCAGACAGCAGAAAATGCAGAAATTAATCCAAACATGTCTATGTTGCTTTCAGCTTAAAAAAAAAAAAAAAAGTTTCATAAATGGAAAACTAATGCTGGCTGCACTATGCAGTATACTGTGATATCATTTTAATAACCCAGACTCCCTGAGGCTTTCACAAAATCACTCTTTGCTCTCTCACATTTACTGTAAAGTATTTTCTCATTAATTCTTATCTAATCTCTTTAATTTTCCACGGTCTTTTCCCTTTGTCTCACCTTGTCTAATGCCTACTTATGTAGAGTTTAATGCCAGTTTATTTCCACATATAAATACCTGCATCTACATACATATGAATTACTTTCTTATTTAGTGGAACTATGCACAAATCATCCAGGCACCACTTATGGTACCCAGACTTCCGTGTACAGTTGTTTAGCAGATCTGCTGTGTATTTATTCATGAGTGTTTCTATAGCAATTAGGCAGGCCTGTCTGCTAATACTGGTACTGATCTTAAATCAAACCTAAAGGAAACTTTATTAAAAAAACCCTATGTCCTTCCTGTGTAGAGATTTACAGGGTACTGATCAAAAGCTATTACCCTATTGTGCAACCGGAAAATTTCTAATCCAGGTAATTCAACTCAGACACCATGTTTACACATTTGCAAGCATCCTTTCCATTTCATTAAAAAAACTGAAGAAAAAAAATTGAAGATGTTAATGCTGAATTAAAAGGGGACTTCTGCAAAGTGTCTGTCCTCAGGAAAATGGTCAAGCTACCACTTTTGGACATTCTTGAGGTTGCTGAGAAGAGCAAAATGACCATTCTGTTCTTGGCTCTGATTTTGGTGCCTAATAACCCTGGAAGCCTGTGGTCCCTGATTTTAGACACTGCGATTAGTACAGCAGCCACCGACTCCCCAGTGCCTAAGCATAACCTTTCACAGAGTTCCCTTTCACGGGCCATTTGACTTATAGTACATGTCTTCTGGGATGCACAATCTTGGAAGCAGACAGACATAGGCCTTGAAAAAGATCCAAATCTATTAATCTTTACTTCTGGTAACGTAACAAATTTCCAAGTCCACACCAAAAATAAGCAATCTGTATATATTTGTCTGCTTCAGCTTCCTCATACGTTAGCATTTTGGGGGTTAAAGTTACTCTACTGAAGAGTTCATCAACATTTCTTCTTCCTACTGTACTTTGAATTTTCCTTCAAAGCACAGTGTTGAAACAAGCTCTTCTCTAAAGTTTTCCAAAATGTCCATTAGAAAAAAAAGATCTTTCTTTTATAACTTACTTTATCAGGACAAGATGACTAACTTTGTCTAATTTCCCTGCCTTGGAGCACTCAGACATGAAGAATAATTTGTCTTGAGCAAGAGGTCTCCTCAATAATATTTGAGTGCACAATCATCAAAAAATTTAATATATTATCATCATCTTCCATTAATATCCCTGTAACCAGTGCAAGATTCTTTCTTGACATTGCTGCTGAGGTTCAACTTGATGGAAAGGCAAAAGACAGCAGCAAATTAAGCCAAACTCCACCTCCAAAAAAGATGTTTCAAGCTGACAAATTCATATGCATATGGAAATCTCATTTCACATGGACATTTTCAGTGACCTTTTCTGCTACCCTATTGCAGAAGTGATATTCTGCAATAACTGTGTCCACATGGCCAGCTGTTTCCTACTTAATTTCCATAACAATGGCATAAAGACAGCAGGAGCCTATTTCTGGGCAGGGATCCTGTGGTGTTTTTTCCAGATGATGAACTAGCTGTTTGTGTTCTGGATCTTGTGGTGTGCTGTGAGTGCATAGCAGAGCCAGCTGGAGTCAGCCAGAATTGCAGGACTTGTGGTCAAACTACACATTTCCTCTGGTTCACGTTGTCTTGGTGAACCAAAGCATTTTCAAGTTGCAGTCGGTGCCTGTGAAGGGAACTCTTCTGTCTGCCACGCCCCTGAGTGCCTCTCATACAAAGTGGCTGAGATCTTCCCACTGAATGGACATGTTTACAGAAAGCACACACCATTTTAACAGGTCATTTAGCAACTTAAATGAGATGATGGCATCAGGAAGATGATAATACTAGGCAGAAATAAACTGTTTCTGAAATAATTTTATTTTCTGAGCACAGAAAGGCTGTATGTGCTGGGGAAAGCAGAATGCTGCAGATCTATTGTGTTTAGTGGGAAAAATAACAATGTAAGTATTACAATGATCTCTGTTCTTAGGATCTCTGCTATGCCAATCTTACAGATATGGGTGCAGCACAGCAGCATGGGACATAAGGCATGGAAGGCAGGGGAGACTCTTAGTGACATTACTGGTTTGTTCCTGTGTGATTTTAATGTATTAATGGCACCCCTGTGCCTGTGTTTTGCCTACCAAGATGAACCTTTGTAAAGAAATGTGGTTAAAGTGATGTTTCTCTATAGATGGCCTGGTTGCTCACTATGGAGGCTTCTACAACACCAGAGTCACAAACCCCTGTATACATTGAAAAACCTGCAACAATGCTCCAAAACCCACAGGGGGTCCTCACAGTGTTTAAATTCTTGCTATTGTTTGGAAAAAAAGGACAACTTACCTACTATTCCCCTTGCTCATGAAACCTTTAAGCAAGAGTTTTCTGCAAAAACCAATACAAGAAGATGTACTAGTTTTTCCCGAGAAGCTACAGATTGACAATGGAGTGTGCATTTAAGAGTCTGAGCAGGAAAAGAGAGTGCCTAATTGAATGACTGTGAACACCATTCCTCTGTGAGTGCATGATTGCTTACTCTAGGTTGATGAGAACAGAGGAGAGCATTTTTCATGGAGGCGAAGAGTATTTCCAGATAAGAACTGGCAATGACAAGAAATTCAGCAAGGATCTATGTTTCTATATGGAACATCAAAATATTGAGACTTTCTTAATTGTATCTTTTTGAACTTGGGAATTACATTTTTATGGAAAAGAGAATTACTTTTCACAGAATGGAGTATGTTAAATATACTGCTTTAGCAAGAGGGACCCCTGTACAAACTATATTTTGCTGATGTGGATGAAGACCAATGCTTTTATCAGCCATTCACTGTATGTTCAGCCTGAGGTGCTTTGCCTTACAAGAATCAAATCAGATGTTAAGGAAACTATTCTTATCAATCAAATATAGCATCATTGGATACGTAAGCTCTATAACCACTGAAAAAGGGAAAAGATCTGGGGTGAGTCTGGCTTTCTGCCACACTCTTGGTGAGTTCAGCAGCATCCTGAAAACTGCACTTTCAAAGCAGAAGGTCACGTCCCATTCCCAGCAGCTCGCTCTGCCCTCAAGGGAGCTGCAGTGAGAATTTCTACTCTGAGAAGGCAGCATTCTCAAATAGTCACATTTATAATTGGATTGTTGTATTGCCCAAGGCTACTGTGGTCTCTGAGAAAAAAGAAAACCAGTAGTAACATGCATTTGTGCAAAATCATTCATCTCTTCTCTAGTTACTGGCTCTAGTTGCCTCTGCCTTCTGTATACAATCGTGGGGCAAGTAAATGCTCTCTCATGTAAGAACTGTGCTCACCCAAATCATCAAATAGACCCTTAACTTTCTTTCTTTCTTTCCTCCTGAACAATATATTATCTGTGTTCAGTCTCTTCTGTGATTTTGATAGTTTCCTAGCCCATGTTCTTTTTTTCTTACCCCTTCTCATTTAGGCCAGCATTTAGTATATAACAACAAACTTCAGCACTTCAGCTTGGATGTCTTGGGACTTTGTTATGGTGATTGTAGAAAAAGAAGAGAAAAAAAGGCCTTGTGTCTGAGTGTTAGCATGTTATTGTTTCCCAATCAGGTTCCATCAGCTTGTACAAGATGACAAATTGCATTTTCTTGAGGCAAAATTGTGAATCTTTCCACAATAAACTGCCACTGGTTGTTAGAAGTAATGGTCTAGACCAGTGGACAACAGCATCTGGCTTTACAATACGAAGTGGGACATATTTAGCACTCAAAAAATGAAGCCGCCGCAGGCCTTGAGTTTGAGGCAAGGAGAGAGTGAATTGGGTGGGAGCAGATCAATAATTACATCTGCATGTCTACAGGCAGCCCTTACAGTTCTGTATATTAACTTTTGGATTTGATGTTGTTAGAAAAGACTGTTCACAAGACAATAAAGACTGGAAAGACATACAAAAGTGATGAACCAGGTAGACTCCTCCAAAATCTTACTGGGACAGAAATGCCTGGTTATATGTCATTGCTGTCCAGTTCTGCCATGCTATCCATCTTCTGCATGGAAACAGAACATCCCTCTGGTTCCAGAAGGCTCAAGATTCGCTCATCCTCCACAGATTTCTACGTAGATATTCTAAATATTTGGGGCAGTTGTTGTGTCAACAAGAAATTCTGGGATTAAGTGTTTGCCAATCTCAGCACTGTGCCTATTATTCAGCTGAACTGCAGTTTCATATGTCTGGGGATGGAGCTCACATACACATCAAATCTCCGTAGAAATGTTACCTGAAATCAAGTCAAATCTACACATGCATGACAATTACTTATAATGAATATGGAATTGTAGATACATAGATGCTGCAGTCAGAAAGTATTGCTGTGAGCCTCAGCCTGACACCTCGATAAGAGGAAACTCAGGTTGTTATTATCTGACTCATGTGAGCATTAAAAGAAAAGGACATCTGAGTTCAGTGAGCTGATATATTTTTAGCAAATACAGTTTATTACTTTTTATTGTAAAGTTCTCATGCAATATACCCTCATTGATGAAGAGCACTTGATTTTCTAGGGTTATTCTCTGAATTTTGGCCAGGGACAGCGCTAGGACAGTCAGGAGTTAATCAAGAGAGAGGATTGCTGGTGTGAACAAATGGCTGTGGCCTTGTAATTTACCCTTCTGTGCTACAGGAGCTGCTAAACATCCGTGTTGCCAGAGGTGAGAGCCAGAGTTCATGGGACAGCAGCTGTGGCTGGGGGGACCACTGCACCTCTAAGCAGCGACAACCATTCTGTTCACTCTCCACTTCATGGCAGGAGTCTCCAACCTTCTGCCTTCTTCCCTCTCACCATTCCCCTTCCACAACGTGAACAGCTCAATGCAAGTCAGGAACATGCCCCTCACCTACAATGCAGAAAAACACAAAGCAGCCTCTGCTGCTGAGAAGCCTTCAGTCAGCTCCAAGTCAGGAATATTATATGTTGATCCTTGAAATTAATCAAATGTATCTTCAGATTACTTACTAGAGTCCCTAGACCTCGTATTAATCATTATTTAATAATAATCTCAAACTAAAATCTAGAGGAACAAAAATTCCTTTTGGAAGTAATGCCAGGCATTCAAATTTCCAGTATACTTGAAATTTTGCTTCCTGTTGCCCTCAGGTGAAGCATGAAAGGACTAGGATCACTCATGCCACCAACCAAAGGACCCAGAGGACCTCTTACCTAATTTTTACTGCATGCAGTAAACCAGAGATTTCTAATACTGTATGTGTGAGGCCTTTATAGTGTGCTCTAAAGCAAATTCAGACATTAATTTAAATACATGAAGACTCTAGCATGCAATTTTGGGAGACACTTCTCTCTTGGACAGATATCTACTGAAAACAAGTGAAACTCTGGACACATGGGGATTTTTCGTTGGCTTTACTCCATGTTGGGGTTGTATCCAAAGTGGCCTGTAGGTCATGATGCCTGCTATTTCTGTATATAGTTCTTTTAAATCAATGTATGTTCAGATGCACATACTGTAGAACTCAAATTTTGGCCTGAGGCATGAGTTCCTAGGCACAGTCTGGGGGTGGGAAATACTTTGGGCTACATGCTGGAAGGGAGGCTGTTCTATGGCATGCTGCCACATCTCTTTGATTAGGAAACTCATGACTGGATAACTTCTGAATAACTTCTGAAAACAGGAAGGTATGACAGCAAAACTTTATTTCAATTAAATAGCTCCTATATAAACACAGGAATTCCACTGTCATTCCTGCTCCTTATGCTCAGCAGGTTTTGCAAGGACAGACTGGCTGGGTAACAAGTCCACTTGCTCTGTGCTGGCCACAGGTCACTCTGAGCGGGTTTCTTACCTAGCTCAGCTGGCAGCTGAAAGAAATTGTCTGAAAAGTCACAACACCGCCAGTGTTAGCAGAATTTACTGTTACTCTGTGGGTCCAGTGATTTTATAAAATTTTGTTGGAGACCTAAGGGAAAGTTTCTGAGACTTCCAATTATCCTGTACACAAAATGTCTGCTGCCTCCCTTAAGTGCCAGTGGTTTGGAAGCCAAGAAAATGGACCTGAGTAGCACTATTTTGAATGCTGGCAGCTGCTGACTAGCAAAGCATGATTTTTCTGAGTTATTTTTGGTGTATTTCAAACATTATGGAAAAAAAATCCAAATATGTCTTTGGAATGAAAAAGAAATATGTTCTTTTCTGGTTTCTGGTGAAAGAAATCACCTGTCTTGGATATATTGCATATCTTCTCACAGGGCAGTGATAACTATTTTGGTGAAGGAATTTGGAATGCTGAGGACACCAAATTGGCAGGGAAGTCAGGTAGACAGAGGTGGAAAGTGATTTGAAGACCACAGAATGGAGCTGGGGAGGCTGTAAACAGTGGCAGTGTTTCCAGTGAAGCAAAGGGCTCTGTTGGGGACTTTAAGGGAGATTGAGCTCAGGTTCTGGTCTGCAGTCACTGGGAAGAAAGTGGACCACTTGGAGGTAGCTTAGACTTGGGTAGTTGAAATGGGGCATGGAAAGAGAAGTTCATAGTGTACAGAAGGTGAGACACACATGCAGTTTGCAATCATTAGATAGTAAAGCATAATTAGAGGATTGCAGCACTGTGCCTGGAAAACAGCATGAAAAGCTATAGAGAACAAAGACATCCTTCCCACTCCACAGCCCCCCAGGCTACGTAGACTTCAGTCCTGTGTTCAGTAGCATCATGAACATTACAGTTAAATATGAATTGAGCTATCTCCTAACTATAGACTGCACATGTGAATCACTGATTCATATGTACTGACAGAAAGTAAGTTAGAGAAAAGATGCAGTGATTGTTTGATGAAATACGAGTCGTAAAAAAAATACAATAGTTATGTTACAAGCTGTTTATAATTTGCTCTGATTATAGCTCAGTTTTTTCTAAATTTCTCAATGAGGTTTAATGTAAAGTGTGAAGGATTAATATTGTTAAATAAACAAAATGAAGCTTACAAATTCAATTTATTCAAAGGCCGGTTAAATTAATTTTAACTTAAATATTTTGCTCCCAAATCACCATAAAATTCAATCTCACACAAAAAAATAGTGAACTTTGAACTGACTCTTGATGTTCATGAAACAATCTTACATCATTTAATTCCACATTTAGCTCGCCTTTTAGCCATAGAGTTACTCTTTCAATGTGTGAATACTTAGAGTATTGCAGTTTCAACACAACCATCACTAGTAGCTGCAAATATTCAGATAAGAATCAGGCAGAAGAAAATCAAAACCACAATTGAGAATTATTGTCTAAGGTCTACTGTGTCTTGCACAAAGTTCAAGAATATTTGTGAAAATCTTGTACCTTAACCATTTTATTCTTAATGACTGCCATTAAGGCTTTTCTATGGAGTTCATGAATTACTGGGTATTATGTCAGACTTGTTATTGCTTCCGCAAATTCACCTGGTCTTTAAGAACAGACAAGTCTGGAAAGTTTCTGTATGTCCACTGTTGTGGATGTCACACTTCTGATAGACATTGAAAAGAACCTTGCACTGATGAATTAAAACTCAGTCCTCAAAGTTGCCCTTAATAGTCATACGTTGTTTAAACATACTGTGCAAACTGTGACTCCTTAGAACAATTACACAGATCAGTGGCCTATATTTCTTTATAAACAATACTGAGATTAATTAGTTGGAATGGCTTCCTTTGCTTCGCCTCTGATGTCATGAAAATGCTATTGCTAGCTCTTCCTTGGGCAGAATAAACAAGCGTATCTGATATGCAAGCTAATATAATATCCTTTATTTACATGATTGTAAATCCTGTTAGCTTTAAAACAATTTTGCATTTAGGAGAGAGCCAAAAAGGAGAATAACAAAGGAGAGAAGTGACCTCAGTGATTCCATGCTGACGTATCTTCTGCCTCAGAACTGTCATGGGAAGCTTGTGTTATCAGTTGGCTTGGGAAACCTGAGTGATGGTTCTGCCATTCTGTCCAGAGCAGGACATAAACAACTACTAATTGTTTCAGGACTTGATATCTTTTACCTGTATCTCAGTTAAGCTTTCTGTGTAGCATGCATAGGATTTCAGATATGTTGAACAGAGCTAATCTTTTAAAAATAGCTTAACTCGGATTTTATGGCTTCATCTACAAAAGAACTTTGTATTCAATATCCAAGTGGTTTAGGCTTCCACTATAACATCTATGAGAATATATTTTTGTGGCTGCACATCATATTGAGCAACTTGTTAATATAAATATCTAAATGGTAAATCTAACCTCCATCAAAAATGGATATCATATTCCCTCTTAAAATACTGCTGTATGATAAATGTCATGAAAAGTCAGCCAGTCGGTTTGTATGTATGAGGGAGTGCTACCCAAGCTTAAGCTCAGGCTGGTTATCTAAGCACTTTTACAGGTATGTTTTGAAAAATGTAAGAGTTGTTCATACTTCCTCATGACAGCTACTCAGGAGGAAGTATGAAGGAACACACTGTAAAAATGATGAGTGTTTGACATGCTTTGTCTATTTAAACATATCTTTTCAACTATGTTCTCCATTTTGAGCTTTGTTGTAAGACCAACTGTTAAAGATTGTAAAAAAAAAAGAATCAAGGTAGATGCCAGATCCATAAAAGGAATGGCAAGACTCCTAGTTATTTCAATGGAAATAAGTTTTCAGTCCAGTCTTTGTTAAGAAAGAGCTCACAGGACTTATTCTTGTAAATTGCTGGTTCTTCCTCACTAGTAATTTGTTGAGATCAGGACTTCACATAGATCCAAACAAAAGCTTATTTTTATCCTATTGTGGTGTTTTATTTAAATTATTGAATAATCCCAATGATACAAGGCTGAAAAACTGAAATTTTGTTCAAAGATATCCGTACAGGTTAATATTTGGTAGATCGGATTTACTACAACTAAAGTTAAAATGGCCTTGCATTATCAGATATCCAAAAGCATAGAACAACCATCTTGCCCAAGATCTACCCAGGGTATCTGTCATCATAAGTGAATGCTGGAGAACAGTGGAACTATGGCAAATATTTTACAAGTATACTGTCTTGGTTTGAGCTGGCAAACTGCCAACCCTCTAAGTACAGAGTCAGAGCTTCCCCCCCCCCAACACCCAGGAAAGGGAGGAAAACAGAGGAGAAGGAAAAAAAAATACA
>VWZD01010950.1:74103-86131 GCA_013396695.1 Sakesphorus luctuosus
ACACTGATTCTACTTCCCTGGAGAATGATGTCGTAATATAGCATAGAATACAATATTACTGGCTAGAAGAGGTCAGCTGGTAGTTCAACTCAGCTCAAGTCAGCTGATAGCTTTAGGCCTGGTTTGAAACTAAAATCTGGGCTCACCTAGGTGAACCCATAACATACACCAAATACTTTGATTTCAGAAATTTCATTTTTTATCACGATGACCCCAAAGGTAATGATTCCCTTATGCAATGCATATCCTATGAATAGATGCTGAAGTAGTCCCCATATACTGAATTCAGCCCCTTAGAGCAAATCCTCTGGCCTACAGTCCATGCATGATATGTAGCAGCTTTATTTCCTTCAGCCCCCTTGGGCAGTTTGCCTGTGTGCATCTTGTAGCACACACATGTTGAGCTATGTTAGATCTTCTGTATCATGCTGTACGGTGGATCTGGTTTTATTCAGTAGGTCTAGTCATTTCTCATAGAAAGGGTAATGACATTCAGACTCCGCCTGCCTGATTTACAAGGGCTGGAAACCACTGCTTTTGTAAATCCATTCCCTTTTTTCAGTGAATATGTGATTTATGAGGTCAGCCTTACCATGGTATATGCAGGATTAACTCTACAGAAGCCAGTGACATTCATCCTATGATTTGGCACTCCTCCTTTCTAAGAAAAGTGTTTGAAAATAACAATAGAAAAAGTGATTGGTTACTTAATCTTTTAAAAATTAGTCTGATTTTTGTGTTTTCTTTCTTTACCTTCATTTTTTCCTTGACAGAAATAGATAAAGTTACCATGGACAAGGAAATCAGAAATTTCTCAGGAACTTAAGCTTTTAACAAAAACCTGAAGCAATATTTATAAATTTAAGAGCTTGTAGTATCTAATTCTGTGTGATAAGCATTCTTCAATTTAAAAATAATCACTAGGAATTTCCAAGTATAAAACTAAGCCTGACCTGGGACATATTAAAACTTGTGAATAATCAGAAGATTCAGATTTAGCAGAGTGAAAAAATTAAGATTGGATTCAGTCTTTATAACTTTACTGTGAATTTGCATTTTCAGTCTTTATAACTTTACAGTCAATTTGCATTTTCCTTCTGGACTCCATGTCTCTCAAGTGTGCCATAAAATAGTATCATTTTTGATACACAATATAATTTTGATAGAATTACTAAAGCCTATGTTTCCATAAGAATCAATACAAGAATATATAATTTTATTTAATATGATTAATGTGCTTAATGTACATTAAAACACTGAGAATTCTGATAAAGTTCTGCCTTATGCAAACCTATCCTAAAAGAGGCAACTCATAGGATACCAAAGCGCACTTATTCCTGTTTTCCTGTGACTTTTCTAGAGGAATGACTATTCTTTAAATTTAAGTGGGTCCTCCACTATTTTACCTTCCCTGGTCTCTATGGGTCAAGTCTATGTGACTCCACACTTAGTGGCTGGTCAGGTAAAACCACTACTGAGAACATGTCAGCTCTACATTCCCTCATCACAGCTCACATTAAATCCATAGTCACATTCTCCTCCCCTCCTGCCTCAGTCCACTTGCCACAAAGCAATTTTATCTTTCTGCTTCATTTTTCACATTCTGCCCTGAACATTTAGATAATTTGTAAGCTTTTTCAGCTACAAGGAAAATTGGATGATAGATTCAAGTGTTTTTATTTGTAAGGAATGTTTTCCTGCATGAGAGAAGAGACAGAGCTCTATTTACTCCAGCGAGCCCTCTTCCAGCCAGCTTTAAGTTCCCTAACTTGCTTGTGTAGTTTGTTGTTACATTTGGTGTTGTGTTCTTCAGGGAATTTTTTGAGTAGATTTGTATTCAATTCCACCAAATTGCTGTTTGTTTGTTTTGTTTCTGTTTTTAATTGGTGTCTTTTGCTGTTGTCATATTCATTCAACAGAAAAGCATAATTTATCTTTACAGACTTGCTGAAGGAAATGTGTCCACTGCAGTCATTATCTTTATAAGGTTTAGCTCAATGCAGGCAATGTAGGGTCATTAATTGTGGGATGAGAAAAAGATGATGAGGTATGGGCAGAAAGCAATGAGGTAGTTACTAGAAAGTCTTGAAACTTAAAGGGATACTGCCATTGAAATTGGTGTTCAGTTTCATGTGCAAAACAGGTACTTTTGACAGGATTATGTTCTCTAAGATTTTCAGAAAGCATTTCCAATAAGAAATTGTAATTGATTGCACTGGAGATTTTAGAATATCAACCACTATGTTTCTCTGTCTTTTTCTCAAGGTGAATCTTACTTTATTCACCCTCACTGTTCATATGGGGTATACAAAGACTAGAGAAATATGCTTGTAAGAAATTACACTCCATTGACATCTAGATGAGATGACTGCCAGAGGTAGCGTGGACAATAAAGGTCCCTCAAAATTGCAGCAAAATGAGGCCAAGCAGTATGAGGCAACCTGAGACAGCATGATGTCCTTGCAGTCTCACTTTGGAGCATTCACCACAAAGCCATGAGTACTCTCAAATGAAAACACAGGTTAGAAGCGTAATTAATTNTGGTGAACTGTATTCTGAGTTACGTGTACTATTCACTATCCTGACCCAATAGCAGCCCTGAAGATGACATGATGTAGTAGACAAGCATTCTGTCCTAAGGGCTTGTAATTAGCCCAGTACATTAGTTCAGGATGCCACAGTTCCACTGCTCTGCTGTGTGACCCAGGACAGACTTTTCAACCTCTCTCCTTCAGCCTTGGAGCTCAGAAGATGCAATACTGCTGACCAAAACATTTCCATGTGGGAAAAANTCCAATAAGAAATTGTAATTGATTGCACTGGAGATTTTAGAATATCAACCACTATGTTTCTCTGTCTTTTTCTCAAGGTGAATCTTACTTTATTCACCCTCACTGTTCATATGGGGTATACAAAGACTAGAGAAATATGCTTGTAAGAAATTACACTCCATTGACATCTAGATGAGATGACTGCCAGAGGTAGCGTGGACAATAAAGGTCCCTCAAAATTGCAGCAAAATGAGGCCAAGCAGTATGAGGCAACCTGAGACAGCATGATGTCCTTGCAGTCT
Organism: Sakesphorus luctuosus; assembly: GCA_013396695.1. NCBI lineage: Eukaryota > Metazoa > Chordata > Aves > Passeriformes > Thamnophilidae > Sakesphorus > Sakesphorus luctuosus. The sequence continues at coordinate 77,177 of VWZD01010950.1, forward strand.
CACTTTGGAGCATTCACCACAAAGCCATGAGTACTCTCAAATGAAAACACAGGTTAGAAGCGTAATTAATTAGAAAAGTAAAATTTGTCTGTGTTGAAAGATATGGAAAGCTGTTATCCAGCTATTTTCAAATAGCAGTGGGGAAGGGCTGGAGGGTGTTTTCCTAGCAGTAGAAATTATACAGGTGTATTCTTATCCATTTGGCAAACTGAGATGCAAATTCAGTTCTTTTACCCATTTGAAAGGTTTCCCTTGTTGTTTTATGTAGGTAAAACCTGCTGAGTTTCATTCTAAATTTTTCAGACCCATTTTTTAACAGTTTGTTTTAGTATTTGCCTTTTATATATACATATACATACATANGGCAATTTTGTCTCCAAGAACATTAATAGAATGTTCATTCAAGACTCTAGAGTGGCTAAAGCTGAGGCCGGAATCTAGGGTTTAGTTGTTTGGGTAAGATCCTTAATCTCCCTAATTCTCCAACTGTGGAGTAGAGATAATGAAATTTTCCTTCTCCCTTTTAATTTTTGTTGCTGGTTATTTATACTGTAAGGTTTTTTTTCCATCTGTTCTACTACATGCATGCATAATTTCATAGCTCCTACACTACATGAAGCTTTGAGGTTTGTTTGGGGTTTGTGTTTTTTTGGTTTTTTGTTTGTTTTTTCTTGTAGAATCCACTCTAAAATCCATCTTCAATTGGTTATTAGCTTTTTTAGGATCACTAGCTCTTCTATCCAGAGTAAGTTACTCTAGCATTTGGTACCTTCTGGTGAAAATAGGTGTCCTTCTACTCCAGCTGTTTCAAAGTGTGAACAAATGACTATTTAAACCCAACACATGACCTCTTTGCACTGCCAATATCAAATCCACGGTTTTCATTATTTTAAGTTACTGGTATTTCAAGAACTATCTAACTGCAAAGCATTTGGTCTCAAAAACTAAATGGTGCCACAGAAATATAAAATATTATTTCATTGCTATTTATATTTTATTGTTAGAGTAAATACAGCAGTGCTATCAGGGGAGATACATATATGGCACAATTTTGGAAAGATGGTTGAGTTCTGGTAGAGCACAAAAAAAAGTCTTTCTCTCTGTTTTGTCTTCCACTAATACTAGCAACAACAGCTATCAGGACAGGAAAAATCCTAGGGCGTGGTGAATTACTACTTTTTCAGTGGCACTCAATGTCACTGAGAGATGAACAGTAGGATTTTTAGTTCTTAAACAGCAGGCTGTAAGGTTGGGCTGAATAAAAAAAAATGCCAAAGGATTTATGTATGATTCTACATCTTTGAACTGTACATTTCTAAGCTGTGTTTTATACATATTTTTCTACTCCACAAGCTATTTTAAATGATACTTGGATTGTACTATGTCACATTCCTGTAAAGATGCCGGTAGCTGAGTTATTCATCAGTTTAAGGACTGTTACTTGGCTTCTTTCTCTTTCTTTATCCATCTTCACATCTTCTTCCTTCTGAAATCCAGTTGTGTCTGAGGTTTTTTATTGCATAATTTTAGACAGAGATGCTATAATTTCAGAAGACTTGGTATATGGGACAGTAATGCCATCTGCTTAAGACCTGACCTTTAAAGATGCAAATGATTTGAAGAGCAGGGAAGGTGAAGAGGATTATTACATCTCAAATTTGGTCCTCGAGGAGATCAAGGGACAGATTGTGTGCATTCACAATCACAGAACTGAAAGCTGATTTGCAAATGATCGTCTCTGACATATACTGAGAGCAGTGAGATAGTCCTGTAATTGCCATGACATTCATATTCAGATCACTTTGAAGTGAGCAGTGAAAAAAGATGACCAAGAATCCGTACTTACAGGCTTTCACAGGCAAAATTACAAGCTTACATAAGGGAGAGCTGCATATGCATACAGGTTATTAGTGCTGATACCAGCTGCTGAAAGTAACTTCCACTGTTTTTGGAAATCATACTTGGTATGTGCTTGAGATGTTAACAATCCCTACATGGTAACCTCTTTTGGTACTTTTGGGATATACCTATATATGTGTGCTTATGAACTCTGTAAACAGCCACCATCATTTTCTATGCTGACATCAAAACTGATTCTTCTTTATTATTGCATTATTTAGTCATACCTATAAAACCTCTGAACCATTTCACGAAGTTCTTCAAGGAAGAGCTGCTACCTCATGGTGTTTCTGAACACATCATCAGTCTGGGGAGGACAGATATGCCAGCTTTCCCCTGTAAGAATAACCTGGTTCACAGTCATGATCTTCTCCAGGGGCAAAGGCTATACATCTAGTATAATTCCTTTGTCAAGTTAACACTAAAGATGATGGATCCCTGCAAATAACTTTTCATTGTGAAGAAAAGGACTGGACAAAAGGGAACAGTCTCTTTTCCTTTCCTACCATTTTTTCTTTTGCTCTGTGTCCTTCTTTGCCTAATCTCCCTATTTTTATCAGATGAAACACAAAAGCAGTTGAAGGAATGGAAAGAGATATTTTCTGAAACTGTTAGTGAGAATGAGGATTAATTGAACAGCACCAAAGTAAAGAAAGGAGACTGTCACCAGATGAACCCAATGGAATAATCTCTTTAAACTTCCACATCATGAAAAACCTTTTCTCTGACTTCTAGAAATGCTGAATCAGGTGCCATGATAAACCTGAAAAGACATCTCAAATAATATTTGTTGTTCTTGCATTCAATCTCATCCTGGTGCTCACTAGCTTAGAAAAAAAAAATTTTCTAAACTCATTCTCAGAGGTCACTTCAGGCTTTAGGAGATATTGAACTTCCAAGTATTTGCATTTGTTTCTGAAAAGGGGCAGAAAATTATTTATAAAATATCATTCTTCCTCACAGAATTTGTGGCTGGATTGGAACAGGATGACAGCTGCAATTCTTCCAACATTTCCATCATCATTATTTTAGCAGCTTAGATATCTCAAGGAAACTCAGACATGAAACCTGATCTTTTTGTACTTATGTATATGCCATTTTAGCTATTATTCTCTGGATTCCTATTCAATGTTTAAAAAATTTTCTGCACATCTTTACAGATTGCAAGCTTAGCATGTGAGAGTTCATTTATTAGAAAAGCAGTAAACCTGTGTAAAATAGCTTTTTAAAAGGTAAGGACTGTGCAAATTTGCTTAAAGACTGGCACAGTTTCTTCGTGAACCTTTAATCCTTTACCACTGAAGATCTTCTAACATGTTTGATAACTGGCAAGCTGCCAGCTCTCTCACATAGACCACCCACCCTTCACAGTGACGTCAAGGAAGTCCCCAAGTTTGCATTATTCAATGGCAAGGAAACCTTTGCTATCTTTGACTACACAGATTGTGAGTAAAGGGATGGGAATCTTTGGACTGGACTGCATCCCTTAACTCTGATTTGTTTTCTCTTCTCAACAGAGCCCTGCTGTAACAAAGAAATCTTCTGTTTCATGCACTTGCAAGGGAAAAAAAATTTCTAATTGATGACAGGTGCTTTAGCTTCCTGCTGATTTCAAAGTGCGTCACAACACTAGAAAAACCCCCAGCTGAAAAATTCATGAAATTTTAAAAAGCCTTTCACAAGTCCTGCTGTGTGATCCCCAGGAATGTGCTTTGATCAGCTGAGCTCAGCACAGGGCTGCCTGCTTTCTCTCTTACTTTTTTGGCCTGCTTCTCTTTCCCAGCATCTCTATAATGCTCCAGTCTGTGTTCCTGCAAAGATTCACAATAGCACAGAATCACAGAACAGTTTCGGTTGGAAGGGTCATCTAGTCCAGCCTCCCTGCAATGAGCAGTGACATCTTCAACCAGATCAGATTACTCAGAACCCTGTCCAATCTGACCTTGAATGTTGCCATCTGTGACATCTGATGGCAGGAGAAGCCACTAGGATTCTGATTTCCTTCTTTGTACTCCGCATCCTCTGCCATCTGCTCTTGGACTCTTCCTGATGTTTTTATGTTGCAAAACTCTCTGAGACAGGATGTTTTCCTTTTTATTTGTTAAGAACCTAGTGTAGAGTAATGATAAACAGGAATCTGAGGCTATGATGAATATCGGGTTTCTTTACTTTCCTGGCATTGTGGAATGTGTCAGTCACTCAAGTGTGTGGGACTAATACAGACAAGAAGGAGAGAGACTCTTGATAGCCAAATATGAGGGAATACATAAGAGTGAGAATGAAACTAAAACCACTAAGTTTTTACTTTATTTTGCATGTCGATGTGTCTCTATTTTCACTTAGGAAAAGTCAAAACCTGTAAACTCAGATTACAAGACTCCTGAAAAGTGAAGAGTTTTGAATATTCATGTAGGGGTAAAATGAAGGGTGTAAAGAGTTTCATTTCCATCTATTAAGCCACAGTGAAAGACTGTGGTTGCTCCAAAATTTGCCTTCATTCAAACTGGTAAGCATTTTTTCCTTTGCCTTCCTCCCCAACTCAAATATGGAAGATGTGGGAGTCCCAGTGATGAGGGATGGATCTGGCTGCCCTACAAAATCCTTCTGTGCAGACCAAAAGGCAGATAAGGAGTGTCAACTTAGCACATGCACCTGTTAGCTGAGCCAGCCTGTCATCTGATACCAGAGGCTTCCCCCAGGGAATGTGTGGTGGGGAATGAAGGCAGAACTGTTTGGTAGCCCCCAAATTACTACCACATCTTGGCTGAGCCACATGCCTATGTAGCCATAGATGGGAGCAGTAAGTTTGGTCCCTAGGCCAGGAGTCAGGGGCTCAAAACGAAGCTTAACATGCAAAATGTTCAGTACCTGCAACAGGGACGGCTGATGAAATTTTTCTGAATAAGCCAGGCAAGACTAACTCGCCTCTAATGGTTAGAAATATTCTAGAGGAAATTAAATCTTTGCTTGAAACAATGTTTCAGCTTTCTGTTTAGAAAATTCCTTTCTATTTAGAGAGGATTCCCTTTCTGTTTAGAGCGCTCCCTGGTCATTGTATTCTCCTGTTCGAAGGCATGAAGAGCTGCAGATTAGATCTGCAGAACGCTGAGCAGCTAGTGCTTGGTGCAAAAGGCATAGAACAAGAACATGAAAATGGCAAATTTTACCTTAAAATACTTTGAAATATTAAGATAGAGTTGTGGAAATATGTGGAGAAAAAAGAAGTAGAGACTTAAGACAAAGTTTAGGTCCTTAGAATGATGTGGCTTGTCTGAAGGAATGTAGTAAAGCACAAGGACTCCACTGACTGATGTGGACCAACTTCTCTCTTTTGACTCCTTTTTATGAAAATTGAATTGTAAAAGCTTCATTTATAGAGTTCACCTTTAGCGATATAACACACTTTGAAGTAATTTGCTTCAAATGACAGAAATTTTATGAGGCACTAGGGACCAGAATGGAAGAACCATGATTTGCTTTTTATGTTCCACCCATTAGCACATGCTTTATCTTCCTGAACCAAACAGAATCAGGAAGAATTATTGAAGCTTGTTACATCAATTAAGCATACATTTGGGAAAAAAACCACCCAAACTTCTAAGACTATTACATGGACATAATCCACTTCAGAATCTCTTTTACAGCTTTTGTGCAATAAAAATATGTTGGAACTACTAATATGGCTTATAAAGGGAAGTCAGATTTACATATTTACCTAGGACAGATCTGAGTTTTAATACACATAATTGCATTAGGAAACATGATTTACATGTACAAGTTTTGCCTACAAATAGATGTGTACATATTTTGAGCATCCTATTGAAAATGTGAACTTACAGTTTAAATGTCACTGCCTGAAGGAACACTGAGAAAACCATAAGCTACAGTTAAATAAATAGGCAGTGGAATTTCAGTCTGGTAATCCTAAAACCATTATCTTTACTAGCTTTAGTTTCAGTCCGTACAGTCTATACAGAAGTCTATACAATCTACAGAAGTCTATACAGAAAAGTAGCGTGGGGAAATAGGGTCAGTGGTAAACAAAGCCCTGTAGGTCTGGATTCATTCTGCTTAACTTTAAGTGCTTCTTTGTGTTTCCTNTAACAAACCTGGGCAAGAAATTTGCCTTTCCTTTTCCTAGGTTAAAAAGTAAGTACAAAGCACCAAATAAGTTGCTTGTCATCTTCTAAAAATCTTTCAGCTTCTCTCTTTAAGCCATAACTGATTGTTCAGTTCTGCAGGAATTAATATACAGTTTTACATTACAGACTGTGGTGATAAAAGTGAGTGTGATGTTAGGCACTGCCTTCCTACTTTGATATCTGTTAATTAAAAAAAGGTCTGAAAAAGAGCCAAGTGGTAGAAAAATTCTGAAAAATGTCTTGAGTGTTTTTCTACAGTCTTTGTAAAAGGTATTTCAAGGTCCGCATAAAAGTCAGGTATTTCTATTAATTTTAAATTCTTTTTCTCAAAATAAAAAAATCCCATCTCTCAAGGAATCTCTACTTTGGATTTATTCTATTTTATGAGTAAAATATGTGGAAGGAGATCCAACACTGACATTTTGGAACTAATTTATTTCCACTGGATTGAGCTAAAAATCAGATACTACATACATCATATTCTTCTTCCAAAGAATTAGTAATTCCTTCCAAGATGAGAATGAAGACAATTATTGTGCCTCACCTAGAAAACAGAAGGAAATATTTCTGAATCCCAGCTGAGCAGTGCTTTCCATTACTTGAAACAATAGATCAACTTGTCCATTGAGTTACTTTCAATTAATAATTTCTGTTCTTAAAGCTCAGCAGTTGCATTTCACATCTTCCCCTACATGTCTTCTGACCTTCATGGCTGCAGTAGTAGAACTCTCACTGGTTTGATAAGCAATAACAAGGATTTTTCCCTGTACTTATCTCTCAACCAGGTAAATGCAGCATAGAGCACGAGTTGGAAGTAGCTGAACAGTTTTTCTTGATACATCCACATGAAGTATTTTGGTCAAATGCTAGCCTTGATCTAGATTGCTTAGTTTCTAATGTGCTTTGATAGTATGTGAAAGTGTATTTGCTGATTAGAAGCTGAAGTGTGGGAGCTGGGAGGTTTAGCTAGAAAGAATTCCTCAGGTCCTGTCCTAGGTCCCTTAATCTTCTTCCTCTTAGCCCTTCATGTTTCTGTCCCAGGACAACAGAGAGCAGTTTCCCAGGGGGTACAAGGGTACAATCGAATATTTGTACCCACTGCTCTTTCAGAGAAGAACCTGTTTCCCAGTCAAAAGAATTCCATGCCCAATGAAAAGGTATCAAGGCTGCTCTTTGACTTCAACAGAAGAGTAAAAGGATCTCAAGAAACTGGAACCTAAATTTCTGTTTTAAGAACCATGTCAGTGATTACCACAGCAAATGACGGACATATTTAATGTATCAGCATGGGCCTTTCTCAGCTCCTGTTTTCACATGAAACTTGCCTCAGCTGCCACAAAATGGGGAGCAAATTACACTACTTTTTGTTTTGGAATTCAAAAACTGTCAAAGATATCCTTGTGCTCCAAAATGTGTTACTGGTTCATTTCTCCTTGAGTCATCACTTGCTTTTGTGCCGGTTAAGGATAAACTGCTGGGGTTCTGATTTGGTTGAAATTACATTTAGACTGCCAGAGGCTGTAGCAAACCAAATGGATCGGGTTTGTATTTCACTTATCCCCAGGCAACCCTAGTGGGTTCAGCAGGTTCACAGGGAGGTGATTGAAAACCAAATTCAATCTGTGTCTTTTTTACAGGGTTATGTGCAATCTGTCACATATGCTTCTCTATTTTCACACAGTTACTCTTTGTATTACACTTCTACATTGCATTCATTTCAGTTTAGCCACAAACACCAGCTGAGAAGGAGAGTTCTCTGAGAAGTTTGTTGCTCAGTCTCTCCTAACACGATGTATACCATGATCAGGTTGAATGTTTGTTTAGATATGCCCTGCTTGTCTCTGAGAAGTATAAACAAGTTGATATTCACATACTCATGAAACTGATTAAAAGAAAAGCCTGTAAACCAGGTACTCCAGGTTGCATTTAATAATTCTTCAAAATGTATGCTTGTCTTTCTTTTCCAGCCAGTGTCTTGTTGCTCTAATGGGGGAGTTTATAGGCTTAGTTTTCCAAAGACATGAATTTGCGCTGTACACTTGGAGAGATATTTTCTTAACCTTAAATAGGAGGAGGGCATAAGTCAGAGGACGCAGAACCTCAGATGACAAAAACAGATGAATTTGATAAGAGTGATTTATAATAGCCAAGGATCTGGCACAGTATCAGAGCAGATAGCGTAGCTCGATTTGATGCAAAGGATTGTTACGTAACACAGGAAGCAAGGAAAGTTCAGTTATTAATCTCTGAGGAATTGGCATGCTGAATTTCTTCTAAATCAAACAATCCCTATCACTGGGTTGAAAAACTAAAGCTCAACCCTGAGGGCAATTCTGACAGCCTTGTTAGCTGAAATGTAGCCTTAATTTTGAAAATGTCCTCCCTTTACATGATGGATTTGATTCTTCACTGGAAAATCTTCTGCCAGAAATATTTCTTGCAATTCCATGGGAGTTCATCTGAAACACATCCAAGATGGAGCTCAGAGACTGTATACAGATACAGTACACTGAGCTGTGCTAACTAGAGTGAACTTAGACAGGAAAATGACCAGGCATCTCTTACCCTAAGGGTGACCATGCCAAAGACTTCATGGGCCATTTTCTCTGTGTGAAGACAGGCATTTTAGATGGCTTAGGAAAACATGCTGCTTGTGGAAATAGTACATAGCAAAAGCATATTTGAAAGAATTTTAAGGCAAAATATTCTAACAGCAATTTGAGGTGGTCAGAATTCCCATTTATAATCTAATAGAGACAAGCAGGCAGAGTGAATTGCTGTGAGATCTAAATCCAAATCTGAATCTTCCCATCTTTCAGGGAGGACATGGTATTTTCACAGTATTTTCCCAGGCTATTTTGAGTTGGAAGGGACTCACCAGAAACACTGAATCCAACTCCTGAGTGAATGGCCC
>VWZD01010950.1:86629-99278 GCA_013396695.1 Sakesphorus luctuosus
AATCTGCCGTGTCTTGAATTCCGCCACCTGATCCTGATACAAATGAGTATTTATACTGATGGTAACTCAGTGCATGGAAATCAGCAGAGGTTCTTCATTGTCACAGCATGCACATTTTTCCAGATGTCTATTCTGATTGAATAGAAATCACTGCAGAAGAACCTGCTCATCCTTACCTGATGTTGTTCCCCACAGAAGGCCTTCTCATCTGTTTTAGGAGAGGTATATTTGGCATAATTATACTTTCAATGAAAAACAGTGACCAAACCTTTGCTTGCTTCATTTCTTCTTCTTGGTAGATGGTGCTGACTCTTTCAAGGTTCTTTTCATTTGAGAAGTACTTAGCTAGGTACTGCGCTAAATCTATGGGAAGATTTAGGTGGTTAAAGAAGGTGACAGGATTTAGATGCCTACATAGCAAACCACAAAGTCCCACTTTACTATAACTTGTGGAGGATTTTGAAGTCTATAGACAGTTCAGACTTTCAGGAGACGTTTCTAGAAATTGTCCTCTTGAGCACTTGTGAATAGCTCCTGCTTAATTTATGACAACTTTCTGGGATATACCAGTAACCTCTTCAACATCCCTGTTGGAAATCAGTCCAAGGGCATTCTGAGGGTGAGCCCGTCAAGACTGGTCCCATTCAAAATCCATGAGAAAAAGCTACATTTTTTTCAAAACATAGACAAAGATGATGTTTCCTCAACCCATTTTTACCTCAAGTTTAAAGATGGTCAGCTTGGTTTGTGAAAGACCTATTGACAACCCTTAATCTGATGGCCTAGGTTCAAATCCTTGTCTTCCTACTTTAGAGGTATAGACTACCAGCCATGAAGTCCCCAGGGTGCAGCTGGGTAGTCTGAAGTGTCTGTTGGCAGTGGTGAGAAGCTGTGCCAGACCCCTATTCTGTATTACACTGTGCACGCTTCCCAGGCCAAACACCAACTACACCCAGAAAGGCAAAGAAAAACTTTACCCTTCCTTTAGAGTCATAACGATCTTTTTCTCAGTGTAAATTCTTCGACAGTCACCTACACAAACAACTCCCAGATACAGGTAGCTGCATTCCAAATAAATGCTGAATATTTTCTGGAATAATAATGCTGCATGTGGCCATTCTAGTGCAAATGTCTCTTGCTCAATGCCCTGTTGTAAATTTTGAAATTGCATCTGATTTCATACTGATTTGTTTACATCTTCCTCACAGTTTTCTTCCAGGGTTTAGTGAGACCTTCCAATGAAGAGTCAGTGAGATTTTGCAGCATTGTGTTCAAGGAGTTGCATAAAACCACACAATTGTCTTTGATGCTCTGAGAACAACATAATAATTTTTTATAAATGTAATTTAGTCAATAAATGTCCAAAATATAAAAAATATCAGAATTATAATCACTATAAATTATGAGAGTCATCACCCAGAAGAAAATTTTGATTAATGGCTGTTTCCAATAGTTATTACCTATCTGATCTGACCTTTTTTAAACTAAATATTCCAAAGCAAAGGAAATGTTATCCAAACATATATAATGGAAACTGATGGATATACACAAATTTAAAATTAAATTTTGTAAAAAAATACATAAATACCAAGATAGTTCTTATAAGCTTTGATAAACAGGAGCAAAATATTATCTAGTTCTTATCTTGCATTCTGCAAGAATTATTGTATTATCAGGTGGAATCTTTTTCATCCCAGAAGCCGACAGTCCTAAGAAAAATGTCCAAGAGAAGTGTCCTTCAGCAGGAGTCACACTCAGTGTAGTAAAAACAGAGGATAGAGAAGAGGTAACAATGAACCCATAGACAAACTTCAGTAGGTTATAAACCTTAATATTTTACAACAACAGTACACTAGGGGGACAAGTTTTACTCTTTCTTCAATCTTAGACCTATGCCATAGTCACAGAATACAGTGCAGCTTCAGGAAATAAGTACTTTGAGCACTGCTAGTAGTGAATACTACTCATGACATGCCAAAAATCATTACTCTTACTGCTCTAAAATCAGACACTAGCTAATACCTAACAGCNCAAGTGCTATCCAGCTTCTATTTTATTTTATATGGTACAACTAAGGAAATTGAGTTTCATTGCAACAGAGCATGTTTAAATTTGAATTTAATAGGAAACTTCATTAGTTTGTTAAATAAACTCCATTTTTATGTCCAAATAAGTTAATAGAATAAAGTAACAAAGTGAATCAAATGTTTCCTTACTTACGTGGTTTGTGTAGCAGAGAATTGGTAAGAGTAAAATTAGAAATTTGTGATTTCTCTGGTAATGCCTCATCTCTTTAAAAAATCATGGAATGTCTCACCTTAATTTCCCCCCATCCTTTTGTTTGATCTTCCATGTGCTGGCAGCTCTAAAGGCTGGTGTGCCCTTAAGACACCCTCAAGGTGCTGTCCTGCATGGGTAAGACTTTCAAGAATTCATCACCTGAGAGTTCCTGTTCAACTGTAAATGCAACTAATATAAAATTGGACCTGGATTTTTTCACTGTGCTGTCATTCTCAAATGGATATGTAGTGTGGTGGATACATCTCTTCTTAGGTATGCTGGGTTCTAAAATTTGCTTCAATTTTAAATATCTTTTTATCTCATTAATAAAGTCCTAGATCAGGAAAGGTTAGATGAAAAGGTAATGACTGTCTAGTATTCCAGTTTTACCAGACTATGTGTTTTAGAGAGTGTTTCTTCAGAGCATCTCACCTGCACAGTTAGTGAAAATCTTCCATGATGTTGTCTCAAAGAATTTCTTTAGGAGTCCAGGGCTATTTGAGTTAAGAACTTCTTACTACAGCCTAACCTAAACTTTCCCTTCCTTAGTTCCAGGCCATTGTTCCAATGTGATTGTAAATATTTCCCTTCTGTCATTTAAGATAAACTTTTAAGGAAAACATCAAGCAAACACACACACACACACACACACACACAAAATCCTCTCTTCTTCTTTTTAAGCAGGGAAATAGCACACTGTAGTTCAAATATGTGAAGCTTTTAATTTTTGTGAAAGAGAGTAGTAAATCTAGAAATTCGTAATTGGGCAATGATTGTACATGTCGTTATAGAGGCTGCTAGCCTGAGCAACTGAAAAATCCCCAGGGACAAAACTCTCTTCTAATCACAGGTTTTCGAATGAAAGTTCACACTGCCCATACTGGTGGTATGTGGAGTAAGGGTTGTCCCACATATGTTGCCTCAGCTCTGGGGTTTACACCTGGCCAACAAATTAATACGAACGCAATACAGTTCAACTTTTGTAAAGCATTTCATTTGGTACTTTCTGGCATTTTTATTAAGGAGAGAGAAAAATTAAAATACCAGTGTTACCCATAATAAGTAAAATAATAGGTTATTAAAGTAAAATGCAATTTTACTAATTTTATTAGTTCTTAAATTAAAAATGCAAATAGAGAATCATCAATGATCTAGTTTTTAGCTAGACCCTGAAAGACCTTTTCCTGTGCTGAGATAATCATCCCTTTTTATAAATGGTCTGGAAAGAACATCAGGTCTCTACTGACCAGTTTTGCAGATGTCACAGAGAATGTTTAATTAACGTAGTTACAAGTGAAGAGGCCTGTTTAGTATAATTGAATAATTTCACAAGAAAGTGACAAATGAATTCATGGAATCACAGGATCACTATGTCTACATGGACAGTCCTATACCTAGAAGCATTCTTACAGCATATAGATGGCTTTCCTGGGGAAGACTAAATTAGGGTTCATGGCAAGTAGTTAACTTGGGTATGAACTAACAACAAGATGTCATTTCCAAAAGTGCTATCATAATCCTTGGATAAATAAAAAGGGGAATATTGACTATAGATAGCAAAGGTATACATTTACTCTGCCTTTGGTGCTGTGACCATGAACATTCTGTCCAGCTCTCTTGACCAAGATTGGACAGTTGTTCTTCGTATCTATGTGTTGATAATTTAGAGAAAGCTCAGACCAGAGTTCGAAAGCAATTGATACATGAAAAAACATGATACACAGACAAATTCATGAAGCTAAATCTGGTTCAAAAAAGTTACATGATGACAACTGTCAGGCAGTTTCTATACAAGAAATCAAAGTTAAAAGAGAGGAAGTTAAAGCTCATCAATTACAGACTAAAAATGAGCCTTTGGAAAAAGTAAAAGCAGCAAACCAACAAAAAGAAAAACAATAACCAATGTGGCAACTGATTACACAAAGAGTAGTGGATTCATAGTGGCTTCTCAATTTCTGGAATTTTTAAAGTCAATTAATTTCCACTGACATGGAAATTAATCCAAGAGCCTCTGTGCAACTTAATCTAAACTGGTCTTGTTTTGAACAGGGAGTTGCATAACATGACCTCCTGAGGTTTCTTCCAGCTGTAGAACATAAATTATTCTGCAATTCTATGGTGGTTTTTTGTTTGGTTGGTTTTTTTTGAGAGAGAGATCTGATTAGATAACCCTTTTTTTCTCAAAGGTAAGTTTCTACTTGTTTGCAGTACTGTGTAGAAATAGCACCAGCACTGCAGCTGGAGGGAGCACAGCTCAGCAGAGCTAATTTATCTAGAGATCAGAGTACCTTGTCCTCCAGTAACCTAAGGCAGAGCTGTTTTGCAGTATTCCAGAACCAAGGTGTGCATATGTGCCAGTGGAATGCAGATGCTTTCTTTGTTTGATGTTAACATCTAGTTTTGATACTTGTTTGCCAGTAACAAACTGCAACTGATTTGAAGTCAAGTTAGCACTGGCATAGCACTGGGTAAAGGAAATATCTTTGCATCTTTAGTTCCCATTCAAAGGAAAGGAATAAAACAAGGCACAGTACCAACACACGACTACCAACACAGGGAAATTTATTTCCCCTGTCCCAGGAGAAGAAGTTAAGAAGTTGGTCATAGTTACAATGTAAAAGAACTATATCAAATGATAGGAGTCTAAAGGAACTGCATTCAAACCCACACATATATACAGGAAGGAGTTGCTCAATGAGGTATTTCTGATCCTCCTAACATCTATTTGCAGCAGTAGTGGTTTGTTTTGATAGTGTTTACTCAGCTACCAGCATTCTGTTGATTTCTGCAGCCATGGCTAACGGTGAGGGAGGAGGAGGAAGACTTAAGAATGAATGTAAGACTCCTGTAGATTTTGTGTGGGAATATATATTGACTATCTGGAATAAAGGCAGGCTTCAAGGCATGTGGCCATGTGGAAGAAAGCCAAGCCCAGACTCACTGGTGGACTAGGAGGGGATAGAGAAACAAATGCTAGAGAAAATAAAGGAAAGCTGTAGCTTCTACACTGTTTCTTGTGCTTGCTTTTTGTGTTTTCCCATACTGTTGTTTGATTTATAATTTTTGTTTTTACTGAAATCTGACCTTATATTCTCGTATGATTACTACACTGCACCTTGATGCTGTATTAGTATCAGTTTTGCATCTCAGATATCCATATTCAGCAAATATTTTTCTTTATATTTGATGATGATGGCTGATCTCAGTGTTTTTCCTTTGATATTTTCTTCTCTGAAACCCATAAAAATTATGGTCAGTGAGTAAATCTAAACCAAACAGAGCAGTGAAGGCTCAATCTTCCAATTAAGTATGTTAACTGATGTAGCCTAAATACTGAAAAGGTTGTTAGTTAAAACTGTTACTGTGTTCATTCTGCTTGGCTAAAATATCTGCCCATTCTAGATGTGAAAATCAGTCTGCTCAAAGAAGTAAAAAACAAGTGAAAAAATTGAAACATTCAACACCAAAGAGAATTCTCTCTTACAAGAGAACAATGTGCATGCAAGGACCTAAATATCTGTTGTAGTGTCTCAGAGTGTTGGATGTCTCTGGGCCTTAACCTCAGCTCCATACCTGGACAGCAGCACAGAAAGGGAAGCAAGTTAAACATCCATTTCACTTGGATCACTTTTCATTCATTTTAAAATATAGCAGAAGTATTTGGCAGCACTGTGTACAGGTCTCACAAATACTTTTTTAATTTATGTCATTGCACTGGAAAAACAGCAGATATTTACTGGCCCACTGAATGCATGCATTGAAGGGAAACCTCAGTGTTGACTAAGGAGAATTATGGGACCAGCAGCAAGAGGAGCAAAGGAGCAGGTTCCCAAAGTGCCACACAAAAGTAAAATTGCTTTATCTTTGCCTGCATTGTTGTTGGTTTTGCTTCAACAGCAACTGCTGAGACGCACCAACTTGAACTGATACTACTGCAAGAAATCCAGGAAGCTATTTTATATAATGTGTTTTCTATTGTTGAGAGGGCTTCCACATGTCCAGGTGTTCCTGACCTCTGTTTGTTTGAAAAAAAATTAAGTAAAAATTTATTCTTGTGGGGAACAGCAACAATAAAACTAGCAAAGAAAAGCCAAAAATGTACCAACTTTTGTGCTTGTGTGGGAAAGAGTAGTGCTAATGGGAAAAAACAGAAGAGAAAAAGTAAGAACACAGTATTTCTGTGAGCCTAAGGACAAAGGACCACCTGTCCTGGCTGACTGAAATGCAAGAGCTCCAGAACTTTTTTCTGCAGCTCCTATGGGGCAAACCAGCTGGAAGACAGAATAAACTGTAAGTAGGACTCATTTAAGGAGTTCCATAGAAAAGGTAGCAAGAGTTTTGCCCTCTTTGCCCCAGGGAGAAGGGAATCTTAATAATAGGAATGGAACAGCTGCATGAGCATGCAGTCAAAAGACACAATGCAGGAAGTCTAACCAATGCTCTGTGGCCTCAGTTTCCCTTTTTCTAGAATGAGACATTTACTGTTGCCTTCCTTCCAAGAGGGCTAGTAGATAAATAATACTAGTAATGCACCATTCAGAGGTTCTAAAAATAGAAATTTGGTAAGAACGAAGGATCTGCCAGAGGACGACTGAATTTCCAAATTCAGAATTAATGGCAATCTCCTAGTAAACACATTAATCAAGATCTTAATGTTATGGAAGAATCTGTGATTACAGACTAAAACTGGGTCCTTTGAGGAGAACACAAACATTTGTGTAGTGGAAAGGACAACATGTAGGGTACATTGTGTACTTGTTTTTAAGTGGAGTCACCCTGTATCTCAAATGAGTACAAAAAGCACATAAGAATGCACATGGTTTTTCAGCACACAAGCTATAACCCACGGTTTTGACACAAGTTGCACCAACAGATTTTTTTTCCTCTGTTTTGGCACAAATGCAGTTTTGCCCTCATCTCTTCATATCTCTTTTATGTTCATCACATTTACACAGCTGGATCCTGCCGGACCCTGGCTGTTGCAGAAATGCCCACTGCAAGCCCTCCTTCCCTTCTCCTCCTGCTTTCATGCCTTGAAGTCCTTTGAAAAAATGCAGGTGGGCTTGCAAAAACACTGGTTGTGTCTCCCTCCTTGGCTGAACAGCCCATTTATTTTAGATAATGCTTCTGTTTCAGATGAAGGAAACAGAGAGTGTCAGTTTTTCATGGTGCCTATGTCTTCATAAACACAAGATTTGCTGACTAGATATCAATGGAAGGTGAAGTCCTACATCACAGAAAGGAGAATTAAAATAATTACAAATATGAGCATTCATCTTTCTGCAGGATTTCTTCTGTGCCCAAAAGCTTAGCTGCTTTTTTTTTTGTCTAGCTACCCTAGCCAGTCTAATGAGAGATACTACTTCAATTTGCAAATAATCTCATTTTTCCCTTTGTCCAAGACAGGCATGTTCTTCATAGAGAGGTAAAAATACACTATTTGAATAAATTTTCATTAAGGTTTTGTGAACAACTTTTTGCCCATATATCAAAGGACATCCCCCATGATATTCAAAAATCCCTGCCTTGCTCTGCTCTTCCTACAGGATTAAGTCCCAAAACCTTTATCCTGCTCTCTGTATGTATTCAGTGGGATCAAGGTGCCTGCAGTTTAACAGCGCTGGGAAAAATTAATACTTGTGAGGATGTTTTTAATTGTCTAATAAAAACTGTCAGCTCTAAAGAACAAAGTCTAACACCAAGGTCATGGGTTCAATCCCCTGTGTGGGCCATTGACTTAAGAGTTGAACTCGATGATCCTTGTGGGTCCCTTCCAACTCAGAATAGTCTGGGATTCTGGGATTTTACACTGTGAAATATGGACTGTGAAGTCTGAATTGGTTAATTTTAATGTAACTCGGGAACTTCTGTAGTCTGTTGAATTGTAGCTGTGCTACCACAGATGTCAGTGAAAGAAGTGGTACTTATTTTCTATATTTAAAAGTTACATAATTATTTCTCAAGCTTTTTCAGAAAAACAAATCCAATATCGTAGGCCTTTCTAGACAGCACATTCTAATATTGAACCTGTTTTTTGTAATTTGTTAAATCTAATTTATGATTAATTTGTGAGTTACAAAGACCAAGCAATACTGTGCTACAAGAAATATAAGCTGTTTATCCTCCCTTTTGTGAACACTCTGTGAATATCTAATGTATCTGTAGAGATTTTGGTTTATTCAGGAATGACTGTGATCAAAAAAAGGAGAAATGTTAACCCAAACACCGTACAAATGTATAGTCTAAATAAGTTTATACATAAAATTTCCAGACTATTTATCAACACTGTCTATGTAAAGTTTCTTGCATATGTACATCTGACAGAAACTGTTGAAACAATAATAGTTTCCAAATGTAAATCAGTAGTGAACTGTGGGAGTTGATATTTTTGCTCAGCGTATCTGAAGCAATGAGTTTCTGTGGTCAGAGAAACTCTGCAAGGATTAGAGAGATATTGCCGCAGTGACATGGCCAAAACAAATACAGATATTTACTACTTTTTTAATTCAACCTAACAGTTACTGTTATCAATCACTGCAGAGTGTGGAGGTGACAGATTTTCCCACTGGAAGAGCAACAGGGACTACATGGAATGATTACTAGTCTGAGTTTAATCTTTTAAGAAGATGTGAGAGAGCACAGATAATTAAAAGACTCTACTTCTTCTGTGGGATCACTTTATCACTTTTCAATTCTGGGCCCCTCAGTTCAGGAAAGAGATTGAGGTGCTGGAGCGGGGCCAGAGAAGAGCAACAAGGCTGGTGAAGGGAGTGGAGCACAAGTCCTGTGGGGAGAGGCTGAGGGAGCTGGGGGTGTTTAGCCTGGAGAAGAGGAGGCTCAGAGGTGACCTCCTGACTGTCTAGAACTACCTGAAGGGAAGTTCTAGCCAGGCAGGGGTTGGTCTCTTCTCCCAGGCACTCAGCAATAGGACAAGGGGGCACGGGCTCAAGCTCTGCCAGGGGAAATTTAAGTTGGAGATCAGAAAAAAATTCTTCACAGAGAGAGTCATCAGGCATTGGAATGGGCTGCCCAGAGAGGGGGTGGATTCCCCATCCCTGGAGATTTTTAAACGCAGATTGGATGTGGCACTGAGTGCCATGATCTACTTAATGGGCTGGAGTTGGACCAAGGGTTGGACTTGATTATCTCGGAGGTCTTTTCCAACCCTATCGATTCTATGATTCTATGATTCTATGATTCTATATCTTGACAGAGCACAAACAGCTATGTAGGAAGATGCACATGCCTTAGTTGCAGTGTAGCCATAAACCAAAAAACCCAGACAGTCAGTGTGTTTCAGAAGAAAAGTAAGCTATGAAGCAGAGCAGAGCTGTTTTATTGAATAGTAAAGAAGTTTACAGAACATTTATGTTGCATTTGTATAACATCACACCAGAAACAACAGCTATTTTCTCCTTAATTAGAGGACTAAATGAGAAGAAAATGAGCCAATGTGCTATGCACATGAGTGTTAAGGAGATAGTTCCCATAGGAACAGTGACTGCATTCCATCCCTTTCAATCTCCAGGAACTAAATGAAAAGAAAAAGTGTGGTTTGGAAGCTTAAATTCAGATCAGGTGTAAAGATGTGCAGCTTCTTAAACTCGAGGGAGTTGCATCATCCTGCACTTGATCATAGACTGACCAGTGAGCCAGAAGAGACAAGGAAGAACACTACACAAACAGAATGCCCACCAACTGCCCAGTGACAGTGTCTTTTATTTTTCTCTTTCTACAGAATTTGAGACATTTCTAGACAATTAGGAAAAATTGAATGCAATTATTCCCTCAGAAAACTATTGAATTTCCACGAAATCTTGACTGTTCTGCATTTGTTGCCTGGCATACACAGATACTCAGCACTTCCACTGCTTCCCATGTTATGACCACAACATACTCTGAACATCATTTGAAGTCTACCTGAAATACCATTCCAGCGTAATCACATGCTAAGTAAAATTCCAGCACTCCAGCTTCTGGAGTATTCAGTGAAAACACTGTAATCCAAGCTGGCTGTCTGTGTTATCTTCTTATCCAACACATAGAAACAGGCACTGGCTGTCTAACTTACATGGACATCCTCCTGCATGTGGCTTCAGCAGTAAACTACCCACTACTCCATCATGTCTAAAGTAAACCTGGACAACTGGCTGAGGTGTACCTCACTGCACAGCAGAAGATTATGTTTGGACGCATATCCTACCTCAGATATCAGAAACTGATCCTTCGGTCTTTTCATGGTTATCCCTGCCGCCTTTCCTTTGTGTGACTTCTCAGGTCCTCCATGGAACTTCCCGTCTTGAAGGATCTGCAGTGCCCAGCTCTGTGGGTGGGCTCACGGCCAAAAATTCTGCGTAGGTAACACTGTTTCCATGTGTGCCTCTGCCTTTCTGCCAGCTCTCATAATCTCCATTGGCCATGATCAAATAGGTTTTTTGTAAATGCTGGAGCTGAACAGTGTCAACTCCAGTTCTAACTTCACAATTCTTGAAGCATGTTGGTCTCAAGATGAAATTCTCCATCTTAACACTCCTTCAAATCCACAGCAATCCTGAACAAAAACTGACTAAGCAGAATATGCCGTTTACACGTAACAATCTCTTAGGAGGTGTGCATTGAATTGATAATGCCTCATCAAAACCAAACCCAGTGTCTTACATTTGAAAATTATTCAAAGTTCTCATGGATCCCATAGTGCTCAGCCAGGTGTCTTTGAACTGCTCTTGGATGCTGGCATGTGCAACAGTCCAAATCAGTAACTCTGGGCTATGTGAGGACTGCACCTTGCCAATAAGCTCAAAATTGTCCTTATGGAATGAATTCATCTGAGCTCTATGGGATTAGGTTGGTCTAAATCAGAAGAATATTGCCCCTTGTGCTTGTAATAATTGTTTGCTATGAGTATCTACCCTAATAAATTGATAAATCAGCTCCACCCTTTTGTTTATAGAAAAAAATTACTTCTTTCCTAGCTGGCCCAGGAATATAATAGATTAATTAATTATTTTTCTTTATAATTTATTTTAATATTTTCATTCTTAATTGGTTACACGGTGATTTCAAATTTCCCCAGACACTGAAATGTTTCTCTATCACATCCACTTCAAAGATAGCAAAATAAATTCTCAAAAATAATTGATGTCACAAATATTCCAGTCACAGGATCTGGCTAGCATTTGAGGTTATCCATTCTAAAGCACATACAGAAGAATTATATAATAAGAACTTAGGAAGAAATACACAGTTCTCAGTATTCTGTTTTCAAAATAATATCTGTTGATCTTTCCTTTTCTTTCTTCATTTCAACTTAATAATGGGGGTTTATATTATAAAAGAACATTTTATTCAGAAAAATAATTATTAGATTAAATTACCATTTTTTGGTTTTTCTGTTCTTTTCCAGACTTTCAAAGAGTGGCTGCCTTGGCACTCCTACAACAAGGGCAAAAAACCATAGAACTGCATGGTCTGAGACATCTATTGGAGAAGAAGGAAACATCATGAATTAATTCATATTTAACTGAAAGTAAAGAGTATTCTGGATTAAGTACATCTTTGTTCAGTGTGATTTAGCATGCTGAGGTATCAAATGTAAATCTAAAGGACTTTCTGCCAAAATACATCCCATCCATGGCAGTTTTTGCCATAGTTTTAAGAGCTCCTTATACCTTTGATGCACGTTTTCTGACAGTAGCTTACTAGTGTTTTCTTTTTAACTCCAGACACATTTGGTGCCAGATATGAGGACAAGACTATTCAGAAACTCATAGAATCATAGAATCGATTGGGTTGGAAAAGACCTCTGAGATCATCAAGTCCAATCCTTGGTCCAGCTCCAGGCTCATAGCTAGTGAAAATACAGACATGAGGATGGTCAAGATGGAGCCTCAAGGTGTGCAGTTTTAGTTTTACTGCTTTTAATAGACAATCCAGTATCAGGACAACTGAGTCAGTGGAGAAAAGAAGCATTGTAACTTCAGCTATGAATTTGAAACTATGAAAGAGTTTAGAATCAGGAGAGACATATGAAAATAACAAAAGAAAGCAAATAACTTACTCTGTTATTGGCTAAAATTACTATGCTTTCAGGAAATTTAAATACACAGTGATAAATCAAAGAATCTGAGACGACAAAACAGATTACAAAGGCAAATTCAGATTGTCTCCTGATAGGAATCTAGCAAGAAAGTAAAAATTTATTTTCAAAAATATTGTATTTAATTTAGGTCATTGCAAGCTTGCCCTAGTTCTCAGTCATTACTTTGTTTTACAACAGTGTCCTTCAACTTCACTGGGCTATAGACCAAACCGTTTATGGACATAACAACTCTTCCAATAAGTCTAAACCAAACTGCATGCCCAAAGCCTT
>VWZD01010950.1:113995-133130 GCA_013396695.1 Sakesphorus luctuosus
TTCTAGGTGCCATCTCATCCAGCTGTAGGGGTAAATACTGAAATGTGCTGGCATTCAGTTGCTAAACTGATGATACCTAGATGGAATGAGCTGTTTCAAAACATTTTAAATTTTATTTACTTTTAAGGCGGATGCACCTATCCCAAAAGGTAAATCAAATGGGAGAAGTTGTGATATGTGAAGACGAGTCGGGAGTGATTCTTAACTGAGTCATGGCTAAAGGGCAAATAATTATGTTTGGATAATGTTTGTTGCTATGAAAAGCAAGACTGATCTTAACGGGTGGAACACTTCTGGATGTGGAGGCTGGGGGAAGAAGCTGTAATAGAGAGATGTTCCTGTGTTCCATATTAGTTACAATCAGTTGCACTGCTGCTTGTGCACAAGAATTGCCAAGATACCAGTTTCTGTGACCCATCAGAAACAGATCCTAATTCCATTTGAACATTCCCATTACTTTTCAGAGGATTGCCAATTGCTTTGCTAAACAATTTTTAGAGTATCTTTGTGAAGCTTTTTCCACATATATTTCTTTTTTAGTTTTCTATTTTGTTGTCTGTAACTTGTGTTGGAAACAGGAAGGAAATTTAACTCACACAGAGAGGCAGTGCATGGTTTCCCTATTGTGGCTGTACCTCAGGGTAAATCTTATGACTCTTTCCCTACCTCTCATAGGTGAGTAATCTGTTCCTTGTCCATTCAGCATCAGAAAACCTCTCTACTTACATAGACCCACTCCAGCTGTCAGTACACTTTGAATCTCAAGTAACCTTGGGTGGCCCAATTACTGTCCATGGTAGATTATAGGAAATACAGAACAGCAATATTTTGCAGAGGGTACTCTTCTTGTTACCAAAATTAAAGGCAATCTTGCGAAGAAGAGAGATCAGATTTCTGATATCATTAATCGTTTGTACTAAAATCCACAACTCCTTTATGCTTTCTTAGCATTTTCTGAAGGAGTGGAAAGTTGTCCAAATAATCATGATTCAATAATGTTTTAATTCCCTACTAGTCAGTCTGGGAAGTAAAGCTGGATTTTACACTGCTGTAGGGATTCACAAAGCAGGTTTATATAATTTCATTAGCCAGATAGTTCTGTCCTTATGAAGCACAGTGAAAAAAAAAATAGCCCAACCTTCATTGCTCTGTTTGCTTTTTGATATGTTGGCAGCCTGGGACATTTTTACACCACACATAAGCACTCCTAGGGACAGAGCTCAGAATGGTTCAGCCTACAAAAACTAGGGTAAAGGTTCAGGTTCTGATACTTGTTTTTTGGTGCTTCTATTTTACAGTATTCGAGAAAGGCAAAACCACAATGGAGAGGTAGAAATCTGCCTGCTTGCTTAGTCCTCTTCTGTTGTCTACTTTGGATGCTCAGGCTGGCAGGTCCTTAGAGCTGTGTGGAAAGGTGACCAATTCCTGCAGCAACAAGGCCCAATGATTAGTTCATAATTTTGCAGAAAAGCAGAAAAATTTCCATGAACTGGAGTTGTTACAGACAAACACTATAGGGAACAGAACTCTTTGGTCAGAAGTGGCCCTTTTTTTTTTTTTTTTTAAGTCCGGTAGAGACAGTTTGAAAAAGAAATGGTTTTGAACACACATAACCCTAGTACAGAGCTAATGGCCCAACTCCAGGGCTGTTGTTTGTCCATGTGGTGGAATCAACTGTCCTTATCAGACTGCCTTGGAATTGTGGTGCCTAAATGGCTAAATCCTATCAAAACTGGTTAGGTGGTATGGGTGATGTTTGCACAGGTGCTATTTCTTCACATGCATGAAATAGGTGTGTCCAGCCTAATTAATACTGTATTGTGATATTAATTAGGAAAGGTAATAATATCGCCTGGGTCAATGGTTTCTCCTTTGGTCTGTTGGTATTATAGCAGACTACCATCAGAGTAGTATTCCAACTTCTGGTGACTGGGATCATGAGGATGTTCTGGAGATAGGAGGGAATATTTCTGACGCAGTCCTGGCTTTCAGTTCTGAAATGCAGAACAGTTGTCACTGCAGATGTAATTGCATGAGACCTTTCCTCATGAGCAGGTCTAGGCAACCATGTTGTCCTCTTGCCTGTTAATTGCATGGGTTTGGGCTGATGCCCTGAAAAAAGTGCAGCTTGCTGTTTGCTGCAACAGCCTAGAGGTAAAATATTTTGAGGACAAGTGTTGGGGTTGAGTCTATAACCTGCAAAGTGATTTTTGACACAGGTTTTCTCCATAAGACCACCATCCTGAAGGACTGACAGCAAATCATTGCCCCGGGGGACAAAACCAGTCATGCCACAGAAAACATCACAGGATCTATTCTCTAACCTTCATGATCCCAGGAGATTTATAGTTCTCTTCTGCCAGCTGGGTCCCCTTTGTTTTCCTTTTCAGTTCTAGACTCTTCATGATCTCTGCCAGCATGCATTCACAGAGACATCTGACAGCCAGTCTCTTCTTGCAGCCACTGCTCTGTCCCTCACTGGCCACTCTCTTCCTCAACAGGCATCTACATATGCTCCTGCAAATCTCAGTGGTGCTGAGATTTGGGAGCAGGTAGAAGCATCAGTCCTGTACATCTGAGGCCACAAGTTTGGCTCATGGATGAAGCGATGGGCAAAGCAGCCAGGAGAGGTGCTGCTGCACTCAGGGAACAGCAGAGCCTCCACAGGCAAAGGAGCTGAGACATTGGCAGGGCCCTCTGTAACTGATACAAAGAAAACCCATCCCAGCCAAAATGGGACTCCTGGAACATCTGTAACTGCTGAAAGAGTTACACAATTTGAAACAAAAAAGCATTTTTAAGGCCAGTGGGGAGGAGGAGGCTTCTGCCTACGTAAAACATGTCGTGGGCTGTGTGGGCAGGTATTTATGTTTTTGTGGCATTAGTGATACTTTTCTTTTTTGAAGTATGTATGTGTGCTCCAACAAGAGAGAGTTACTGAGAATGGATAACCAGCTGGAAAAACGTAGTCAAGGTAAAATCTTTCAGGTCCATTCATGCCTGTGAATTGATTTAGCTTTCCATTTTATGATCTTGAGTTATGAAATATTTGTGCAAAGCATTAGCAGCTAAAGTAATCCAAGAGACAGTCTATTATGCCAAACTCTAACCACTAGACAATAATTAGGCTGTCAGTTACAAAATACTGGATTTGTGATATTTCCAAATGAAGCAACAGCCAGTGGCATGTGTCAAAAACAGGGATTGGTTCAGACAGGTAAGAGTCTCTTCATTAGACAGCTGCCAGCTCAACTTCTGAGCAAATTAAAACATTGTTCCAATGTGCCAGTGAATCCAAGTTTGACAGAAGAGCTTACAGAGTCTTTCTCAGTGCAAGCTCACAAATAATGAAAGAAAAATTTGGTAAGATCTCCCCCGTGATTTTCAACATAATGACAGATTATTACTCATCCCATTATCTGAGACCTCAAGGCACTCCTTTAATACACACATGAATAAAAGTTAAATATCATATCCTGAAGAGTTTAATGAAGCCTGCTCTATGTCTGTTGGATGTGGGGTGTGTATTAGGCCCAGCATTTTTAATAGTCACCATGAAACTCATGACCATTTTCAGTGTTAAAATATTTTGGGGCGCTAGATTAGGGTCCCAAAATACACTTGGTTGTCAATGTGCTGGTATATTTTACTGTCAACCTCCTTTTACTCACATTTATCTACTGACAGCACCACAGGGGCTGCTTGGTGGGAGAGGTAGATAATTAAGACGCACTTAACTCATTGCGCTTATGTAAATTGTTTTACTAGCATAAACAGAGACAAAGAAAACTTCTAAGTTCAAATGCAGAAACATTGACTGATACTGACTTCACATCCATGGTGACATAAACAAAACTCATGATATTTTACATTCACTAATGCCATTTGGTGTTCATACAGCAGCCAGTTTGAGGCTAAACTTTCCAGCTTGACAGAAGGAAAAATGTCTCGCTACCATTGCATAATTTGACATGCTGATGATTAAACCTTTGCAATTACAAAGTAACAGTTCTTTCTAGAGGATATGGCTGCAAAATTTTCAGGGGTGAAAAATTGGCTTTGTAATGGACAAAAAGACCTCACGATCCTTCCTCAGTGCAGAGAACTGCTGTCTCTTTCCTGAGAACATCCATATGCACCTGTAGGTTTCATTTCATGTAGCAGCAAAACTGACCTTGAGAAGGATCAACATTTAGTACTAGAAAGACTCACTAGAGATCAGTTTTATCTCTTCTCATTATTTTATTATAACTAAAGCAATATTTAGTTTTTCTTACAAGGTCATGGAGCCATAGAATGGTTTGGATTGGAAGGATCTTCTTGTTCCAGCCCTCCTGCTATGGGCACAGTTTCCTCTACACCAGGTTGCTTGAAGCCCCATCCAGCCTCACCTTGAACACTTAGAGGGATGGGGCATTCACAGCTTTTCTGGGCAACCTGTGCCAGGGCCTCTGTCCTAGTGGCTGAGACCCGTTTATCACTGTGTGGGTGTAACCAAAACTGTGTATCCTACACCCTCTATGTAATTTCTAATTAACTGTTAATAATGGATGGTTTGCAGCAGCTGCCCAGGGCATACCTGGCCATTCAGGCTACAAGCTGGGTGTTAAAGAACCCTGTGATACAGGAGAGTGCTTCTGTCTTCACACTAATGACTCANCTTGTTCCAGCCCTCCTGCTATGGGCACAGTTTCCTCTACACCAGGTTGCTTGAAGCCCCATCCAGCCTCACCTTGAACACTTAGAGGGATGGGGCATTCACAGCTTTTCTGGGCAACCTGTGCCAGGGCCTCTGTCCTAGTGGCTGAGACCCGTTTATCACTGTGTGGGTGTAACCAAAACTGTGTATCCTACACCCTCTATGTAATTTCTAATTAACTGTTAATAATGGATGGTTTGCAGCAGCTGCCCAGGGCATACCTGGCCATTCAGGCTACAAGCTGGGTGTTAAAGAACCCTGTGATACAGGAGAGTGCTTCTGTCTTCACACTAATGACTCAGCTGTGATAATTCTTTTCTGGGGTGGCATCAACACCCTCACACTCAGCCTGAGGAGTTATGTCTGCTAATGGGACTTTGGAGACTGGCACAATACGCAGCTGCAACAACCTAAACCATCAAAAATTCAAAAAATAATCTTCTGGTTTGGGGACTTCTAGTACCACTCATCAGATCCAGACGAGGACCAGAAGCTCAATAGGACTGCAACTGCCACTCTCAACCAGACTGCAACCATCATCCTCACCAATAAGTTTTCCTTTCCTCTTACTTTGCACTCAGAGGGACCACCTGGTGCTCAGCACAGGGGTTGATGAAAACCATTCTGTTTGTGCCCCAGAATGATGGGTTATATATGTGGGTTTTGTGGGTTAAAACCAATTTTTCTCTGTATCATTGTATTTATTGTAATCTCTTTAGTAAATTATAACTCTGACTTGTAATCTCTCTTGAGTCAGTTTCATTTCTGCCATCGGTTTACCTTTAAACCAGCACAGCTTCACCCCATATATCTCTGAGTCTTTCAGTCTGAAGTAATTTTCATGGGTTATATATGTGGGTTTTGTGGGTTAAAACCAATTTTTCTCTGTATCATTGTATTTATTGTAATCTCTTTAGTAAATTATAACTCTGACTTGTAATCTCTCTTGAGTCAGTTTCATTTCTGCCATCGGTTTACCTTTAAACCAGCACAGCTTCACCCCATATATCTCTGAGTCTTTCAGTCTGAAGTAATTTTCCCCTGTGTTAGCACTACATGCTCATATAAAAAGTTCCACTTCAGCTCCCTTGTAGCTTCTTTAGCTACTGGAAGGTGGTAGAAAATCAGCCAGAGCCTTCTCTTCTCCAGGCTGAACAGTCCTAACTCTCTCAACCTGAACTCATAGGAGAGGTGCTCCAGCTCTCTGATCCTCTTCCTGGCCCTGCTCTGAACTTGGTGCAACAGGTCCAAGTCCTTCCTGTACTGGATATAGAACTGCAGGTGAGCTCTCATGAGAGCAGATCCTGGACCTACTGGCCACACTCCTTTAGATAAAGCCCAGAAGGCTGAGTTGCAAGTGCCTATTGCTGGCTCATCTCCAGCATCTCATCTAGCAGCACCAAGTCCCTCTCTGTGCTGCTCTTGATTTGTTCATCCCTCAGCCTGTACTTGTGCAGGACCTTGCACTAGGTCTTGTCAAGTTTCAAAGAGTTCACACAGATCCACCTCTCAAGCCTGTCCTGCTCCCTCTGGGTGGCATCCCTTCCCTCTACTCTGTTGATCAGGCTGCACAGCTTGGTGTTACCACTGAACTTGCTGAGGGTGCCCTTGATAAACTGTCCATGTCACGGACAAAAATATAAAACAGTGTCTATACTAGAACAAACTGCTGAGGGACACCATTTGTCACTGGCCTCTACTTGGACATAGAGCTCTTGATCCTGCCAATTCCTCATCCACTGAGTGGATCATTCTTCAAATTAACAACTCTCCAGTTTAGAGACAAGGGATGTTGCATAGGACAGTGTCCAACCCTTTGCACAAGTCCAGGTAGACGATGTCAGACCCTCTTATCTTATACACCAATGCTTTAATCCAGTAGTAAAAGGTCAGAGTTTGCCCTTGTTGAAACTATGGCTGACACCAATCAATTCTGTATTTTCCAAGTGCATTAGCACAGTTTCCAGGAGGATCTGTTCCATGGTCTTGCTGGGCACCTCATCAGGTCCCATGGACCTGTGCATGTTCTTAGATGATCTTGAACCTGATCTTCTACAGCAGATGGTTCCTCATTCTTCAAATCCCTGCCCTTGTCTTCTCAGGTGGTGTGTCTGGAGATTTTGCTGGCTGAGCCTGAAGCAAAAAACTCATTAAGTATCTGAGCCTTCTCCATATCGCAGGTTCCCAAGTTTCCCTTCTGGAGAAGGTCCACATTTTCCCTAGTCTTCTTTATCACCAATGTATCTTTTTCTTTTTGCCCTTGACACCCCTGACTAGGTTTAATTCTATCAGGCTTTAGCCTTCCTGCACTGCTTGGCCAATCTTTCTATGATTCTACCAGGTCACCTGTCCTTGCTTCCACCCTCTATGGGCTTCCTTTTGGTGTTTAACTTTCTCCAGGAGCTTCTTGTTCATTCGCACAGGCTTCCTTGGTTTTTTGCCTAGCTTCCTCTTTGTTGGGATGCACTCCTGAGGTTGGAGGTGGTGATCCTTGAATATCAACCGGCTTCTCAGGCTCCTCGTCCCTCTAGAGTTCTATCCCATGGTGCTTTACCAAGCAGATCGCTGAAGAAGCCAAAGTCTGCTGATGCCTATTGGGTTTTGATTTTTTGATTTTTTCATTTTTATAGATTTTATAATTATTTGTAACTGTAGTAAAATGTAAATTTAGTGTGCTAATATTTCTTGTCGCTTAAGTTCAATGTTTATGTATCCTAACCCCTAGCACATATCAGTAGCTCAAATTCTTTTAGTTATTTAGGCTCTCTTCAAGGTAGAAGGCTAAAAAATATCAGAAGGCCTGCAGAACAACACATAAACATAAACCAACAACCTTGGGTCTAAGAACACTGGAAAACCTCCAAGAGCCCCAGGTGTGCTAAAGAAGACAAAAACAAAGAACAGAGAGTCCCACTGACCCTAGACTCAAATCCTAAGGACGTGTGACCAGAAGCAAAATGGGGCCAGACAGAGAGATGTGTGAACTGGAGATTGGGTGGACAGTATTATAAAAATTATGGAAATCAGTGTTCAGGGGCGCATGTCATCATGTATTCCTAAAAGCCCTAAGCCTAGACATTAAGGAATCTACCTTTTTATCTTATCCCACAATAACTTGTCTTGGAGTCTGTTTTATGGGTTCTCTCACAGCAGCACTTCTCTCCTGAAATCCAGGGAAATGAGCTTGCTGTGTGCCCTTCTTGCTGCCCTGAGGACCTTGAACTCCACAATTTCATGGCCACTGTAGCCAAGGCTGCCCTTGAGCTTCACATTTGTCACCAGCCCCTCCTCATTGTCTCCTCCTGGATTGCCTGTGCCCTGTTGTGCTGTCTGTCCAATAGGTATCAGGGTAGTTGAGGTCCTCCATCAAGACCAGAACTTGTGAAGGTGAGGCCACTCCCATGTTTCCATATGGGACCTCATCCATTTGGTCTTCCTGGTCAGGCAACCTGCAGCAGATCTGCACTACAACAACACCTATCCCTTGCCTTCCCTTTAAGCCTGGCCTTTATGCCCTCAGTTTTCTCCTCATCCATTCCCAGGCAGAGCTGCAAGCACTCAAGCTGGTCACTGACATAGAGAGTGACACCCACTCCTCATCTGCCCTGCCTGTGCTTTCCAAAGAGCCTTCATTCATCCATTCCAACACTCCAGTCAGAGGACCCAGCCCATGACATCTCTCTGATGACAGTAAGATCACAGCCCTGAAGGGAGGCTTACATCTCTATCTTATGTTTATTTCCCATCCTGTGTGCATTTGCATAGAAGCATTTGAGTTGGGCCCTGATTAAGCCAACTTACTCATGGGAAGTTACTCATGGAATTACGAAGGGGACGGCCTGAGCTTTTATTTAAAGAAGTAGACAGACAACTAGAGATCCTGCCTGCAGATGGGCTTGAATGTCCAACCAAAAACTGTATCTCTCAAAATTACAGAAAACATTTTTTCTTGAAATGGTTTTTGAATACTGATAGCCCGTTCTTGGCCTCACTGCTCTGTGCACAGATGCACATTCACTCCTGCAGACATGAGTTCACCTGCTAAATAAATAGCAGGAGTGTTTTCCAGTTTGATAGAAGCCGGCATTAAGGCTATAGCAGTTGCTACCAGGAACAACCAGTTCACTCAACACAGCCATTTTTAAGGGTAGCAGATCCAGCTCTAAGCAGCAGTAAGCTGCAGGACAGTGTGAGCAATTTTACTGCCTTGCACAAGACCAGTACCAGTTGCTGACAAGTCAGTGCTTCTCAGAAACATTTATTCAGAGAAACAATTGCCCAGGCATTCAGACATTGTAGGCATACAGAATTTGTGAATTTCTTTTGTTTTACCAACATGTCTTTTTTTCAATTTATCAACCTATCTAAAGTCATGCTAAACTTAGGCAGTTATTTAGCAGATACTTAAGAGTAGCTTCTGTGAAATCCCAGATAAACTGAGAAGGATAAATACTTACTATGACAGAAAATACTACATAAAAATTTAGTGAAATTGAAAACAGGTCAACAAAGAAAGATTTTTTCTATAGCATTAAACAGCCCCAATATCAGCACATGTATCTGTTTTGCAGTGGTGAAATGCATTTACACTTACAGCACCATTTAATGACATAGAGTTATGTCGTCTTATTTTCTATAGAACCAAAAAGGAAACATAGAATTCTGAAATCTTTTCCTAGTATGGCATCATCCTGCTGTTACAACTAGAAACACACATCCTAAGCATTTCTGAGGAATGACTTACTGCCAAATGAGGACAAAAGGAGAAATGTGTAGAAAGAGAGATTTCATAAAAAATATTTTGTAGGAGACCAAGATAAGATATTTAACATGACTTTTCTGTGCAATGTGGTAGCAAGAAATATTTAATTACAAACTGAGGGGCATTAGATCATGGGGAAGAGAGGTTGTTTAACCCTTCCCATATGGTTCTGGTGAGACTATATCTAAAAATGTTTAGTTTTGAGCAACTTACTATTGTGCAAACTGGAATGGATTCAGAGAACAGCAAAACAATTATTAAAAGGCTGGATATATGAGGAGAGATAAATCAGCTAAATATATACACAACTTGGCTATGAGATATCTAAAGGGAGACATAAATTGTTTGTTAGTACAGTATTCAGATTTGAATGCCAAAGAGGCTGAAAAATCATATGAATTATTTAGTGAGATATTAAGAGGATATAGTTACGGCTGATGAAATAGTCTCCAGTGAGAGTGCTTGAGAAAGGGCTGGCCCTCAACCATGTAATACAAGAACAGTCTTTGGTCTATCTGCCACATTATCTGTCTGCAGGTTTATCAAGAGCACATGTGTGTAGGCCAGGGAGCAGAAAACAAGGTAGTAGAAGCAATTTCACTGCCAAATTAATTCGTGGCTAATAACATGCAATTTATGCTCTGGGTGAGCAAAGAGCATGACTTACCTATGTAAACTTTCCAAATCCCTGTGGTAACAAAGTGTTTAGTAAAAGGACTACAACACTTAGCTATCAAAAATTGGAAGTTTCTGTGCTGTAATTCATGTGTGGGCTACACATTCACTGGAAACTCCTATATTAGACATTCTGTTACTGATTTACATCTGCAGAAAGTACATATGCAGCACAACTGAATAAATTTAAACTGTTCAGTGGATTTAAAAGAATGTACTATGCTGCCTACTGGGTTTTCCAGCACAAGAAAGAAAACTCCAGAGGTTATTCTTTTGTTTCCACTTTAGATGGATAAAACTACACAAACACAGAGACCCCAAAGTCATTTAATGTCCCCTTGTTCCCTGGAAAAGAACGTATAAAACTTTGGAGATCTTTGATTCTGCTAAAAAAATAGACTTTGTCCATTTCCACTGTGCTGTTATGGTTTTTATCTATGTTGTTTTGTATGGAAGTTGCCAAACAACATCTGTCTTGCTCATGAAAAACAAAGGACAATGTTTTCAGTTTGTTTAGATCAGCACAAAAATACATTTTCAAGTATAATAGTTCTTGTTCTAGCAGCTATCTGATGAAGAATTGACTCACAAACATATGAGTCAGAACTGCTCCTGGCACTTTTCTGCCTTAGGTGAAATACCAACCGAAATACCCATTCCATTTTTTATTATGCTTGACAAGTTAATTTAAGAGTCAGAATTTTGTGAGATAATTTGTCTCTTTTGATTTTGCTGTGCTTTCTGCTCTATTGCCTTCAATCAACTTCATGCTTCAGCACGTCTCTTTTTTCTTGTTACTCTTATTTCCTAAGGATGCTACAATTAGTTTTGTCATTCAGCCTCTCTTCACGCGTTTCTTTTTTTTTTCCTTTCCTCACACTCTTTTGCTGGAGTCCCATCTCTTTCGATCCAAGCCATCACAGTTGTCACTTACTGTCACCCATTGAGCCCTAAGGTTCATGAATGCACTTACCCTTGAAGGAAAAGTGCTCTGCACCTTGGCACTTTTAAGGCCTCTGATGGAGAAGAAAAGAGAGAAGATCTCTAAAGAGGGAGAAAAGGCAACAGTTTCAATTGCAAAGCCTCTTATCTTGTTTGTATGTAATTTTAACAATTCTTTTTTTCGTGTACTTTTATATCTGTGGATTTTGCTTATCTTTGAAGTGCTGCCTCTCCATATCTGAAAACAGAGTTCTTGCAATCCAGGCTGCTGGCACTCGGGCAGATGAGCACTCCATCTCTCCCCTTCACTCACAAATATGCAGGAAGGACCACTCAGATAAGAGTTGTTTGACCTTATTAGTTCTGCAGGATGAGCTGAGACATGACTGATAAAGGTCATTAACACACAAACGTCATCTTTAGGAACAACTTTGAAGTAGTTGCTGCCAGAAAAGCTCTGTCTTGTCCCACAGGTTTTTGGTTTAGTAAAAGCTCACAGGTTCACGATCTAGGAGGTGAGAGGGGTGTTACAGCACAGAGTCCTGCTTTGAACTTCAGGTCAAAGGCCTGAAATTCATATGACCTTTCCAAGCCCTTTCAAGAAGTCACAGTTCCTGCAATTCCTGCAGAAGGGCCCGAAGCAGACAAATTTCATAAAGAATTTGTCCAGAGAAAACTCCTTCCCTATCCCTTGCTGGGAAGTTTCCCTTGGTGAAACCTATCAAGCTGAAGTAACCCTTTGGAAGAGATCACAACTAACAGTTGACATTTAAAATGAGATTCAAGAACATTTTCAAGAACAGAAGGTGAGATACACTTATAGTATACATTTATGCATATGCATACACATACATTTATGCATATGAATGTACAATATATATTTATTAGACATTTTGAGTATTCATATTATTAAGAGAATGTAGATTAAAATTTAAGAAGATATTGCCTTCAGTCAGGGTTCTTCTCTTGATGCTTTGTCCTACTTGTTTCCAAATATAATTTCTCCCAGTCTACTTTTTACTGTTTTCAGTGAGTGTTTTTAGGAAAACATCTTATGTGAAATATGAGATCTTAAAATTGCCAGATAACCATATTCAGATTGTCTAGGGAAACTGTGAAACCTGATGCATGAAAAATAGGATGCAAAAGGATTATGGAGAAACTAGAAAAGTATCCAGGAGTTTGGGAGAGTAGGCATATTTTCCAAGCACCATAGAGACACTTAGCCATGGTTTAGATGGAATGTGCTACTCCTTGATTTAGTTTTAGAAAAATACTCAAGAAAATCTGAGGCCTCTTTGGGACACACTAATTTTTGGTTTTGCAGTTGCAGCTGTCCACAGAGATTAAGGAACTTGGATTGGTTCCAGCCTTCATTTACATGTGTTGGAATAACAAAATTCTCTTTGCTGTGTCACATGGTGGTGCTTTTAATTAAATGCATGAATTTGTGTCCCAACCATTGACATCAAGACAAAGATAGAAATAATATAGGAAGACGAGCATTGTTAAGCTTCCTTCCTGTTTCTAATTTAACTCTTACAGAGTATGAAAGTACATATATGACTTGCTTTTGAGTTTGAGACCTTAATCCTAAACACTGCTTCAGCTGAGCAGGTTCCTGCAGCCTCCAGAGGCACATGAAACTGATATGCACACATGCAGCCATCAAGGGTGTAAATTTGTACTGTTCTTACACCGCAGAATAAATGAGGCATTGCTATTTGAAACATGCAGAAGAAATAGTTCAGCATACAACTCCTAATATATCCAAAACCGAAACAATACAGCAAGGGGATTTTGCCAATCAATAGGCTTCCCTCAAGGCAATAACTCTGTTATCCTCACCAGGAGGGAAGTACCCTGAAGCAGCTGAAGAATGCAAGAAACATTCCAGAAATCATGTTCATTGTTAGCAGTATTGTTGTTAGTTGTATTTGAAAGAGTGTGTTATATAAAACAAATAAATGTCCTAACTAAAACTTCACCAGGCACAAATATTTGTTGAATCTGTTATCAAAAATGACTAATTAAAGGTCAGCTGTGGAAAGACACAGTGTCTTACTACTGCTCCCAAACATGCCCGCAACAAAACAAGGCATGTATGAAACCTTTTACTGCCTACCAGCAGGTTCCATCAATTACTAAATTCTAGGCACTGTTAATGACATCACCAGGGACCATGACTTAGGTCAACAGCTTGGCAGGAGGTGCTGGCAACTGTTAAATCAACAGCAATCAAAACTGGGAAACCAACATGCTTGCTACCATCAAATTTAAAAGAGAACTTATTGTGCCTCAAACACAGCAGCAGGTTTAATAGAGAAGTAGACATGTTTATGGTTTCAGATTTACAACAAGACTTATAAAAACCTTATTACTCAGGATCCAGTCTGCCGCCCTAGAAACTAAGAATGTTACTTTGTTGAGAAGAAGGATCTGTTGACACAAACATCTTGCCTAAGTTTGCCATTGTGGTTAACCAAAATACATTCACTAGTGAGAAGGTAAATAAAAGCAAACAAGATGCCTCTTATACCACAATACAGTAAGATTCAAGTTGACCAAGCTTAATGCTATGGCATAAATATGCTTAATGTTTATGGAATTTTTCTAAAAGCTATTTGCCCTGTTGGGCTTAGAGTTTTATATGAGACCTAGTGAATGGGAATGTGTTTTCAGTATTACACATGCTTGAAGACCTCATCAAAAATATTCATAGGAGCTGCCATGAATACCACAGTGAACCACGCTGCAAATAAAATGGGTCATAGTTTACTCTTACATGAATAAATCAATCTTGTTCCATATAGTATGTGTACACAGAAAAATTAACTGACAATTAAAATGATAACAATATTGGAACCTGTGCCATATAAACATAGGTCAACTGCACAAACTGAGCTGAAAAAATACAGTAGTTCTTTAAACTGCAGGAGAAAGAGAAACAAGGACACCCAGCTTTAGTGTTCGAGCTTCTGTTCAGGGATGCAGGGTCTTGCACAGCTACTGGACTACTCCTGTAAGTAATCAAAAGTAAGCCCAGCATCATCTGGTGCTAATGGAGAGACTCGGGGTCACAAAGATCTCGATAACCAGTCTTGAATTGCCCTGCTGCCATGCAATAGACTCTTCATTTTGGTGTTCCTTCTACACGGAGGAGAAGAAAGACAGAAAGAGATAGAGGGAAATGACTGAGAAGAAATTGAGGCCATAGGATATCAGTATACAGCCTTGGACTGAATCAGGTTGGTTTGTAAGCTAAGAAACATTGAAAGGCAATTCCCTTTCATCTGAATTTCTGTTTTGTTAAATTCTTGCTACAACAAGCTTGAAGCCATAAAAAATAAATTATAAGACCAGCCTTCAGTAGCTTTAAAAAACATCTATCATTATGTCTTGCTTCAGAAGATGTCTATTTAGTAGAGATTTAACATTAAAATGAAATTGTTTCCTCAGCAGAAATTCTTTCTTACCTTTCATGCACATATGTGAGCAAAACTGGAGCCTCACATCAGAAGTGTTAAAATTAATATCAAAACAAAACAGTCAGCAGCTGTTGAGGGAGAGGGAAAAAAAGGTCAAAGTATTAAGATCATGTGATTGCTCAGTAAGGCTGTGGTTTACACTGAGCCACAAATCAGCTTGGAAAAGGCAGATTTTGCTCAGAGATCACAGATGCCTTCAGAAAAGATCCCTACAGTGTAGCTGTAACTTGTGACAGTGCAACAAAACCTCTCAATGGAATAATACCATCAAACAGTAGAACTTTTCCACCTCCACAGAAAAGGCCTCAGGTTCTGAGTTCTGAAACTTCTCCCTCCTTTTTCTGGCATTTTTCTTTTGTGGTGGAGGTAAAGGAAACACAGTGTTTCCATTCACTCTACATTTAACAATATTGAGCAAAAACTTGTGA
The DNA here is from genome assembly GCA_013396695.1 of Sakesphorus luctuosus. Taxonomy (NCBI): domain Eukaryota; kingdom Metazoa; phylum Chordata; class Aves; order Passeriformes; family Thamnophilidae; genus Sakesphorus; species Sakesphorus luctuosus. The sequence goes on from VWZD01010950.1 coordinate 128,990, forward strand.
AACAACATTTCATATATTACATCATAAGAGAATGAGGGCTCAGGAGTTGGTTAGTCACACAGTTCACTTCTGGAAGATCAGCACTCCCCAGAGATGTCATTCTCCTGTAACTGCAAACATTCCTTGTCCATACCATTACAAAATAAACCAGACTCAGTTCTACTAGAAGTAAATTGTATTTTAAATTGATAACACATGAGAGAGATAAAATAGAGGCATTTCTATTCTGAGTTTAGATTAAAAAAAGACTTTAAGTAATTTCTTTCAAATTTTGGCAATAGAACTTACCTTTGCAAGAGTTAACACAACTCTTGCAAAAAAGTAGGGACGGGTGTTTAAATTTATCTGTATTGTTCACTGTCTTGGGTTGAGCTGGCAAAATGCCAACTGCCCAATACAGAGTGTCAGCCTCCCTCCCCCTGCTGAGAAAAGGGAGGAAAGAAAAAAACCTCCAAAACAGGTTTAGAGTTAAACTAATTATATATATTTATACAGAAAAGAGAAAAATAAAAGAAAACTACAATATAACACACACAAGCTAGATATAACAACAATTTTCTACCTCTGTTGTCGTCTGGAATTATTATGTAAATTCTCTCCCCTGCCACTAATTGCCCATGCCATTAGTTAACAAAAAGAAGTAGTTAACTGCTACCCTCTTCTTCTTGATTGGTTGGGTGAGGGGTAGGCTGTCTCTTTTGCTTTTTGGGGGACATTTCCATTTTTTAGCTTGGCTGAACAGAGGAGCGGGGGGTGTGTGTTTGCTGCAGTAGGGGAGAAGCGGTTTTCTCCTGCCCCTGGCTGCTGCTTCTTGGTGACCCAGTTCTTTTCTCCTTGCCACAGCTGTTCTCTTTTCTGCATTTGGGGTCACGGTCTCTGCTCCAGTCTCACCACCACTTGCAGCGTCACGACCTGCCCGCCCCAACTGGGGCAGCAACCTGGGAGAGAGAAGTAGCAGCTGCTTTCCAGGACACGCAGCGGTTCTCTGCTTCCAGTTTTCCTTCTTCTTTTTGGACAAGAGATACAGAGGGAGAGATAGAATTCATCTGGGTGCTCGCCGCTCGTCTGTCTCACTGAAGGGGGACTGGAAGCTCACCCTGCCTCCCGCTGGGCTGCGACACTGACACTGCCTATAAGTATAACTTTCCTCCAGGAAGAAACCTGCTGGTTTTGGTTGTTGTTTTTTTCTTGTGGTGTTGGGGAAGCAGTTTGCTCCGGTCTGTTTACAGTTATATTTATACCTACATATATGTGTATATATATAGATATAGATATAGATATAGATATATCAGTTAAGAACAGTTATCCTTCTTGTATCCATTTTCTGATTAAAGTTCCTTTTCTTAAATTTGATAAAGAGTGGCGTGATTATTGTGGAGGAAACCCCTCCCTCCGCTTGTGGGTAAACATTTTGGTTTTTCCCCTCAAACTGAGACAACTTCCCACCAAAAACAGATTTCATCACTCTAGATGTAATAAAATTTCCCAAAGGACACCTGGCAAGGCAAAAGAGAGAAAATAACAATAAAATGTTTCTACTTCCCTGAACTAAAACAAAATATGAGTAGAAGTAGCAGCAGTAAGGCCCAGGACAGCAAGACAGCAGTTGCGTCTTGCCTCTACTGTAGATACGATGGCAATTGAGAAACTCCTCCTTCCCTACTGCATTTTTGTCTCAGGTTTGCATCATCTGCTATGAAATAGTTCTTTGGTTACTTAAGTCAGGTGATACCTGTCTCTCCTAAACTAAATGGATTCTCTGAGCCTGCTAAATTGAGGCCTACCTAAAACTAAAGCCAAAACTACCACATTCATATAGCACAATAATCACTATCAACTGAAAAAGTTTCCTCAGAGAACTTAGTTTTCTCTGATAAGGTGAAGTACAAGCGTCAGCCTCTGTGCACATATGTTTGCGTAGCATTGCAGGCATTTAGGTACTTCTAGGATTTTATAGCAAGTGTTCTCCGTTTTATGAGAAGTGGAGATGTGAATTATTGGCTGTGGTAAAAGGAGATAAAACTTAATTTACTTTGGGAGTGGCATGTTAGTGTGTGTGTTTGGGTATTATGATTTTGATTAATAAGTCCCATGATTTGGGGCTTAATACAGTTACTAACTGTACATTTTAAATTATTGCAGTATGCACATTTCTAAAATACAAATAGATACAGAATGCATGTTCCAGGGAAAGGCACCTCTAGTATATGGGTCAGGCTATCTCATGCTTACAGAGGGAACAGAATGAGTTCTAGGGGGAAAAATCAAATATTTGTAGAGGTAGTAGGATGCAAGGGCAAGACCAGATGGAACAATGAGTGTATTCCATAATAAAGAAGAGGGAATGCTGGTGACAACTTGAAACTTTAAATACCAGCTATCTGGAAGGGTACCAGCCAGTCAGATGCTAGAAGGTGAGGCCTTTCTTACAAAAACAATTTGTACATCAACTGTAGATTTTCTTCCATTTCTTCACCTGTGTCTTTAAAAAGTACTCTTAACTATGTTGGCTATTTTAAACACCACATGTGATGCTTTGATTTGCATTTTGTCTTGATTTGGCTTGAGATTGTTCTGATTTAAAGTAGCTAGGAAATGAAAATAATGGAGTAAATCAACAAAGCAAGACTATGGGACATGTTAGTGAGTGTCCTAATTCTGCTGCACATCATACAGGTAACACTGCATTTCCCATTTTGGTCTTCGAACAGTAAAGTGAAAAGCAAATAAGGGGTTGGTGGTGGAAGCAGAAGTATCTTTCATCAATTGCTGGTGACACTGAAGAGACATTGAGGATTCGAGTCAGTGTGTCCCAGTTTCCAGCTTAATTTTTTTTCTTCTGCTGTAAAAATGCGAAATCCAAATTAATAATACTTTATCAATAGAAAAATCAGAGGTTTTTTCATAACTAGAGGGACTCTACCCAGCCACAGACTGAATATTACTCAGATTAACCAAGGTGCCACCCCTTAAAATAAATCTGTACCTTGTCTGAAGAACTTCCTTTTCAGCCTGAGTCAGGGCAAATGAGTTTCAAGCCATGACAGCATTACTGTTCCATAGCCATGAAGCCCATTAACTCAATTACCAGCCTCCATTTTCTATTGCTCATTAACATTCACAAGAAAATAACATTCTTTTTCATGAATAGTATAATTTTTTTTCACAAAACTGGTCCTAGAAGTTAAGTGTTATCTATCAAGGAGAAGGTGCTTGCACCATTAACAACTTTTTGTCTGTGCTATGAAGGCTGCAAGAGATTACAACTTGTTTCTTGGTATAATTACAACTGGGTTGATATAGACAATTGTGAAAATAATTCATTGACTTTAGCACTGTTCTCATACTTGTTTTGAAATTACTCACACACTCCTACATTGCAAACTTGCAACAAATCTGTTTTTCATTATTTTGAAAGGGAGTAATAAAATCAATAAAAATATTAAAGTAATTAAAAATAATAAACAAAAGTTATTCAATGTTGGAGTGAAGACTGTTTCGATTTTCATACAAATTTTTATTGATTTAAGACCTATGCTTCTTGCACAGAGATGTTAAGAGCATTACGAGTCAAGTCAAACACATTAATGAGGATGGTAAGGCTCATCTCAAAAGCCCAAATTAATGCTGGTACTTGATCCTGCTTTCCTGCTTTACCGGCAGATGTCTCTCTGTCAGCTTCTCCCTCTGTCTTTCCTCTGATAAAAATTCCCCACTTGAACACTGTGCAGTAAAAGGATGCCTAACATTTTTCATTGCACCTGCTAGTCTGTCTATATCCACGTGATTTTGAAAGAAATTCAAAGAATCTGTCTTGTCTAGATTATTTTGAAATGTAAAACTATATCTTTTTAATAGTCTAATTACCAGCAATTAAATCAAGTTTAGTTAGTGCATCTCCATCTTGAATATCTACATGTTATTTATGAACTAAAATAATAGAATAAATGCTAATTTATTAGAAGCATATCACAACTATTGATATAATCCCAACTATTGATATAGTTTAAAACAGAGTGGACACAAAAGAAGAAAACCCCTGCAATAAGAGTGGCTCTGAATTTCACATGACCTCAATTTCACATTCAAATTAAAATAGAAGGGCAAAAGTATCACCAGAATGCAAATATCTTTCCCTCTG
>VWZD01010952.1:0-10813 GCA_013396695.1 Sakesphorus luctuosus
CTGGATGAGCTTTAAGGTCCCACCCAGGCCATCCTTGTCCTGCTGGGTTCTGTAGGAATGCTGTGTGCCACAGAGGTCTCTGAAGTCACTTGGGAAATCCTTGGTGCATAACTCAGACATTTCAGTGCAGAGATTCAGGTCCTGCAGAGTTGCTGAGATTGTTAACACTGCAAAAGTTCTGCATCTTGCTTGGCTGACTTGGCTCCCTGTACATCCAGGGTCAGCCTGTGTTCGTGGCTTTCCCCTGAGGAAAAACACCTCTCTGGGTGTGATTTCCAGCTGTGTTGGTGTCCTTCCCTCTGGCCTCACCTTTGGGGGAGTTCTCAGCTCCACACAACCAGCACAGAAGAAGATACACAGTGTTTTTTCTTAGCTGGAGGTGCCACTCTGAACCTCACTGTGTGTGTGGGGTGTTGGTCAAACCCACCTCTGGCTGGAGCCAGCAGGAGCTTTCAGCCCTGGGAAAAGGGGAAAGGAAGCACAGGAGTGTAAATTAAGGAGTTGGAAATGCCAAGTGGGACTTGGTAAATGACCTCCTGTCTGGTAGACACTTCAGCAAGTCCAGCTGAGCCATCTCCAGGACGTTCCCATTTTGTCCCTGGTGGAACATGGATGGTGCCTGTTGCACCCAAGGATCAGTTTCTGGGCTGGCAGGTCCTTTTGGAAGCTTCCCCAGCCACAAATAGATCTTGTTTTGTTTTGTTTTTAAATACTATGAAGCACTAAAGAAGCTTTTTTTTGAAAGGAAATGTTTTTAATCTTGGAGTTTGAATGAGAATTATGAACAGAATAAAAAACCCTGACTTAATCCACCAAGGGTGAGGCAGCTGCTTGCTCAGTTTCAGAGCTGGTTTTTAAGTCATTTGGCTTATTTAGCTCATTTCAGTGACAATAAACCAACCTGAAGTATCTGATGTGACCAACTGCACATGTTTGTTTGTTCAAGTATCCCTTTAAATCTGATAAATTCAGTAACTTCTTGGAGTTACTGTGAACATTTGCTTGTCAGAAGTTTAAAGAAAGACTGTTTTGCTGCTTTTTAAATCAGATTTCCATTTCCATCTGGAGCTTGTGCTGGACAGAAATGAGAGGGGAAGGGTAATAAATAAAAAATGATGGGTTTTTTCCCAAATTTTTAAATCTTCCACTCCAGCAAAACTTCCACTCTGAATAAATTTAGTGACTATCTAAAATAAATGTTAGCAGGTGCAGAGCACTTCTGGATAGGGAATATTTCAAATTAGCAGAGGAAAATGATCCTGATGTCAATTCCTTTAGAAGGATAGCAAGTTACTACTGAAAGATGAGATCAGAAGTGAAGATTTCAGTTGAAAGGTTTGGTTGTTAACTCTTAAAATGGCCAAGGTGGTGTTGTTTTTAAAAGATGTGGTTTAAATGCTGCTGTTTAGCCTGGGGCTGCATCCCCTGCATGTACATGAGTGTTAATGCAGTTGAGGTTTATTAATGTAATACCAAGATGCTTCTGATGTGGCAAATCTCTGGGTTTCAGAACACTGGGATCACCTGAGGGTCAAAAATAAGAGTGCTTTGTGAATCAAGTGGGGGCTGCATGTGTGTTCTTTCTTTGTTTTCCTTGAAAATAATGGGGAAAAAAAGAGGAAAGGGCATAGGGAAAAGAAGCTGAGGTGTCAGATAATTTTTTCCCCAAGGGTGAAGTGAATTCTTGTCCCTTGATCAGCAAAGAGTTTGTTTGTGGACCAAGGCACAGGTTTGCATATGAAGTCATTTTCCTGTTTTATCTTAGTGGTTCTAAATGTCACTGTCTGGTTGGAGAGAACGAGCCCTGATGTTCCAGGGACACAGAGCAGAGCACAGCTGGGAGTGGGAATGTTCTGGAATGACCAGGCTTGTGTTGCTTTGTAGCAGCTTGGACCTGGTTCTGAGCACCAAGAGACAGAGTAAAAACTGCAGGACTTACTGAGGTTAGTTGTGTGTCCCAGCACATGCCCTGCAGAAGGGCTCTTCCTTGCCACACTTTCCCATGAGGACACAAGTTTCTCTTTTTCCCTCTTTTTGTTTTTGTCTGATCTGAAATCCCAGCTGTGCAGGGCCCAGCAGGGCAGTCATGCTCCTCCTCAGCTGTCTGTGCATGTTCAAGGACAGCCTTTGGTCCTGGAATCCATGGGATGCTCTTCCCAAGTGGTTGTGGCAAGAAGAGGTTTGGAAAGCACCTCCTGTTTGCTTTGAATAGCACAATAGAATAGAATAGAATAGAATCATAGAATGGATTGGGTTGGAAAAGACCTCCGAGATCATCAAGTCCAACCCTTGGGCCAACTCCAGTCCCTTTACCAGATCATGGCACTCAGTGCCACGGCCAAGCTCAGCTGAAAAACCTCCAGGGATGGGGAATCCACCCCCTCTCTGGGCAGCCCATTCCAATCCCTCAGCACTCTCTCTGGAAAGTATTTTTTCTCATCTCCAACTTCAATTTCCCCTGGCAGAGCTTGAGCCCCCCGTGCCCCTTTGTCCTGTTACTGGGACACCCTGTTGGTGGGAAGACTCAAAAACTCCCAGAGAGCACTCTGAGTGGGGGCTGTGGGGCTTTTGAGGTGGAACAGAGACTCAGGGCTGTCCACAGGGGTTTTCCTTGGAGCTGGGAGTGTCTGCTGGCTGTGGGTGCTGCTCCAGGGGCCTTCCCTTCCTGTCCTCCCTCCTGGCTGGGGAAAGACTCGTGTTTTAATCCTCCCTGTGCCGAGGGAGGGCATTTGGCACTGCCTTTATTTGCAGATCAGGGTCTTTACAAGAGCTGCCCTGTTCCACATTTCCATTCCAGTGGCTTCCCAGATGGTGCCTGTTCATCCCCCAGCACTGACTGAGGTCAATAATTAACATTTAATAAGATAGTTAGTGAGAGGAGCTGTGAGCAAAAGCCTTGGCAGGAGGTGGTGGGTTTCCCATGGATTCATTCACCAGGACAATTCAACAATTACAACAATTTCACAAGCCATTGTGCCTTCCTCCTTTCCAGATGCACTGGAAGAGCTTTGTTGGGAAGGAACACCTTGAAGGGCTTGGTTGGGAAGGAACACCTTGAAGGGCTTGGTTGGGAAGGAACACCTTGAAGGGCTTGGTTGGGAAGGAACACCTTGAAGGGCTTGGCTGGGAAGGAACACCTTGAAGGGCTTGGCTGGGAAGGAACACCTTGAAGGGCTTGGTTGGGAAGGAACACCTTGTAGTTTGTCATTTGCTTTTCCTGTGTAAATCCCCATCCTGCAAAATGCCTTTTTCCCCTTGCCTGGGCACTTCCTCATTCCTTCCCTCTCCTCAACCTGTTCCAAACCTTGATCAGGATTACCATTTGCATTTTCTCTTTAGAGGAGGGGCTGCCACGTCTGATTAATTGATAAGAGAAATGATAGAAATGAGGTTTTCTTGGTGGAAAAAGTCTCTCCTGTGCTTCCAGTCCCTGGGGGATGGCAGGTTCTTTACACATGGATTATTCCTTGGTTATGTATTCAGGAGGGTTGTGGTGCTGGGACCTCCTAGTGGAAAATCCAACTTCTTTGGGACTGTTGGATTGGATCTAACAGGTAAAACCAGAAATGATATGAAGAAGAGGAGAATGGATAACTGCACAAAGTGCATCCCCAGCTCTTGTTGGCATTGACTGGAAATTGGACACTTCCCATTTGCCAGCCCAGGATGTGTTTGGGACCCTGTTCTTCATCCTGGAAACATCTTGGGTGAAGAAATTCCGAGGAACTGAATGTCTGCTCAGGCTTTTGAGATGGATTATTAGTGTTTAAACCATCATAAGCCTTGGGTAAAATTGAACTACTGTGTCTGGACCATGGTCCCAGGTGGAATTTGTTGTCTTCCAGGCTGATCTCATTGTGTTTCTTTTCCTGTCTCCATCAGAAATGCCATTATAGTTACATATAGTTCAGTGTTGTCCAGGATAAATCATTCCCTGAGCCTTCTCAGCAAACATCAGCTCTCCAGTTGGTGCTATTGCAACCACTGAGCTCGCAGGGAGCCCAAGATATTCCTTTCAGGGACACAAAAAATCCCAAATGTGCAGCTTTTCCAGGTGGGAGCACTGATTTTATGTCTCCACTCAGAGCTGTCAGCCTTGGAATTCTCTGTCAGGAGCCACGCGATGCTGGGAAGTTTATGATGCTGGAATGTCAGTGTTTCTGCCAGGCACATTAAACAGCTCCCAGTGGGAATACAGGCAGCAGAATTCCATTGGGACACTGCTGGAATTCTGGAGAGGTGGTTTAGAGGAGACCTGTTAAGATAAAATACTTGATTTTTTAATCATTGCAGCTACTCCAGATCATCCCCTAATGAATCCTCTAACGAACCCCGGGAGCTCAGCATCCAAAGGATCTTTGGATTACCAGCTGCCATGCTACAGCTAAAGGAAATTCCTGTGCTCCTGAGGATCAGTGAGGGGAAAAAACCCACTCCCTCCTCCCCCAAATGATAAATCCTGAACATGATTCCTGCCGGGATTAATTTGAATATTTTTAAGCCAGATGTTTCCATTCCTCAAAAACAAAAAAAATAAGTAGTTTCCCCACCTGCTTTCATGTGTTTTATGGAGATCAAAATGAAACTCCTTGCGGGCTCAGAACTGGGAAATTGTAATTTAAGTACAATAAATTTTGGGGTGGGGGTCTTGCAGGGAGATGGCAGAGATAAGGAGCTCTGGCTGGCTGGAGACAGAGCTGAGGTTGCTGACAGGCTGAGAGCCAGTTCTGAGGTAGTGGGTGCAGTAAATCCTTCCATGGAGAAGTGGTTTCAGGGGCAAACGTGAGCAAACTTGTTAGCAGCCTCTTTCCCACATTGTTTTGCAGCTTTATGGATCATTCTTTATATGTAAAAAGCTTGATTTTCTGCAGTACATAAGGGATTAATTTACTGTTGAATCCTCAGTACTGCAGAGTAAAAGCAACTCGGTGCATTTTTATTCCAGTGGATCATTTTGTCGTTGCTGTTTTGAGAGTCAGAACTTTAAGCGTTCCACAGGTTTGGTTTTAAATAGGAAGCACTTGAAAAATTGCATCTACTCCTTTCTTATCTCAGTTTCCCAGTGAAGAGGTTTGGTCACCATGCAGATGGAAAGGGAACCATCTGCAGTTTTGTGGAAACCTTCCAAACCAAAAATGGATTGTGTGCTTCCATTGAGTGGTAGCATAAGGAGTAATTTTTAGGTCTCTTTTCTGTGTGTTTCCCTCAATACTTTGATTCTTCTGAGCAGAATTCATTAAGAGAACACCGATCCCACAGGATGTGGCTTAACAGCCCTGTGTCTACTCTGGCTTTCTTAGTCCCAGGATCCTTTCCAGGGAGTTTCAGAGGGATTTGCTGGCTTTGGGAGAGTGGTGAGACCTCTGGATCTCCTCACTCGTTGGACAGGAGTGTGCTGGAGTTACCCCAGATCCATCCAGCTCCTCTGGCCTCGTTTTGTGGGGGAACATCTAAGATCTAAGTCAGTTCTTTTTGCTCCAGGCAGAGGAATATCTGTGAGATCAGAGGCAAGCCTCTTGAAATCCCTAAGAGATGGCATCATCCCTGGTATTTTGCATCCTAGGAGTGGGCTGTGCAGTTTTGATGCTTCTCCTTGTCCTTTCATCCACTTGGCATGGCATTTCTGTCTGGTAAAATCTGGCTGTGGGTGCCTGCTGTGTCCTGCTGTTTTTATCTGCCCAGGCTGTCAGGAGCATTGATTTGTGATGTAAAGCCCTCTCACAGCTATTTTTTAAGTTATTCCTGTGATGCTGATTTCCCTAACAAAAATAGGAAGTGTTAGTATAAAAACCCAACTGGGAATGATGCTTTCTAAGCAGAATATTTCTGCTGGGCTTTCACTGCTTGCCAGCAAGGTGTCACATCAGCAAGCAGGGCTTGATGCTTTTGAGCCTGTGGCTCTGTTAAGGATGTGCAGGATTAAAATCTGGCACAGCTGTTTGTTGATATCTGGTCATTCCCCTCCTTTTGGGCTTGAATAGGACCGTGGGTTTTGTTCTGCAGGTACCACCCAGGGGGCTGATCCCACCTTCAAGGTCATGCCTTTTCCTCAGCATCCTGCTTACACATTGGCCTCTACAAATAGCTGTTAAATCCACATGTTCAGGCTGGGCAGATGGTAATTCCTCATCTGGCAGCTTCCCTGAGTAACCCCCTTGTTAAAATCAGCAGCAGGGCCGTGGAAGAATCACAGAATCATAGAAGAGGCACGGGGAGGCCTCTAGACTTCATATTTTTAGTGCATTCCGTGTGCTGCCAGAGTGTTTTTAACCTCCACTGAAGTCATTTCATGCCTCTGTAATTCATTGGGGTTTCAGTGTATTTATAGAGGCTGCTTTTTCAAGCACTGCAGTAAAAATGATGGGAGCATCTGGTTAAATCCATCACGCCTTGTGCAACAACCTCCGAGCGGCTGTTTGATGAAATGGGGGAAAAATAACCTTGGTAATTGAGCCTTTCCCCCTTTAGATGATTACACCAGTATTTTGAAGGCTTTAGATATTTAATACCATTAGAATGCCATAAGTGTCACTGCAACCACATCAGTCAGCAGTGGCATCTGAGACAACAGAGCCACATCTCGGCTCCCACTCAGCCCCTCCTCGGCTGTGAGGATGTGGAAGCAGGAGAGCTGTGATTTCCTGGGATCCATACTGGGAAACCTGCCTGGGATGGTGTTGACAGCAGCATCTGTGTGCAGTGTCAGGGCAGGGTTGTGTGAGGAGTGGTGGGCAGGCCACAAAAATGAGGAATATCCTCCCTGTGCTGGCACGGAGAAGTGAGCTGGTGCTTGATCTGTCGGTCTCTGGGAAGTGATGCCCGAGGGATTTGGGTGGGGTTTGTAACCCTGCCAGTCTGCAGTGTTGCAGAGAAGCTGGAGGTGAGGCCAGAGTCACTTATGGAAACGTGAGCAGCACATTTCTATTTGGGGAGCCCTCATTCCTGCAGTCCTGAGCTACTGACAGTGCTGGGGCTGCTTTGGTGTCAGTGGAGCTGGGCATGTTACCAGCTGAGCACTTGACCCTGGTGCTGGGTCAGTCCCTGAGCTCATTCAGTGCATGGAGCAGGGCTGCAGACCCTGGTTTGGCACTTGATGTTTTCCAGAGGGAGCGTGGATTTACCTTTAACTCCCCTTGCAAGAGATTTGGAGCAAACCCAGGCACTGCTCTGTCTGGTTTTCTTACTCCGTCTGGGTCCTACTCATGAAGTTTTGGCTCCTGGGAGCCAAACTCCCACCTAGACATAGAAGGAAACAACTTGGCTTTGGATCTGAGTGTTCCCAGAGGGATCTGGCTTTGGGGAACGTGGTGCAGCAGATGAGATTCCCTTCCCTTGACCATCCTCAGACACGTTAATCCTCAGCTATCCTGTTGGGAACATCAGTTCACTGTGTTACTCTTGTGCTCCTTACCCATTGTTGTGGGCCTGTGTGAAGTGAGGGGCGTGGTGACTCTCTGGGATACTTGTTATCCAGGGTGTCTGAAGGCTGAGGGTAAGCCAGATACAGCAGCATCAAAACTTGTGTTAGATTAGGAGTGTTGGGAGTTGTGTAGATGGAGACTTGTGGGCTGGATTCCCTCAGGAGATGCTTTTGGTGTTCTTTCTCCCTCTGCCTGTTCTGGGACCATCCCTGAGCTCCAGGTGCCTGTTGGGGTGTGAGTTACCCCACTCTGCATTAGTGCCTGAGGAGCAGCTTCAGAGGGGTTACCCTTAAGGATCAGACATCCTTCTTTGTGCCTCCCCAGGCACTTGGAGTGCTGGAAATCCATCCATGGTGTGCCCTGCCTTCCCTGGCAGCAGCTCCCACTGTCCTGTCTCTGTTCCTGGCCAGGTGGGTGCTGTGGCTGCTGAGAACTGTCTGGATAGACTGGAGAAATGGGCTGATTGCAATGGGATGGAGTTCAACAAGGCCAAGTGCGGGTCCTGCCCTTTGGCCACCCCAAGCCCTGCAGCGCTCCAGGCTGGGCACAGAGTGGCTGGAGAGCAGCCAGGCAGAAAGGGACCTGGGGGGACTGAGGGACAGGAAGCTCAAGAGGAGCCAAGAGTGTGCCCAGGTGGCCAAGAAGGCCAGTGGGATCCTGGCCTGGATCCAAAGTAGCGTGGCCAGCAGGCCCAGGGCAGTGAGCCTTCCCCTGGACTCTGCCTTGGGGAGGCCACACCTTGAGTGTTGTGTTGAGTTGTGGGCCCCTGAGTTGAGGCAAGAGATTGAGGGGCTGGAGCGGGGCCAGAGAAGAGCAACGAGGCTGGAGAAGGGAGTGGAGCACAAGTGCTGTGGGGAGAGGCTGAGGGAGCTGGGGGTGTTTGTGCTGGAGAAGAGGAGGCTGAGAGGTGACCTCAGCACTGTCTGGAAGTGCCTGAAGGGAAGTTGTGGCCAGGTGGGGGTTGGTCTCTTCTCCCAGGCACTCAGCAATAGGACAAGGGGGCACGGGGGGCTCAAGCTCTGCCAGGGGAAATTGAAGTTGGAGAGCAGAAAAAACTTCTTTGCAGAGAGAGTGCTGAGGGATTGGAATGGGCTGCCCAGAGAGGGTGTGGATTCCCCATCCCTGGAGGTTTTTAAGGTGAACTTGGCCATGGCACTGAGTGCCATGATCTGGTAAAGGGACTGGAGTTGGCCCAAGGGTTGGACTTGATGATCTCGGAGGTCTTTTCCAACCCAATCCATTCTATGATTCTATGATTATAACTCCAGTGAGGGGCTTGGCTGTGCTTTATTTTTCACTTGGCACAGTCACTGGGAAGGTGATGATCCCCACGTGCCCCAAGGGGCTGGAAAATGGTGTTTTAGGAATCCAGAGAAAACCCCTTCCCTCTCCTTCATTTCCCTTTTCTCTTAGGCATCATTTTATAGAGACTTCCAGAGGATTTTCTTGGAACTTTTGGCCTCCTGGTGTTCCAGTTGGTACTTTATTGACCACGTTGTGTGTATGGGAACCTTGAGATGCCCAGTGCAGTGGGACTGGTGTGCTGAAATCTCTTCCTGTCCTTAACACAACAAGTGAGAATCATCAGTGACAAGGGTTTTTTTTTTCCATAGGGAAGTTCCTGGGATCTTTCCCTTCTTCTCTTTTTTTCTGTTTTTCCTTTTTTCATTCTCTTCTTTCTTTTTTCCATTTTAATGTGAGCATGTATATCAATAAATAAAAGTTCCTGCAGGCATCATACTTTTTTTTTTTGCACTGTACTTTTAAATAGCTGTGCATGCAGATGTGTGTTTGCAATTTTATCTGATTTTGTTGCAGACTTAGGGAAGGAAAAAGCCTTTCCACTGTTACCTGTGGACTTCACACATTCTCTGTCAAGGCCAGAATTGAAGTCCTGTAGGAGAAGACCAAACAACAAAAGGGCACCTACCCCAAACCTTTGAGGTGTTAAAAGCAGTTGTGCCAAGCTTTGGAGGAAGGTGTGTGTACCCTTTGAAAAAACCCCAAAACCAACAGCTTGGAAGCTGATCAAAGCAGTGGTTGGTTGTGTTTTTGTGCCCCCAGGTTTGCTGATGGTTTGTTTTCTGCCAGATGTTTTGCTGTTTGTTTTGTGCACACTGAGTCTGAACTGCAGGTGTTGGTTATTCTGGTTAGTTCTTTGGAACAGCACAAAAAAACCTACCCAAACCCTACAGAATTTATCACACAAAAGAGGCTGTGCATTTTGTTTTCAAAATGTTGTATATTTGGAAGGTTTTTGGTTCAGTTTTTAGACCAGCTCTGATGAACCTCTTACCTTTGCTGGGCTTGCAGGTGATGGTGTTTGGGAGAGAAGCAAATGGATCTGTCACTGACACTCCCCTCCCACTCCCTTCTGGGAGAATTCCCAGCTCCTCTCTCAGCTGAACTGGCCTTTCTTCTCCCAGCTTTAGGTTATCTCAGTGCCAATCACCAGCTGGCACTTGTTTGTGCAGAGACTTGGGCTGAGAGGACCCTGAGCCCCTTTAGGACTCCCAAACTCTGTTAATAATTATTTGTAAAAGCTGCTGAGGGCAGAGATGCTTCATTTTGTTCTTCTCACTTTGGAAGTTTCTTTTTAACTCTGTGGTGATTTCCTCAGGGCTGGACACACATTCCAGCCCCAGGGAGAGGAAATCTCATTAAGTGAACACTATGAAGTGGGTTCAGGAGCTCAGGGCTTGTTCCTCCCTCTTTGTCTGGGCCAAACTGGAGCACTAGAAATGCAAAGCTGGGTTTGCTTTGGAAAGCAGTGATTTATGGTGTGGAGTCAATAAACATGTCTGCACATGACTCCTTTGGGAATGCACAATAGTTTAGCTGGGGAACCTGCCACAAAAGGACTCATTCCCACTTATCCTGCCCCAGAGGCCAGGGCCACTGGCACGTTTTTGGTTCTGTTCCCAAAGAACTGGCTGTAGGCAGGGAGGGATTAGAGCAGAAACACTCAGGGGCTTCAGGCCTTCTGACCTAGGGGAGAAAAAAGATACACTTCAGTATTATTTCCAAAAAAACCCAATTCATATATCCTTGTGTGTGAATACAGGAGGGGCAAACATCCTGGCTTTTATTGGGAATTGCATGGGAGCAGGAGCAGGAGCAGGGCAGTGACTGTCCCTCTGTGCAACACCTCAAATCCTGGGCCAGGCACTACATTGAGGGGCTGGAGGGTGTCCAGGGAAGGGGACAGAGCTAGGAATGGGTCTGGAACACCAGCCCTGTGAGAGGCAGCTCAGGGAGCTGGGAATGGGTCTGGAACACCAGCCCTGTGAGAGGCAGCTCAGGGAGCTGGGAATGGGTTTGGAACACCAGCCCTGTGAGAGGCAGCTCAGGGAGCTGGGAATGGGTTTGGAACACCAGCCCTGTGAGAGGCA
>VWZD01010952.1:10821-77394 GCA_013396695.1 Sakesphorus luctuosus
CCCTGTGAGAGGCAGTTCAGGGAGCTGGGAATGGGTTTGGAACACCAGCCCTGTGAGAGGCAGCTCAGGGAGCTGGGAGGGCTCAGCAGGGACCTTATTGCTCTTGGAGGGTGGAACCAGGTGAGAATCAGTCCCTTCTCCCAGGAAACAAGGGGAGGAATTTAAAAGCTGTGTCCATGTGGCACTTGGGGACATTGTTTGTTGGTGGCCTTGGCAGTGCTGGGGAAATAGTTGGACTCAGTGGTCTTAAAGGTCTTTCCCAGCCTAGAGGATTCCATAATTCCGAGGTTGTATAAAGCCTTTTGGGCGCTCCTGGTGCGTTAACCCTGGCATGGTTATAATTCCCAAGACTGGGGGCTTGCAGTTCAGAAGGAGCAAAGCCACGTTAGCTGGGGGTTTGGCATGGCTGTGACAGCTGTGGGGACATTAATCTGATTTTTCACTGTTCATTTGGTGGAGGGATGTGGGAGGATGCACCAGGATGGAGGGGATCTGGGAGAGAGTCATGATTCCTCATTGCTGAAGACTTGAGCTCTCTGTGCATCAGCTCTCAAATGGAAAGTTAAGGGGCAATGTGTAGAAGGCTGCAGAGGGAGCAGAAATTATTATAAATAAACCTGTTCTGTCTGTAAGAAAATGGAGTAGCCAGAAAATGAAACCTAGATAAATCCAGTTTAGGAACTAGGTAGACTTTTCCTGAGGAGATAGGAAATCATTGGAACAATTTCCTGCTGGGTGCTCTGAATTATTCCAGATCACTGGAAATCTTTAAATCATGGGTGGCTTTTTTTCCCCCCCTGAAAGTTATACTTTCCTTAAATTGCAGCTTTTGGAGCAGAATCAGGAATTCACTTATTTATTCAGCAAAGTCAACCAGCACAGGCCTCCTTGCATTCCAAAGCAGGCAGGCTCCCTTTGGATGTGGAGCCTGTGGGATTGCCCTTCTCAGGTCACACTGAAGGGCAGGTAATTTTGTTTCTACTCCACTGATAACTCCTGTATCTAAGTCAGTAGAAGGTAAAACCCACACCTGCCCCAGCACTGGAGGGCCAAATTAGAATCACAGAATCATAGAATGGATTGGGTTGGAAAAGACCTCCGAGATCATCAAGTCCAACTCCTGGTCCAACTCCAGTCCCTTTACCAGATCATGGCACTCAGTGCCACGGCCAAGCTCAGCTGAAAAACCTCCAGGGATGGGGAATCCACCCCCTCTCTGGGCAGCCCATTCCAATCCCTCAGCACTCTCTCTGCAAAGAAGTTTTTCCTGATCTCCAACTTCAATTTCCCCTGGCAGAGCTTGAGCCCCCCGTGCCCCCTTGTCCTATTGCTGAGTGCCTGGGAGAAGAGACCAACCCCCAGCTGGCCAGAACTTCCCTTCAGGCACTTCCAGACAGTGCTGAGGTCACCTCTCAGCCTCCTCTTCTCCAGCACAAACACCCCCAGCTCCCTCAGCCTCTCCCCACAGCACTTGTGCTCCACTCCCTTCTCCAGCCTCGTTGCTCTTCTCTGGCCCCGCTCCAGCCCCTCAATCTCTTGCCTCAACTGAGGGGCTGTTTATTTGTGTGCTGCTTTATTCCTTGCTCTGGGAAAAGGGAAGAGAGAGAAAGAAGGAAAGGAAAGCAGGAGGGGGCTCCTGGTACCATCCAGCTGATGTCCACCCTTTCCCTGTGGGTCTCGTTCTCCACCAGGTGGGTGCAGAGGAGTCGGGATGGCATAAAAACTGTGGGAAATGAGAATGCTGGAGGTGCTGAGCTCACGGCCCAGCAGAATCCCAGCGTGCAGGGACAGGCTGTGCAGGGCTCTGGCTGCTGGCAGGATTAATTACAGATGGGGCTGTGGCAGCTCAATCAAGTGCCTCTAATGTTGTGTAAACTTCATTAGGCCAATGCTGTGGCAGGGCTGTAATCTATGAGAAATGGGAGAGGATGACGAGGGGAGGAAAGGAAATACTCTGTAGGAAGTTAAAAAAAATAAATCTTCAGTGTGTAAATCCACTGAAGCAATTTCTTCTACCTCTCATGCTTTAATGGTGGAATTTTAAACCACGAGCTTTTAAACTTATTATCTGGTAAAGCCCTGGTAGCCTGAATTAATGACAACTTTCTGCTAATGTCTGCTGGAGTCCTCTCTGTCAGCAAATCCTGGTTTATCTGATATGCTAAACCCTTCCTGATGTTCTGCCTCCAGTGTGTTTGATCATTTCTTTTTCACCTGTGGAAACCAGAGGGGAAGGAACACAATCAATGTGATTGTGGTGCAGGGTTAGGTTCCAGCTTTGGCTGCTCTTTTAATGCAAAAGTTAACCATTTCTGTTTGCTGCTGTCATGAGTGGTATTCTCTAATTTAAAGAAAAGCCCAAGAAATGCAGGTTCATGCCCTGGTAATGTGAGGGTGTCGTTTCACCTCTGAGTGAATGGTGGGTGCTGTGTGCTGGTGCAGAAAGGGGTGCCCATGTTCCCCTGCCTCCCTCAGAGGCACAATCAGGGAAAAGGGACTATTCTCTGCTGCTTTAGCAAGTTAAATCTGCCCAGCACAGAGTCCCGTGGGGCTGGGAATCAGAGCCCCAAGGAGGACCGGTCGGGGTTGGGAGTTCACAGCAGAGGGCCACAGTGGGATTAACTCCTCTGCAACTTTGTAATTTCACCCTGAGCACCTCAATTATTGCCTAGGGAGGAACTGAAAGGCCAAGTTAATGAACTGGGCTCTTACTTCTCAGACAGGGAGAGTTAACCGAGGAGGGAAAGCCAAGCTGCTGCTTTGAAGCAGTTCTTGTTGGCCAGTGAAAATGTGCTTGTTTAGTTCAGTTGCCTGTTTGGGATTGGAAAGTCGAGGCTGTGTTGGACATGTCTGACAACACACAGGGTGTCCCTTGGTCTGGCTGAGCAAGAAAGTGGATAGATTGTCCTGAAGGAAACTACAGGAGCTCCAATACCCGAGGGAGTACTTTTTTTTATTATTATTTTCCCTCAAAATAGCCCTGCTGTTTATCCATCCTCTCCCAGATCCTTGTCTGTGGGCAGGACTTGTGTAGCTCTCTCAAGATCAGGAGCCTGAATAAATCCAGGCTGTGGATTAGGGGGTCCTGATAGTGGTTTGAGCCTTTTCTCTGCTGTTTTAGCTGCACAGTGGCTGCCCAAGCCTTGTAAAGAGTCATCTGAATTCAGTGTTTTTGGAGGGCAACTCTGAACAATTTGATGCATAAATTGACACTCAGGAGCTTGACTTTACTATTACCTCTTTTGGAAAATGTGTGTTCATAGGGGAGGTGTTGGAATTTTTAGAATTGGTCATAAAATGCTGCAGAATTCCTTTTCCTTTCCAAGCTCTTCCCCTAAAGGCAGTCCTGAGTGTTGCTCTGTAAATGCTTCTTGCAGTAGGAAACCCAACACACAACCAGACACTGCCTGTTCTTCCCTCCCTCTCTCCCTTCTCCTCGGGAAGGGCTCGGGAAGCCACGTGTGTTTTGTGCTCCCTGGGATTCATCCAGAGCAGGGATGAACCTGAGCAGTGGAGTATCAATGGGATCTCCCTTGGCTTGTTTTTCAGGAAGGGGGGACGTGGCTTTCCTCAAATCCCAGGCTGGCAAGTGGCCAATCCACGGGAGTACCAAAAATAACAAAACCATGCGAGTCCCAACCCAGCCCAGCTGCAAAGGGCTTGGGATGGGGCTGAGCTTGAGCTTGTGGGAAGATTGATTGGTTTTCTTGGGTTTTTTTTCCCTTTTTCCCTCCTTAGCATGATGTGCAGCCCCTGCCTGGGGACAGGGTTTGTGTTTCCAGAGGAGGGTTTGCTGTTGGGTGATCCAGGCAGCTCAGAGGGGAGCCCTGCCTACCAAATCCTGTCCCCCCTGTGTTCCCTATTCCTGGTGGGGAGGTTTCCAGGGGACCAAAGCCACTTTGCAGGCATGACAGAGCTGCAACCCCCCCTCCTGCAGCTCCTGGCCCACCCTGCAGCCTTCACACCCTTTGCCTTGAACTTTTCCACTCGGGTTTTTATGGCTCTGTCGTTCCTGTGCCTGCGTGCACGAAATGATAAGTTGGTTTGTGGCTCTTTTGCCCGGGGAAGGAGGGATTTTACCTCCCTCCTGGCTCTCTCGCTGTTCTCTAGGTTTGCAGAGCCTTCTAAATAACATTACTGAGGTTAGAAAACAAATCCTGGTTTGCAAGTGCGGGAGGTAATTATGGTTTGAACTGTTGCCTCTTCCCTACAACCACTACCTGCCACTTGGCTTCAATAAACATCAAGGGCAGAGGCTCTTTTATGTGAGAAAAATAATTACAAATGGCTCTAAAATCACAAATTACAGGAGAGTGCAGGTTTTCTGAGCACAGTTCCTGCTGCAGGAATTACTTTTTAAACCGTGGCTGCTGTTTCTGCACGACTGGAGTGTTGAGTGGTTTGACCAACAGAGTTGCTTTCACATTCTGAGTGGTTTCTACAGAAGCCATAATGATGGAAAGGCCTTAATTGCATATTTTAAAAAGAAATAGGTCTTTCTGTTCGTGTGTAGCTCTGAGTTTTGTTTTAGGAAACAGGTGTGTGAACACAAGGGAGCTGATGGAAGGTGGAGTGGTCAAACTGCAGGGTGGAAGGATCCAATAGTGACAGTCCAGAAGTGCCCATGGACAGGGAGGAAGGACTGACAGACTGATGTGTACAAACATCTGGTGTCCTGTTTTGTGTCTTCATACCCAGAATGAGAGAAGGGCTGGAAGGATTAGGGGGAAATAGGAATTCAAAGCTACTTTAGACGCTGGTGCATTTCCATTGACCAAGGTATTTATTTTCCATGTGGGGTCTGTAACAACACAGCCCAGTCAGTGCTTTTCTGTAGGTGCCCTGAAAAGCAGCATGTGCTGAAGGTCAATATTTTATTTGATTCTTCTTGAGGTGTCTGTTAAGTGTCTTATTTTTTTAGTGTTATTTTTCCAATCTCTTTAGAGCAGATGATCCAGTTGTGATGCACTGCTGGGAACTGGGTTTGTCCCTGGAGTTCCTTTGGATTCCCAGGGGAGAAGTGGGACTCTGCACATGCAGGTTTTGATCCCAAATATCCAGTTCAGCTCACTGCTCCTGGAAAACTGTAAAGCATGGAGTTTTTTGGGGAGGCTTTCCAAAAAATCTCCTGTCAAGACAGTTGGGTGCTTTTAGAATCAGGTGGTTTTGTCTTGCTTTGAGGCTAAATTAGGTTTTCTGGCCTTCTGGGTAAACCTTGTCCTAATTTGCATCCCTCTTACCTGCCTTGGACTGGGGAAGCTCCAAAACGTCTCTAATTAGGCAGAGCGTTTCAATGTAAAGCAATTAAACAAGGGTTGTTTCTGATGAGGTTTTGACACCAGCCTCGTGCTGGGAGTGTGATCCTCAAGGAGGAGGGAAGGAAGTGTGAGTGTTATTCCATCCCCCATCCTCCTGGGATGGAATAGCTGGAAGGATTGGATGGAGCCGGGTTAGCCACCGGAACGTTTTCCTGCTTTGGGCATCAGTGCAATTACTGTTGGCTCTGGGTTATTCCCCCCCCCCCCGGCTCTGCACGGTTTGACGCGAGGCTTTTAATTGCGAGTTGCTACAAGTAAATGGCTGGTGGAGATCATGTAAAAGAATTAAACCCTAATGGCCTGAGCAGATGATACAAAGGCTTGTGACAGCTGGATGGATGGTAATGGTCCCCTCGGTCACTGGAGGTGTAAACAGGCACTTCACACACCATTTTCCCTGCAACTTGTGCTTGTAATTGAAGGATTGGTTGCCCTGAATTCAACCAGATGCAGAGCAGCAAGGAGAGAAAAAGGAGAGAGGCCGCCTGTCCTGGCTCATGTGTCTGTAAAGTGCTGAACACACAAGGATCAGGTAATTGAGACAAGCCAAATGTTTGTACAAGGGCATTTCCAGCGCCCCCAGCCTTGGTGGGACTGAAGTTCATCTTGCCTGGGGGAGAGGATGAAACGGGGGTGGGGGGAAATGCAGAGCTGAGCCTTGTTTGACTTTGTTGCCCTGCGGGGCAATCCAAGCAGGGCCCGGGGTTGGTTTGGATCACTGGCAGGACGCAGAGGGAGGAAGGAAGGAGAGCTCGGCTGGGTGAGCACCAGCGGGAAGGGCTGCGCTGCTGGCAGCAACCTGAGAGGGGGGAAAAGCGTTCCACAGGTTTGGCAGCTGCTGCCTGTCTGATCAAAGAGCTCTGTGGGCGTCAAACATCACTTTGTCTCCTTTGGGGTTTGTGTGTTTTGCTGGAATTGCTGCTTATTTCCCGGGGGGATTTAGCCCTGTGAGCACTGTTTGGGAAGGCCACCAAGCAGCAGTGACCATCCTCCATTACCAGCTTGCTGGAACAGGAGTGGAAAGCTGCCTTTCTCCTAGTTTTTCAGAGGTTCCCTGCTGTGTCCTTCCTTGCAATTTGGGCAGTTTGCTGTTACACCAGAGCAGCACCCAAGTAGGAGCGTTGTGTGTGACAGGCTGCTCCTCCTGGGGCTTCCATCCTGCAGAAATCACTTCTCTTATGCCTCTGTATAAAACTTAAATGGCATCTGGAAGGAAGGGACTCCCCAGACCCATCCAGCTGAAATATTCAGGTTGTTTTACATTACTTTGGCATTGCTCAAATCGGAATCTCAGCTCTTGGGATGGGATGTGTGACCAGCTAAAAATTAGGGCACAGTGTCCAAGGGAAACATTTGGGAGAGAAAATGTGATATTATTTTTTCCCCCAAGTGTGTTTGAGCTTTAGATTTTCTTCTGGTGTCACTCTGGCTGCTGTGGCTCTTCACTGAGTGCAGTAACTACTTGCAGTCCTTGTCATCTCCTTACATTCTGGGAAAGGTGAAACACTTAGATATTAAAAGATAAGGAGACTTTGTAATCTGAAAATGTTGAAGAGATTCCAGTAATGAGATGGCACCACAATGGCAAAATTTGGATTTTCTTTTTGTCACAGCGTGACCTCCCAAAGCTGATAAGCTTTTGGAAAGGGACAGCAAGGAGCAGAGCCCAAAACAAGGGATGTAAAATGGGCTGAATATTAAGAGTTTAGTGGGCGTGATGGCAATAAGAAAAGTATCAGTGAGAGGAAAGGAGAAATGACAGGAAGGAAGGGCATTGCAGGAAGACAGGAAGGATGTTTCCCCTTCCCCACCCTCTGCTCAGAGCTGTTGGAAGTAACTTCTGCCTGCTACAAAAGTTACCCTGGGGTAGCTGCTCCTCTGCCGGAGAGGAATCTCTGGTTTACAACCCTCTGCTTTTCGAGTGCAAGCTGTGGGATGGGGAGGGGTGGGACACGACAGGACTTGTGCATGGGCACTCCAGGCACGGTGTGTGGTGTCTGCAGACAGACAGGGGAGTGGTGCCCAGGTTAAACACACAGGGAAAGGGAGGAAAAACCTCCCTGGATTGGCTTGTTTTCAAGGCAGCGTGCTCTGAGCTTGGCTCCAGAATTCTGTCTCTCCCTCTTCCTCGCCAGGGGATGGGAGAGCTCTGCAGATTGATAAGGGGATAAGAAGCAATTTTTTATCCCTTGGTGCTTCCCCTCATTTCCAAGAACTGTGTGTCTTGGCTGCCTCAGTATCTCAGCCCTGTGGGCTGGGGAATTTGGGATTTCCCTGGGGCAATCTTTTGCAGGGAGGGCCCTGGCTTTCTGCAGGCTTTCATCAGGCATTTCCCATTGGCCTCTGAAGGTGGGGAGGTTTTAGTGTGCTGTCTTAAACAGACTTCCAAGTTATCTTTGCTCTGTGTTTTTAGGAGTGTCTCATCCCCCTGGAGCTCCCTGGTGTATGTTTGGAGGGGAGGATGCTGGATGGCTGCAATTCCCACTGGGTTTTCCCAAGCTCCTGAAAAACAGGCTGTCTTACCAGGACTGCACATTATGGCCCTTGCCTTCCTGAGCCTTAAACAACATTCCTCGTGTCCCTGAGCTGGAAACAGCAGGCACAAGCTGAGGGCTGTGGTTTGGGCTGTGCTTTGCTGTGGGGATGGTGCAGCCCAGGAGCTGCTGTGGCTCATCCAGGCACTCCTGAAGCAGGGAGTTGTTTCCCTGCAGGCAGGAGGGTAGGCAGCTTCTCTCTGGTGACCCACATCGCTGTCCTTTCTGTTTCAGATAAAAGTAACTAAAGATGCAGGGAGGAATGTGGCCTCTGGGGGTCAAACTGAATGATGGATGCAGGTGTTTGGCAAATCCATCCATGCATCCATCCACGCTCTTGGAAGAGTGCCAGTGCAGAGGAGGGACTCCATCCCTCCATCCCTCCATCCTCTTGGAAGTGTGCCAGTGCAGGGGAGGGACACAGCAGTGCAGGAAAGAAACTGCATTCAGGAGTCTTGCATCTCCCAGCTCACTTTTTTCCTTTGCTGGGGGGAAAAAAATAAGGGAGAGGAAGGAAAAATACAGCAGGATTTTTTTCTAAATTCCCCAGAATGTTTTTCTAAATTCCCTCCTTTTTTTTGTTATCAGGTTGTGCTTTATTTAATTTACCTGCTGCTGACTTTAAAAAGCATGGGGAGTAACAAGTAGACAGACACATGGAAGTATTGGAAGCACCAAGGCCTTGCTGCTGGGAATTCCCATCAGCGAGATCTTCAGGAGAGGTGGTTGCACTGAAACAAGGCTTGTGGTTTGAGCTACTCAAAGTGCTTGTAGTTCTGGGAATGTTCCTTTGTGCTTTGCTGTGGTGTTCTTAGAAATGAGATGGGGGAACCTTTGCTCCCTCTCCATCCTGGCCTTTCCACTCCTAGCCCATTCAGGAGAGAGAGCACTTCCCTCAGGAGTGTTTCTTTGTTTCCTAAACCTCTTTATTCTTCAGGGGAGCTGTGAATCCTTCAGGGTAGGGGCAGCTCCCAGGTGTGGGATTCTCCCCAGACTTCCTCAAAATAGATGAAGGAAACCCAAAAGCCTTATCAGGCTGAGAGGTGACCTCAGCACTGTCTGGAACTGCCTGAAGGGAAGTTGTGGCCAGGTGGGGGTTGGTCTCTTCTCCCAGGCACTCAGCAATAGGACAAGGGGGCACGGGGTGGGGGGGCTCAAGCTCTGCCAGGGGAAATTGGAGATCAGGAAAAACTTCTTTGCAGAGAGAGTGCTGAGGGATTGGAATGGGCTGCCCAGAGAGGGGGTGGATTCCCCATCCCTGGAGGTTTTTAAGGTGAGCTTGGCCGTGGCACTAAGTGCCATGATCTGGTAAAGGGACTGGAGTTGGCCCAAGGGTTGGACTTGATGATCTTGGAGGGCTTTTCCAACCCAACCCAATCCATTCTATGGTTCTAGGATCCTGCAGGACCCAGCGTTAAAAGCATTGTGAGATGTTTCTTAAGCCCTGTAAAAAGTCCCTGAGCAGGATCTTGGAAGATGGGATTTCCTTCTTTGAGGGGGAAAAAATAATTGAAAATGCCTGGGCTTTGTGACAATTAATGTGTTTCCTCTCTTCCTTAAGGAGTAAAGGCAGAATGCAAGGAGGGATCCCACGGTATGACGGTGTCGTTATTAAATTCATAATGAGGCAGCAATTATTTCTAACCAGGCGTGAATAGCATGACAGGAATCAGCTCCCAGCGTGTGAGTGAGCAAACTCCAGGCTGGCAAACATCCCCAGCAGCACGGAGAGGGCTGTGAGGAAAACTGGGCTCCTCCTGTGGCTGGGTGAGAGCAGGCACTGCTGCCTGGGGCTTCACACACGCCGGGGATGTGCTTTGAGGAACCTACTGACAGCCAATCCCCTCAGCTTGTTAAGGGAGCAGAATCCAAATGGTTCACAAAAGCACATCCTCAGGTGTTGTTTTCTATAATATTCAGCCCGTTCTTGCTGCCTGAGGGTGGAGGGAAGACACATTTTCTTCCTCAGCCTCACGTTGAGGGCTGCGTATGCTTTGCCTCTGCTGAATATTTCATGGAGCAGCTTGTGGAGATGGAGGCAGCAGCACAGTGAGGGAGCCAAGTGCTTTGATGTAAAACTGTCCCTTTTCTAAACGATGAGCACTGGAGAGATTTAAGAAGCACCCAGTCTGTTTTCAAGAGCCTAAATAAGTGTTTATGCATGTGCTCTCACTTACCCGTCCTTCTCCTGTCCCCATTATGGGCTTGCCATAGAAACTGTTCCCAGGCTTTTACCAGAGATTTATTCCCTTCCACTGAGAAGGAGGGGAGAGAGAAGAATTCACGTGCAGGAGCTGTGGAGGTTGTGGTGCCCTCTGGCCCTTTGCTTGGTTCTCTTCTGGGCAGTGATATTTTGTAAGATTGGGTTTTGTGTGGAAGAAAAACTGTAGTAAAGGGAGCAAATTGAGAGGTGGGCAAGGTACGGATCAGGATTCCTTTCAGAGCAACTCCTGACACCTCCCTTGCTTTGTGTTGGAAATCAGAGACCCCTGAAACAGAGGAAATGAAAACAGTCGGCAAAATTCCTTGTTCTCCAGGCTTTTCCTCATCATTTTGGGTCAGTCCTGTAGTCTTTGTGCACCAAGATTAGTGACTGTGCAGGGATCCCCTTTCCCTTTTTAAGGAAAGAGAGAACCACTTCATTAATCTGCTGTACAGGGAGCTGAGATGGAAGATAAGGACACAAAGGGTTGTACTTTGTGGGAGATTGCTGTGCTTGGATCCACAGTGACAACAGTAGGATTGGGGAGGGTGTGTAATTCCTTGCTCTGCAAGGATACCTCCTAAATATCCAGCCTGGAATTGGAGTTACCTGTGCTGGAGCAGGGCTAGAGCAGAGCAACGAGGCTGGAGAAGGGAGTGGAGCACAAGTGCTGTGGGGAGAGGCTGAGGGAGCTGGGGGTGTTTGTGCTGGAGAAGAGGAGGCTGAGAGGTGACCTCAGCACTGTCTGGAAGTGCCTGAAGGGAAGTTGTGGCCAGGTGGGGGTTGGTCTCTTCTCCCAGGCACTCAGCAATAGGACAAGGGGGCACGGGGGGCTCAAGCTCTGCCAGGGGAAATTGAAGTTGGAGATGAGAAAGAAATTCTTTGCAGAGAGAGTGCTGAGGGATTGGAATGGGCTGCCCAGAGAGGGGGTGGATTCCCCATCCCTGGAGGTTTTTCAGCTGAGCTTGGCCGTGGCACTGAGTGCCATGATCTGGTAAAGGGACTGGAGTTGGCCCAAGGGTTGGACTTGATGATCTTGGGGGTCTTTTCCAACCCAATCCATTCTGTGATTCTATTTGCTGAAGTGGCTTGCAAAATTGCTCTGGAGTGAATTGTTGCCTTCAAGAAGTAGAATTAAAGTTGTGTTCTACCCAAGGAGGTGCTTCTGAGGGCTTGTGGCTGGTGGTGCAGGATATTCCCTTTCCCTGCTGGATCAGCTGGCTGAGCTGCAATGATTTTCGTGGTCTCATGGATTTTTTTGTTAGGAATAGGATAAAAGTTTGATACCCATTCAGGGCTCTGTATCCATTCAGAAGTCATTTTTGGGGAGGATGTTTGCACTTTGCCAGGTGGCACATTAGGAAATATTTGAGTAAAAGGGGGAAAAAAACAGCAGGGGGACCCCAAAGTGTTTTTTCTGGATGCTAAGGAGCATTGCTGGAGTGTGCCAACCAAAAGGCATGACCCTTCCTAAAGGAGCACTGCTGCTCCCCAAAAATGGAACCTGTTGGTCTAAACAAAGACTCCTCTGTGCTGATTGGAATCCTGATTAGAGGGAATGGTTTTAAAACATGGTTTGAATTTCTCTACCCTGTTTGCTCAGTGCATTTGATTCTTTTGGGCCCTTTCTAGGATAAATGTTACAGCAGCACCTCAGTGGTGGAAAAATAGCTTGGAATAGTCTTCCCATCCCTGCAATAGCTTAGGACTACTGGGAAATGTTATTTTTAGACTCTGGATTTTTACAAGGCTGGTACAACTGGTATAAGACTTGACAATTAGAAGATGCAGAAAACCAGCAGATGAGTGAACTGTGAAAACAGGACTTTGTTTTAGTCGGTGTAACTTTTTAATTCCTTGGTTGGAAGGAGGGGAAAACAGCTCCCAGTTCCTGAAACAGCATGTTCCTGGTACTGGGTTGTTAATCAAACCCTGCTCTCTGCTTTCATTGCTCTCTTCTCTCCTAGGAGTGTAGGGCCAAAACTTTCCACTGAAAGAAGCTGCCTTTCCATTTGATTTGTGAGGCTGATGCATTCCTGTGTTGTGCTGGAATAGGCCCATTAAAAGCCCTTTGTCAAGGAGTTTCCATTCTATTCCAGCGCAAATGAGATCTGAAATCCTGCTCTGCCCATTGCCCAAGATCCATCGAGCCCAGCCCGAATGGGCTCCTTGGGGTGTCTCTGAACTGCTTTCCTCTCTTCCTGGCTGTCCCACAGCCCTGGAGCGCTGCCCTGGCTCGGGTTTGTCCTGCCAAGTGCCTGCCAGTGCCAGGTGCCTGCAGCGGGAATGGGAAATGCTGCCAAGGCTCCTCGCTTGGCCGCGCCCGGGGTGATGCTGGTAATTGTTACCACCGTGTAATTGCTCTGGGCTCTGCCTGCCAGTGCAACGAAGCAGCAGCCTGGCATTCCTGCCCCGGGACACCCGATCCCTGCCTTTCCTGAGCCCAGGGAGGGTTGGGAGGGGAGTCCAGCCCGGCCTCCCTGTCCCCAGAGTTCATCGCCCCATCCCAGCACAGCCGGGCTGCAAAGGAGCTCTGGGATCACCTGGTTCAACCCCCCTGCCAAGGCAGGGGCACCTGGGGCAGGGGGCACAGGGACACATCCAGGGGGGTTTGGAATGTGTTCAAAGAGGGAGACTCTGTGCCCTCACAGAATCCCAGACTATTCTGAGTTGGAAGGACCCACAGGGATCATCGAGTCCAACTCTTCAGTCAGTGGCCCACACAGGGGATTGAACCCATGACCTTGGCCTTATTATAACCAAGTTTTAACCAACTGAGCTCATCTCAGGGTCCCTGGGCAGCTTTTCCAGTGCTTTGCCACCCTCATGGAAAGAAGTTCTTCCTGATGTTGAGGTGGAGCTTCTTGTGTTTAAGTTTATGGCCATTTTTCTCATCCTGTTGCTGGGCACCATGGAGAAGTCTGGCATCATCCTGTTGGGTATATTTGTAGGGGTTGGTGAGATCCCCCCTCAATCTTCTCTTCTCCACGCTAACCAGGCCCAGCTCCCGCAGTCTCTCCTCATAGGAGAGATGCTCCAGACCCCTCCCCATCTTTGTGGCCTCCACTGGACCCTCCCCAGCAGCTCCTTGTCTCTTGAGCTGTGGGTTTCACTGCCTTCTCATCAAAGCAGGGGAGGTGATTAGTGGGGTGCATGATAAGCAACAACCTCCCCCTGGGGTCTGGCATGGCAGGACAGATCTGCAGCTTGACTCCTGGCTGACATGAAGTGTCCCAGCACCCTGTGACAGTGCAGGGACTGAGGGATGTTTTCAGGAAGCCAGAAAGGGGGCACAAAGCAGCTGCTCTGTGCTTCTGATTTCCCCAGTCACTGCACCAGAGCAGCACTCACACTGTTAGCTGGCATGATGATACCCCATTTCAAGCAGCACCTGATTAATCTACTGAGGGGTTTTGCATATTAATAGCAGGCTCTGGCTATTTTTGATTTATTGGTTGGGTTTGTTTGTTTGCTGAGGTAGAGGAGGAACAGGTGCAGCTGTCTGAAGTTGTGAGAGGCAGTGAAGGTTTGGGTGTTTCTGTGCTCTGGTTAACGTGTCAGTGTGACAGCAGCCAGACATGAGCTCTCACAGCTGCTCTGGGCTCCCTCCCTGCTGCTCTGCTCTTTGTCTCTTTAGCTTGTTCTCTGCCTCAACCCTTTGCTTTTGCTGCTGGTTCTGTTCTTGCCTCTTTTTCACACCGTTTTCTTAATGTGCAGCTCTCCTGCCTTTTTCTAAATCCTCATCTCGGTGTTTGAATATTCACTTGAATGAGGTATCATTTTTTCTTTTGATGTAGGGAAATCCAAAGAATTAATGAATTATAATGGCACTATTTGGCTTTTAAGGAGTGCTTTCTGTCTTCAAAGTGCACAGTATTTCATTATTTATACTGTTAATTCTGTTAGTACTTGTAAGGAAAAAGCCCCTTGAATTGTTATTGATGAAAATACACTCCCAACAGGATCGGAATTCAGTGCTGAAATGGCAGCAGGTAATTTGTCCACTGAGGTGCAGGGCCCTGGAGGAGGTGTCGGGTGGATTTCCAGCAGTTCTTTCTGTGTCTGCTGACATCTCTTGCTTTATGTTTAACAAAGAGCTTTAAAGTGTCCTTGTAAGTGCTGGGTGAGGACCAACAAAGCCTCCCAACATGCAGGACAGGTGGGTGGGATCCACACTGTCCAGACTGGAGTCTGGGTCTGTGGCAAGGAATCTTAAGGTACGTGTTGAACTGTCCAAAGACCTGCACACTGAGCCCCAGGAGCTGTGTGGGAGACTCTCATACCCCCAAAAATCAGGTAGTAGTTTCCTAACTATTAACTGGGTTCTGAATTTTGAAAAGTCTGCAGAGACCTGTCGGGTTTGATCTGGTGCCTGGCAAAGGGAATTCACTGATGTGTGTGGGGGCTTTCAGGGCTGCCATGTGGATTCAGGAGCAGGTGATCTGAGCCCACAGGGAGAAGACCAAAGGAGAGGGTTTTCTTACCAGAAACCCGAGCACTTAAGTCTCAGACTGTGGGTAAGGATGGCTCTGTGCTGACCTCATGCCCTGTGAGTCCTTTGCCTGTTATCCCACTGTAGAAATTATTTTTGGTTTTGTTCTTTAGTAAGTGAGACTGGCCGTGGGAGAAGGTTTAGGAGAGCCAAGAGATGAGGCACTAAATCTGCCCCTTCCTTTCCCACTCCTGGTTTCCCTGCAGGGAGCAGCCAGTGGGATGAATTAACTCCAGTGTGTGTTTTAGCTCAGGCTTGGCACACACATGGCTTAACTTGAATTCCTTCTCTAACTGTACCGTAAATCTGCTGGCAGGGGTGATGTCAAGGTTTCTGTTCCACAGCCCTGTGTAAGTGAGCAGAGAACCAGCTGGATTGCAGAGCAGGAATTACCACCCCTCTTTGCCCTCTTGGTGTCTTATCCCAAAGGGCTGTGCCTGTTCTGAGGTCAGCACTGCCACCATCATTCCATCAGCAGAGAACCTCCCTAAATTTCTGATGCTGCCAGAGAGTTTGGAACCTTTACCATGGCAGAGGAGCACAGCTTGATGGGGAAGAAATGCTTTTGTACAGCAGGGAAGAGACACAAGGATTTTTGAGCAATATTTCTTCTGAGTGTTGCAGATTGACACTCTTGATCCAGCCCCCAACAGCTTGTGCAGAAGTGCCTGAGCAAGTGGCCAGGGTTTTCAGGTTTTTTTTTCCTCTCATTAAGTGGCTTAATGGGCCTTTAAGGCACATTTCAGTATTTTATCATTATGCTTAACAGTTTCAGTAGTTGGTTCCAAATGTGCTCGTAGTAGTCAACTGTTAATCATCTTTCCATGTCTTAATTTGCCCAAGTCCTGCTTTACACTGTGAGCAAATTGACTTACTGGGGTAAATCACCACATTGTGGAAATGAGTAGCAGTGTCTGGTCTCTGTTCCAATCCCTCACAGATGAGGCTCAGTGGCTCGGACAGGGGCTGTCCATGGGGTGTGAGCTTAGCCCAGTGTGCACACAGGGATTGTCTGATGGAAAAGAGTTTTTCAGATGACAAACACATCCTCCTCTGCCTGTTTGCTTTGGTGGTGGTGTGGGATCCTGACCTCAGCATGGAGGGGATGGCAGGGGGTCAGGCATCTGCTGAAAACCCTTGGGAATTAGCAGTGGGTGTTCCAGCTGGGTGCACTGAGCAAGTGGTGGTGACAGCTATTCCGACTCTCTGCTTGGCCAGAGTGTCCCTGATGACATTTTGGAATAAGTGTGCCTGGGTAGAGCCTGTTCATGCCTGCAGTGTGTCCAGGATCAGGCCCTGCTGCCTCAGCACAGCCTGTGTTCCTCCAGCAGTGCCTCAGCACAACTTGTGTTCCTCCAGCAGTGCCTCAGCACAGCCTGTGTTCCTCCAGCAGTGCAGTGTGCACAGGCTGAGCCTGAGTACAGGGAAGTTGCCCAGAGGTGCTCAGCTCAGTTGGTTAAAATTTGGTTGTAACAATGCCAAGGTCATGGGTTCAACCCCCTGTGTGGGCCATTGACTGAAGAGTCGGACTCGATGATCCTTGGGTGTCCCTTCCAACTCAGAACATTCTGTAATTCTGTGATCACCTTGAGATTCCTGGAGGTTGTTCCCTTGGGATTATCCCGCTGTTGGAGCTGATTATTTGCTGTGTATGGCCTTGTCTTTCAGCTGCGTGTTTGAAGGTGTTGAGTGAGCGGTGCCAAAGCTGGGCCTGCTGAGCCCGTGGCAGGGAGGGCTGCTCTGTTCCACTCTGTTTGTACTCAGCTATTTGAGCCACTTGCTGGTGAGCAAAGCAGCACACACTTGTGCCCTGTGGGTTTTATTTCCGTTTCTGTTTTTACTTGCAGAATGGCACGGTGTGGAAGCCGGATTCCTGCCAGGACTGCCGTTGTCGGAGCAGTGTTGTCACCTGTGAGCCCACAGTCTGCAAAGCCCCTCAGTGTGACTTCCAGAAGGTAAGGGAGGACTCTCCAACAAGTGTGTGAGGCTGCCCAGGGTCAGGCACAGGCCCTTTCACTCCTCCTCGTGGTGTGGGAAGCTTTGTCTCCTTGGCCCCTCTCCAGCCAGAGGCCTGATGTTGGAACAGCTTGATCCCAAAGGAAGGCTCTGAACTGGGGTCCAACCTCCCAGCAGGAGCCCAGTTTGCAGTCCCCCTTCGTTTGAAGGTGGAGCTGAGCCTCCCTCAAAGATGCAGATGGACACTTTCCACTCTGCTGAGCAACAACAGAGCTGGGCTTGTTTGTCTGCAGCTTCTTCTTCCTCATGGTGCTCGTTGAGCTCTCGTTGTCTCCGTTTGTCTTTGTCTGGGCCTTCATTAATTGGCCATGGAACTGGTCTTGCATTAACATCTGGATTACTGGGGCAGGATGCATAAATGACAATGGAAACGAGTGTTTTGAAGAAGCACTGCCAGTATAATTACGTGGCTTTGTGGAGCAGGTTAAAATGTTTTCCAATATGACAGCACTAATGAGGAAATGATTTTGATTCTTACTGGTTTTCCCTGTTATTGCCACTGTGTATTGATTTGAGCAAGACTGAAATATTAGGAATTTTGTGCTGAAGAGGAGAGGAATAAAAAAGAGTGCTGTCATGGCACACCTAGTAATGAGTGTGCTGGGTAAGATGATCAAAATTAGATAAATGGAAACTTTAAAGCTTATAAAGGGAAATAGGTTTATAGTGTGCAGTGGGTCTGTGTGACTCCTTGACAGGGCAGTCTTCAAGACAAAAAGTTTCAGTGTTCCATAAACATCTGGTCACTTAAACTTTGAAAAGGATCACCAAGTATCTCAGAAGAAAAACAAATGTGGTCATCCCTCCCTCAAGGCTAAATCCCCATCCCTCCCCATGGTTTATTTCTTACCTACTTCTTGGGAGATGTATGCAAATATTGCTGATCTTGTTACAGCAACAAGGCACAAACAAACCCAGGCAGTCTCAATGATCTAAACCTTTGTGAGTGAGACCTCCTGCTGTGCTTAGGGGGTGTTTTCAGTAGGTGGAAAATCAACCACCATCAGTTTTGTAGCCTGAACCAGGAGGTTAAACCAAACAAGTGCAGTTGATGGTTCCATGTTCATTCTGCACTTCTGATGTGGTGAAATCGCAGAATCAGAATCCCAGACTATTCTGAGTTGGAAGGGACCCACAAGGATCATTGAGTCCACACAGGGGATTGAACCCCTGACCTTGGCATTATTCCAGCCAAGTTTTAACCACTGAGATCCATCCTGTGCATGTAGAAAACTATTGGCAAAACTACCTCTGTCCCTCTCAGAGATCTATCAATGAATAGTCTTGAGGTTTGTATTGAACAAGTGTTTTCTGTTGCAAACTGGTCTGGCTGGGGGTTTTCTGGTTGTACTGTTGGGGTTATAAATACCCTGCTGTTGTTTTCAGGGTAAAATGTCAAATACCCAAAGCAATAGTGCCACCACTCAGCAAAGGGATGTGCTATAGATTTAACTGGAGACCTTTCCTGTCTAAACTGAGAGCGCAGGGTGCTTTACCTTCATGCTAAGTCTCTCTTTGATGTCAGGTGTTCATTGGATTCTTGTCTGTTCTTAGGGAGAAGTGCTCCAAATAGCCCCCAACAGGTGCTGCCCCGAGTGTGCCTCTGGACAGGAAGGATTCTGCCAGCACGAGGGACAGACCCACAGCGTGAGTGCTCCCTCCTCTTCCTCTGCAGGGACAGTCCTTACCCATCTGCAGCTCTGGCTGGCTCACTCAGTGAAGGATGCTGAGCAGGGCAAGGATGGATCAGGAGCTTTCTGTTCTGCCACTGTCAGATAAAGGAATTTAGCAGGAGCTTGGTCAGGGGGGTTTGCAGGAAGGGAATGTGTCACTGTGCCCAGCGTGGCTAAGGGGGGACACTTCCCCACCTCTTCCTTCCCTTTGCTGTTTGTGTGGGTGACTGAGACAGTTCAGGAGTGTCAGGAGGGGACCAGAGCACAGTGGACTCAACATATTAGCTGTGTCACAGAGGGCTTTTCTCTGAGCAGCCATCTTTGCTCCAGAGATTGATTGCTGCTGTGTGACCTGGGCTCTGTGTTTTGTGAGGCTGAATTATTCAAGAGGCAGGTTCCAGGATGTGGTTTCACCCAGAGGGGGCTGAAAGGCCAAAACAATCAGAGTAAGTGTCTGCAGATAAGAAAAAAATAAAGATTGGTGGGTAGCAGTTAATGAATCATGTCAAGCATTAGGCAAATGTAGCACAGTGGCTGCACAGCAAACCCAGTCCTGTGTCTGGGCTCTTACAGACTTCTCTGTTGGACAAGAGGCAAGGCAGGCCCAGACCTCCAGAAATATGCTAAAATTCCCAGAGACATTTGCATGTCTGGGCTGTGCTCTCTGCACAGGAGATGGATGTGTCACCCTCTGTTCCAGCATGAGGCATGACCAGCATGAATCTGCTCTGAGCCAGAAAAAAACTGGAATGGCAGGGCTAGCACATCCGTCCTCTTCTCCTTCTTTGTGCCTGTGATCTGGGTGATACTGTGTTACATCATTTTACATTCTTTTTCTTCTTGTTTGTGCTGTTGCTGCATTTTCCTGTGCTCTCTTGCTTTTGCCTTTGGCTCTCTGTGGGCCCATTCTTTGGGTGGGCATCCCCATAAGGGTATGGACATATTGGTGCCTCTAGTCGTGTTGCACTGCCAGGGGGTCATAAAGCAACTTTTTGTCAGTGCAAAGACTCATCCTGGTGGTCAGCACAGATTTCCTGAAGGAAGAGCTTTGCTCTTTTATCAGCCAGCTACTTGCATGTTCCAGGACCTGCCCTCCTTTGTACAAGTATCCAGCTGGCAACACTGGCCCTAGTGAGGAAAATACATACCCTCTGTCTGGAAAGAGCTTTTCACTGCCTGCCTAATTCAATATTGCACCTCTGTGAAAATTAACATTGTCTCTTTGTTGGAAAGTGTTGCAACACACCGACTTGTTGCTTCTTGGGGCCAGGTTTTTCTCCCCATGCCTTGGGGTGGGGTATTTGTTCCTGCAGTAATGAGTAATCAAACCTAATTAGGTGTGACTCACTGCCAAATGTGTCAGGTATGTGGCGTGGGTGGGCTCACCTGCCCACCTTGTGCTCTGCTGCATCTTGGGGCCTATGTTGAATGTTTCTCTGAACAGAAGAGGTGTCTAAATGTAGAGTTGGCCCTACAGGAGGTGTCTGGGAGTTGCACTGGGAGGGCAGCACTGATGCAGGGAGGCTTGGGAAAGGAGAGGAGCTCTGTTCCTGTTCTCACTGTGTCTCCTGTGCTGCAGCATGGCACGCAGTGGGCCAGCTCGGGATGTGCCCAGTGCTCCTGTGCCCACGGGAAGGTGAGCTGCACCCCCAGGACCTGCCCAGCCCTCACCTGTGCACCAGAGCAGCAGCAGCACACTGCCCAGGGCTCCTGCTGTCCCACCTGTGTGGGCCCAGGGGGTGAGTATGGGGCACTGTCTGCTCCTCTGATCCAAGCTGGAAACCTCCTTGTGGTCCCAAATCTGGGAAGCTGTCATGATTTTCTTTGAGAAGATGCCAGTGTGTCTCTGAACACGCTTTCTGTCCTGCTGCCATGGTCACATTTTTAATGGCTTCACCCACAGGAGGGATAAGCTTTAAGCACTGAGCAGATCTGCCCTACATGTCCTTATTTTGGAGATTAAAAAGATCTGGGGGAAAAAATGCGGGTATTTACTGTGCTCTTGGACTGCAAGTTCCAAAAATTCTTGAGCTATTGGATGCCTTTTCTCATAGAAGTCAAGCGGGACAAGAGCACCCAGAGCATTTAATTAACCAGTCTAAACCCCTTGGAAACTGGCAGAATTGCTATTGCCTTTACCTGCTTTGACACACCAGAATTTATGCTTTAATTATGTCTGGTGGGAGGGGATTAAAGGGCATTGAAAATAAAATCCCCCCCTGTTTTCCTGTCTCTTAGAGCCTTGTTCCTTTGATGGCCACCTGTTCCAGGATGGGGAGAGCTGGCACCTGGGTCGCTGCTCCAGATGTGTCTGCAGGGATGGCACCACTCAGTGCTCCACAGCTCCCTGCCAGCCCCTGCTGTGCAGCCAGGTCAGGCCCCCAGCCCTGGGATTCCCCTCAGCACCCTCCCTTCCCCTGTGTGAGAAACATAATCTCAACATCATAGGTTTTTAATTAGAATTCATTATATGATAAAAGCAATTTCAGCATGCTGGGTGTGATGGACACAAGTATTGTAACTCTAACATTTATTTAGTCTCTACATACTTATTCATTAGACTCATGCATCAACATTCTAAGTACATTGTTAAGCAGTTTAACACATACCACTATAGCTAAGTTACTTTTACAACTTTAGTGATAACCCCACCATGAATTCTGCTCCCCTTAGATGTGGGAAAGTTTAACTCTTCAACCTTTGTGTTACAATTCATGTGGTCTTTGACAAAGTCATAGGAGATAAAGTGATTTAGCACTATCCTGTTTATCTCTCCATGAGGGTATAGGTTGGAGTTTTTGTTTAATTGGCTTGCCATATGTTTCTTCTCATGTCACTGTAGGAGCTCCAATAACTCATTCATTTTACTGGCACAAATCACATTCATACTTCTCACACCTGCAGAGTGTGTCTGCAGGGATGGCACCACTCAGTGCTCCACAGCTCCCTGCCAGCCCCTGCTCTGCAGCCAGGCCAGGCTCCCCAGCCCTGGGGACACCCCTCAGCACCCTCCCTTCCCCTGCAAAGTGTGTCTGCAGGGATGGCACCACTCAGTGCTCCACAGCTCCCTGCCAGCCCCTGCTGTGCAGCCAGGTTGGGCCCCCCAGCCCTGGGACACCCCTCAGCACCTTCCCCTGCAGAGCTTCTGGGTGTCCAGTGGCTGTTTGGAGAAGGGATGTTCCATCACTGGCAGTGGTGTGGGGAGATGGTGAAGCTCTTCCATAATACCTTCTTTCCCCACCATTTTGCTTTCATAATCCCTTTGCTGGGTAGTTAAGCACAAATTCTGGCCAAAGGAACAGACTCACAGAATCCCAGACTGTTCTGAGTTGGGAGGGACCCCCAAGGATCATCGAGTCCAACTCTTCAGTCAATGGCCCACACAGGGGATTGAACCCATGACCTTGGCATTATTCCAACCAAGTTTTAACCAACTGAGCTGATCTCAGGGTCAGCTTTCTGTTTGATACTACAAAACTTATCAAGGGTTGATTAGGAAATGTCTTTATTTCCCTTGCATCAAGGAATGAAAACACAAGATTTTTCATGGAGTTTATCTTTGCAAATTTCAGTGTTTGGTTTGCAGCTGAAAAGTTTGATTTGTGGGCCTTGTTTAATCTTATTTTCTTTTACAAGAACTGCAGTTGAGAGTGTTCAGATCTGGAAGAAATTCCTCTTTTGACTTCAAAAGTTCATAAAAGCAAAGCAACTTCAGCTGAAAGACAAGTCTCAGAGCACTGTTCCTGCCACGTGCTTGTGTTTAGAAACCAGCAAAACCAGGAAGAGAAGTTGGGCAAGCGTGTAGGTTTAGTCCATTTGGGAGAACTGGGACATTCCTGTGTCTTTCCTATGGACAAAGGATGAGATTTTTTTAGCATTTGTGCAGGGATCAATCCAGCCAAAACCCTGTGGGATCCTATGCAGTGTTAACACAGGGTTGGAAAAAGCAGCAAACCTCACACAGCACTCCAGACTGGGCAAATCACTCAGTTTCTGGAATTCTTGTTATTGTATTGACAGTGCTGAAGGGTGTGACTGTGCTCTTTAAATCCTTTTCACTGTACTTTTTTTTGGTCCCTTAGTGTACTCCTTTCCAACAGCATCCCTGGAAATCCTTCTTTTTTTATTTTTCCTCTTGGTCCTTTCCCAGATTTCTGTTACTGGACCAGATGTTTGGGCAATTAACACTGGTTTTGGATAGAAGGAATGCCCACCTGTTTGTGTGCATGCTAATTGTGTTTGGCTTTGTGCTGAGATACTCAATTAGTATTAATTTGCTAAGCACACTGCATTAAAACAGATTTATGCCAGCTTTGGATTCCTCCTTTCCCACTCCAGGTGAGCCTTTGCACTAATGTTTAACAGCTACTCATTAGGGTGTAATCTGTGGGAACTGGAACACTGGGTTCTGTGGTGGGTTTTGATCGTGCTTTGAGAGGGTAGTTGGCTGGGAGCATCCCAGTTAATGCAGCAGAAAGCTGATCCTGGTGGTCTTCCAGGTATTTCCTACCAAGGATATTTCCCAGCAGAAGGGACATTAAGCAGAATGTGCAGGAGCCTCTTCTGATTCAGCCACACCAAGCATTTTATCTTTATTTCTGTCCCTTCCTTCATTCTCCACTCCCTGTCAAAAGCCAAGACATAAATTCTCCCAGGATTAAACTTCCATCTTTCAGATAACTGTGCTCTCCCTTAGGCACTGAGGGAGAGGAACTCCAAAGTTTCCTGTAACACCTGAGTGTCCACTACATGTCCCACCAAAATCCACAAAAGGGTTCTTCTAACTCTGCAGGGAAATCTGTACAAAAGTCTTCCACTCTCTTAGAAAGCCAAGGGTTTGGCTAACAAGGAGGAGATGATCCTGCTTGGCTTTTCCACACTAATTCCAGTCCCCCAGTCCACCTGCTGGTCATCCTGATGTGCCTGTGCTCTTCCTACTTGTTGGGTGTATGTAGATTTGTAGCAGTGGAGTTACAGACACATTTTGGATGGATGGGATTGAGGTCTGCAGGAAGTGTTAACACTGCTGTGAACCCCAGTCTATCCCAACATGATTTAAATCAGTCATAAAAAAAGCTTAAATTAGGAAAATCCAGTTTTTAAGCATAATTTAACACCTGCTCAGACAGGATGGATGGATTTAACTAGAACAGTGCAGATGCCTCAGAGGTGGTGAGTGTAAATCACACATTCAAAACCTCCAAATGTGGCAATACCAGGAAGAAAAACTCCTCTCATCCATCTCCTGCTTTATTGTTCTTCCCTGCATAGCTTTATCTATATTTTTTCCTCTGTATATTTGTGTGCCTGAGTATAAGCACTTCATCTTGTGTGTGTGTGGTAAATCTGCATCTGTCCATGTGTTCAGACCTCAGCTGCCATCCAGGTAAGCCCAGAAAATGAGGTGAGGGAAACACCTTTCCAGCCTTGGACACTGATCTCGTGCTGCTTTTGGGGCCAAAGCCAAGCCTGGAGTGACAGTGGGTTATTCCAGGGATACGAAATGCCTGGGATTCCAAGCACTGTTATGCTCTTATTTCCCTTGTCTCTGCTCAGGATGAAGTTGTGGCTCTGTCTCCTGGGAAGTGCTGCCCAGAATGTGCTCCAAAGCCCTGCTTGGTCTCCGGAAGAGCATTCCAGGTGACTTGTGACAAACCACACCAAAAGGCAGTTGTGGCTCACAGTTTTTGGCACATCTCCCTTTCCCTTCTCCCCAACCTCTGACTTCCTGCCAGCACTGATAGTACCACCATGGCTTTTTTCCTTCCTGGAAAGCCAGGAGGGATGAAAGAAATCAGGACTAGATAAGAATTTGCTGGCCAGCAGAAGGGAATTTTGCAAAGTGAAGCACATAAGGCACTTGATTTTCTACACACTCTTTTGGAGGAGGAAAGCAGAAAGCACTGGTGGCCAAAGTATTTATAGCTTTAATTGTATCATCTGGAATTAATGTAATGCATTATTTAATGGGGATTTTCTGTTAATGATTATTTTTTTGCTAATAACAGCAGTTAAGGCCTCCCCAATGCCACTAGTTGGCAATTCATGAGAAATACACACCACCATGTCCTCTAGACCTCATCTCTCTTCTTCCTGTTTGCTGGTGATGTAGAGATAAGCATTTTTAAAGCAAAGTTGGTTATCTGATACAGACATGCAGGAGGAGCCATCATATTCCATAAGCAGGTTTCCAGAAGGAATTTGGCTGTTTTCCAAGAGTGTTTAACAATTGTCTCCATGTCCTTTTTGAACAGCATGGGGAACAGTGGAAAGAAAATGCCTGCACTGCCTGTGCCTGTCACAGAGGAGAAGTGAGATGCCTGAGGGAGACCTGTGGGCCTGTTACCTGTGAGCAGGTAGTGCCCCCCCACCCCTCTGCCCCTTTGGTGCCCGCCCTGTGTGCTCACACAGCCCTGCTCACTGCCTGCTGCTGTCCTGCAGGGGCAGAGCCCGGTGCAGCGCCCTGGGAGGTGCTGTGAGGAGTGTGTGCCCTCCCAGGGGAGCTGCTGGCACGGTGGCACCGTCAGGCACCACGGGGACATGTGGAACAGCTCCCGCTGTGACTTCTGCACCTGCCAGCGAGGGCAGATCACCTGTCACAGGGCACAGTGTGCCACCCTGCGCTGTGCCAAGGTGAGAAAGGTTGTGCTTCTCCCCACCTGTGTCTCTCAAGCTTTAAGGTTCTTGGTTTCCCCTCCCTGTTAATTTTTTCTCCACTTCAGACCCTCCAGGAACTGGCCCTTCTCTCAGGGCTTGTGTGGTGGAACTGCCTGGAGAGCATTTCCCGGGGAAGGAGAGAGGCCTTGGGGTTTTCTATGCAGCTTTGCACAGTGTGAGGCAAAGCAGTGTGAATCAGTGACAGGCTCAGCTTGGGTTCCCCCCCCATGCTGTGCTGCAGTGCAGGGTCAGGCACCCAGAGGATTCAGTGACTTTACCAGGAGCAATTTCAGAGGACAATATGTGGCTTTGCTTGATATTGGAAAAATTATTAGGTACTTGTCTCTCATTCTTGTCAAGTTTCTTTCAGACTGCTTTGTAAGATCAGATGCTCCCAATGGGTCTTGGTATCCACAGGACAATATTTCAGTTTCTGGGTTTTAGGAAAATAGATGTCACTGTTTCAGAGTTTTATTAACTTATGCTTTTGAGATGAAGGCATCATGCAAATCACATGGTGACAGTCTAATAAATGTAACTTTTCTTGAAAAGAACCATTTTGTGTATAAGGAATCTATTACAGACCAAAGTGACAATAAGAATTTGTGATAGGAAAAAAGAAAGCAATCTAATTTAGTCATTAGAGACTAGTTAATTAATAAAGTTTAGTGATTCTTCAGGCTGCTCCACTGGTGCAGGGAACCAGGCAGTTCCCAGAGTGACTCCTGGCTGGCTGTGGTGCAGGGCTCAGCATAAAAGCATAAGAAAAGTTCCTTTTATCTCTTCATTCTCTGTGCTACACTGAGGTATTTGGGTATGGAAATCCATGTTCTACTTTTCTCCGTTTTTCCCATGCCATTCCTGGTGTGGAAGTGAAGCTGGCAAGGTGTGTTGTTCCCAGTGCTGGTTACTCCAAACCTCATATCCCCCCAGCCAGGTTATTACATTTGCTCTGTAGTGGCTGTGCAAAATACATTAGATAGGGTTGGATGCTTCACCCACACCTGTACAAATATGTTATGAATTGCCTGTTTTTGCAGGGGGATGAGACTTGTGTGTTGTCACTGCAAAATGTGGGAGAACTGGGATTGTTCAGCCTGGCGAGGAGAAGCTTTGGGGTGACCTAACTGTGGCCTTCCAGGACTTAAGAGGAGCCCACAGGGAAGATGGAGAGAGACTATTTACAAGGTTCTGGAGTGACAGGACACAGGGAATGGCTTCAGACTGACAGAAGGCAGATTTAGATTGGATGTTGGGAACAAATCCTTGTCTGTGAGAGTGGGCAGGCCCTGGCACAGGCTGGGCAGAGAGGCTGTGGGTGCCCCATCCCTGGAAGTGTCCCAGGCCAGGCTGGACAGGGCTTGGAGCACCCTGGGACAGTGGAAGGTGTCCCTGCCCATGGCAGGGGGTGGCACTGGATGATCTTTGAGGTCTCTTCCCGCCCAAACCATTCTGTGCTTCTGTGATCTGTTTTAATTGGTAGGCTCTTACCTGTTTTATATCTACTGCTCTACAGTGTGAGTGAGGAGAAAAGGGAAGGAATTGTGGCTTTCTGGGTTTTCTGTCTCAGTGGTGATGTTTTTCTGATGGCTCTGCCTGTGTGCTAGAGCAGCAGCACCCTTGTAGTGTGTCTGAAATCCAACCCAGACCTGGCCACGACAGTTGGACTGGGTTAAGTTGTTTTAATGAGTGTTCAGACAAGTGAGAACCCACACCTGGAGCCCCAGACGATGCAGAGTGTTCCAAGCATTATGTTCATGTGAGACTGTGCCTTTGAAACAGCCAGAAAGCACAAGGTGTGACCCCGAGTCACCCCTGGTGTTGATCACCTGCCCTCAAACCGCAGGGATATAAAACCACAGAGATTCTGCTGGGTGAGAAGTGGTGTTTGCCATAAACCCCCGTGCCCTTGCAGCTGTTGGGGTGAGGTTCCTGCCTGCTCCTGGCTGTGAATTGGATCATTTCCACTAATGATGATGGCGCTGTCATGGCTCAGTGGCCAGGGCTGTTTAATATTCACACTCACACCTTGGATACTGACAAAACCCCCCCAGTATTCAGGAAAGCCAGGCATGTTTTCCAGAACAACAGCTGGAGATGTGAGCGTGTGGAGTTCAAAACTCCTCGAGTCATGTTCAGTTTACCTCAGCAGCACAAGGTGTGCATTAATTAATTACAAGCAAATATTTCCTCAAAAAGCAAATGCCATGTTTTCTCTTTGGTTTGCTTTTTCCTTCCAGAGTTGCAGGTCTGTTTTTTAGGCACCTGCCTCAATAAATCAGAGCTGGTGGGAAGCCAGGAGCATTTGGATTCATCCTTTATTAAGGCACCATTTGTTTTCTGGTCACATCATCCTATTGAAAGTGTAATGAGGCCACAGATATGAACTGCAAATCCTGGACAGCTTGACATGAAAGGAGGCTGTGGGAGAGATTTAGCTCCAAACCCTTTCAAACAAACATGTCCAGCAAAGTGTCTGTGGCTTTTTCTGACCTAATCCTCAAAAAGCCATTTTCAGCAGGTTGTGAGCCAGGAGTACGTGTTCCCAACCTGGAATGAGATCAGTCTCTGTGCAGCCAATGCACAGGTTATGCCCTACAGCCTCTTCTTTTTGCAGCCTTGGCAGAGCAGTGTGGTTGCATTTTTTTTTTTGTGTTCTTCCATGCTTAGTTGCTCTCAGTTTCCCTACACTGTGTGTTTATGGATGTGGGTGGGGGTGTGGGCAGGGATGGGGCAGGGAGAGTTTTTACAGTGGGGTGGTGACAGATCCAACCACTGCCAACAGCGTTTTGGAGCAATGATTGAGGAGCAGAAATGTGCAGGAGCAGCAGAGAGAGGTTTAGGCGGTGTGTGGTCTTTGGGAACCAAGAACCAGATGGTTTCTCCGCTTTTCTCCTCCTCAGGAATGCACTGGAGGTGCCAGAGCTCAGGTGTTCTCCCTTGGGGAACCTAATTCCCATGCAGAAATTGAGTGTGCCAGTGTGGCACAGGGAAAACTCTCCTGGAAAGCTGTTCCTGCTGGAACATCCACCCAGTTGGCATAAATCAAAAAAAGCTGCTTGGTAATCTTGGAATTCAAAGCTGTTTCATTTGAGCTGTGTCCTCGTTCCCTGGGGACAAAGTCTCTCCCTCTTTTCTAAATATTCAACCTGCACTTGGGCACAAAGAGTTGTGGTGAATTGGGGCACTTTATTCCTTTCTCCTGCTGCTAAATTCTTATCTTCAAACTGAAGTTATTTAAGTGGAATCCGTGGAGTTGTGACAAAGAACAGGCTTTTTCCATCTGGGATAAATAGAGCATGTGCTTTGAAATTCTCTTGGGGGGAAAAAGTAGAACATTGCAAGTCAAGGTAAGCTTCTATGCCTTGAAATCTTGACAGTGGGCCAGTAAAATCCTAGTGATCCACAGTAAAAGGAGCAGGGGGTGTCTTTCTCTGTGGGATTTAGGGATGAAGTCATGGCTTTATCTCTGAATTCCACAGCCTGCTCTGAGGTTTGTTCTGCAGCTGCAATATCCACTAAGCACATTTTTCAAGCTATGCCTACAGAGATGAAGTGGGATAGAGAGAAGATAAGGTGAAATTAGATACTGGAGATGGCATTCCAGGGCAAGAGCTGTTCTGCCCCTGCATTCCACGGGGTTTGGGGTGGTGTTGGTTCCGTTTGTGTTGCTGCAGCCCTTCCTCTTTGCAGGGTGAAGAGTTAATTCAGGTGGATGGGAAGTGCTGTCCCGACTGTCGCTCACCTCGTGGTTACTGTGTGTACAAAGGACATAGCAAAGCTGTGAGTACCCTGGTGCTCTGGAGCACTGAACAGTGAGTTCTGCTCCTGAAGGTTTGCAGGAATTGCCTCTCTCTCCAGTTCTGAGAAGGATATTGTTTGCAAGTGTAGCAGAAAAACAATCCATTGATACTGCCTGCAGATTGCTTTTGCAATTTACAGAAACTCTAGTGGGCATCTGCTTCAGAATTCCTGTTTTCCCTGCTCTCCTTTGTGCAGTACAATCAATCATTTCTCTTTAATATTTAATATCCCTACTCATGAGTTCCTGCACATTTCACAGAGATAAAGATGTATGGTTTTAATCCTGTAAAGTAGAAGCTACAGAGCTGGGGCCACGTGTGGGTTTCTGCCTCTGTATCCCACTGATCCATAATCTTTACTGCCACAGGAGGCCATTATTAATATTCTCAAGGAACTTTCCTCTGAAATTGATAAGAAGGGAATCATTAAGAACCTTGGTTTAAATACACCAAAAATGGACTTTCCACTGGTCTGACAGATGAGGACTTTTGAAGATGCTTGTTGTCTCTTTTCTGTCCATCCCACCATCCTTGTGTTGTTTCACCCAGAGGTTTCCATGCAAGGCAAACCCACAGTGTGCCAGGGCTGCCCTTGGCCACTGGTCC
Organism: Sakesphorus luctuosus; assembly: GCA_013396695.1. Lineage (NCBI taxonomy): Eukaryota > Metazoa > Chordata > Aves > Passeriformes > Thamnophilidae > Sakesphorus > Sakesphorus luctuosus. The sequence goes on from VWZD01010952.1 coordinate 40,124, forward strand.
AGAGAAGAGCAACGAGGCTGGAGAAGGGAGTGGGGCACAAGTGCTGTGGGGAGAGGCTGAGGGAGCTGGGGGTGTTTGTGCTGGAGAAGAGGAGGCTCAGAGGTGACCTCAGCACTGTCTGGAAGTGCCTGAAGGGAAGTTCTGGCCAGGTGGGGGTTGGTCTCCTCTCCCAGGCACTCAGCAATAGGACAAGGGGGCACGGGGGGCTCAAGCTCTGCCAGGGGAAATTAAAGTTGGAGAGCAGAAAAAACTTCTTTGCAGAGAGAGTGCACAGGGATTGGAATGGGCTGCCCAGAGAGGGGGTGGATTCCCCATCCCTGGAGGTTTTTAAGGTGAGCTTGGCCGTGGCACTGAGTGCCATGATCTGGTAAAGGGACTGGAGTTGGCCCAAGGGTTGGACTTGATGATCTCGGAGGTCTTTTCCAACCCAATCAATTCTGTGATTCTGTGCTACCCATGCTGTGTTTCCTGTGCAGGATGGAGCGGCCTGGGCAGAGGGGCCGTGCCGACAGTGCGAGTGCCAGGCCGGGGTTGTCACCTGTTTCCAGCGCTCCTGCCCGCCCTGCCCGCGGGGCAGCCTGGCCCTGGAGGTGAAGGGGGACTGCTGTCCACGATGCCAGCCAGGTACACACCGTGGTGGGAGTTAAAACTGGTCACATTTGGGTCTTTGTTTTTGCCAGTGCCACCTGTGAAAAGATTGATCCTTTCCCTGCCAAGTTCTAGGGAACAAAATCTGATAGAGTGAAGGGTTTGTCCTTGAAGACAGATTGTGCATTAACCAAAGTTACTTGAGTCTCTCACAGATTCACAGACTATTCTAGGTTGGAAGGGACCCACAATGGTCATCGAGAGTCCAGCACTTGAATCAATGGCCCACACAGGGGATTGAACCCATGACCTTGGCATTATTCCAACCAAGTTTTAACCAACTGAGCTAATCTCTCCTATTGGTTGACAGCCTTTGGAGGAGAGCTGAGGGGGGAGAGCAAGGAGGGAGAGAGAGAGAACAGGAGGGTCTGTGACCTCTTCCTGGGGGGTGGTGGCCTCACCTCGCTGGGCAGAGTCTCCAGCAGGCTCAATAAAGGTGAGAAGGCTCATGCTCTTGGGACTGGTGGTTCTTTCCCCAAAAAGACAGCAGGGACACTGCTGTCTGCCAGTGCTTAGAAGATGCAGCCTCTGCCCTTGGGGCAGTGTCCTGAGTTGGTAAGACAACTTTACATGAGTAACTCTTTGGTGAGTGAGTGGTGACATGTTTGGGCTTATTGGTTTAGTCTCCCACCTTCTCTCTCCCTTCTCTTTGGGTTCCTGCTGTTGAGTCACTCCTGGTAATGAAGATATTGTGTTTTCTGAACTCTCCACGGTGCTCAGCCTCACTTTTCCAGCACTTTTCCTGTTACACACACCCAGGGAAGCCCTTGGTTGTAGCACCCTGCAGCCCTCACTCCTCCAAGAATTGTAGCTTGTCCAGCTTTCAGTTGCTAATTAACTGGTTTTGGTTCTTGGGGGGGGTTAGTGCTCACCCAAAGGCTCCCACTGACTTGCCCTGGTTTAAATCACAGCTCTCTTTTGCCAAAGGAGTTTCTCTTTGGGGTTTTGGAGTTTTGGAAATGTTTTGTCTCCTTTTTATCTCAGCTGCTCCTTTCAGAATCCTAACATGGAGTTTATGGGCTCCTAATTATTTCTTGGGAGTGGAAGGCAGAAAGAATCTGCCTGCACTGTTATGCCACAAGCTCACCTGAGGCTGAATGACTGCCAGTTAATAATTGTTTGGAAAGATTAGGCTAGCCTTAGCTCCTATGTTAATTTTGCATATAAATTCCTTTTTCTCCAGGATGTCGTTCCCCTGGATTTACATTTCTTAGCTGGGAGGCTTTAGCTGTGGGTTGCTAGTTTGTCATGTTGTTATCTCTTCTGGCTGCATTCATATAACTTTGGGTTTTATCAGAGTGCTCCAGTTAATGTTTTATCTCAGTAAAAGCAAAATAGCTTCACAGTTTAATTGTGCTGGAGTGCCTGGGCACATGTGCCATCCTCATGTTTTAGAGCTTGTTATTTACTGCTAATGAAAATGCAAAGCACTACAGATTCAAAAGGGAGGAAAACAGAGTTTGGTTAGTTCAGATGAAGTTGTCTTGGGTTTTGGAAAGGGAGCAGCATCTGCACAGGCTGCTGAAGAGAGGACAGATGATACAGGGCTCTCAGCACCCCTCCATTCCTCTTATCAAGAAGTACTACTTGTTCCCCTTCAAATCTGACCCCTAAAAATTCAGCTTCCATAATGGTATCATTTGGGAAAACCCAGGCTTTGAAATCATGGCATTGCACACACAGAGCCAAACTTGCATTTTTTGGTGTGTCCTAAAAGGTAACTGGCAATTTCCTTTGCCCAAGGCTGCTGTTTGCCCTCTGTGTCCTCCTGTCTTGCAGTGCAGGGGATGAGAAACAAATGGCAAAAACAGCCTGCAGCAGTTCAGTGTGTGAGCCCAGAACAGGAGCCCCTGACAGACACATCTGCTTCCACACAGCCAGCACAGAAATAAATGGTTGCTGCCTCAGAGATGTGCAGCAGATACTCCCTCTCACTGACAGCTTTTGCCTTGGAGAAGAGGGGATTTTCTTCTCCTTAGGGGAATAATTGTGCCATTCTGTACCCCTCTCCAAGTACCTGTGGTCAGGAAATGCTGCTGTGGTGCTGTGACATCAAGGTTTTGCTAAGAGGGGGAATGGTGTGCCACTTGCACTCTGCCCTGGCATGGAGAAACTCTTGACTTCCTGCAGGGTTTGACTGAAGGAAACTGAAATTCAGGTTGTTTCAGGCCGTTAATTCCTGAGGATTGAGGGGTTTTAGTGCTGAGAAACCATATGGACAATGACTATCCTTTTAATCAATAGCCTAGAAAATCCAAGTCCCTATAATAACCTCTGACATACTAACTACAGCAGTAAAATATTTAGCCTAATATGTATGTCTTTATGTATAAAATCCTCTCACTTCAGAACTAACACACCTTGGAGCACCCACAGAAACAAACGCTGACCTTGACTTTGGTTCTGGCAGCGCTTTGTTTTGTGCCTTCCTGACCACAACCCCTGCACTGACTGTTCCCTGTGTGCCCTTTCCCTGTGCCAGGTGGGTGCCACTCAGACTGTGTGACCTGCTCTGGGGCCTCTGACCACTGTGACACGTGCCAGGACCCGAGGAAGCTGCTGCAAGACGGGCGTTGTGTGGAGATGTGTGAGCCGGGCTTCTACCAGCACGGGGGCACCTGCCGAGGTACTCCCTGCCAGGGCTGCCCCCCCAGCTCATCCCTGCTGACTGGGGATGAGCTTATTATGCTTATTAATTGATCATGTTATTAATCATTATACCTATCATAATTTTGCTTAGTGGTTATTATAAAATTCACTGTATGGCATGTGGCAGAAATCACAAGGTACAGACCTGTCCTTGAAGGTGCCACATCAAGAGGCCCCAGAGCCTCTTGGACTAATTAAAACAGCCAGCACACCCCATGAAACGAAGATAAATCAGAAGATATGTCAAAAGAACAAGATAAGTAGAGAAATCCGCCAATTAGACCAGTTAGAGTTGCCAACAGATCCGGTTTGAAGCAGTTCTGAGCAAAAGGTAAGAAGTTCGCAGGAGGAAGAGTGCTGACTTCTTCCCCAAAGACCACCAGAGACCCTGTCCCAAATCCCAGGAGGAAAAGCACAGGCACAGGAAGGAGTAGCACAGGATGGAGAAAATGGAAATCAGTTCTTGAAACTCATTATAATAACCCTGCCCTCTCTAAGAAAATAATGTTTATGCATGAAGAAATAATAAATATGTATAAGTTACTTGCATATAAACCAGTTGTTCACTCGACCAGAAGTGCAGGTTTTTGGAGGAGCCATCCCCCCACTTGCACCCAGGCCTGGAATAAATGTACCTCTCTATAACCTCACTGGATAGAGAGTCTTCTTTCCACAACTCCCTGCCCTGCTGCAAGCTCTGCTTGTGGCTGTGGGGTTTGTGCTCCACGCCTTGCCAGGCTGTGTTTGGAAAAGCATTCAGGTTCATGCTGAGTTGTAACCGTGAGACTTCAGGAGGTTTCTGGTGGAAGCCCCTGAAAAATGCAAATTCTCAAGCGCTTTTGCCAAATTGAGGTGAAATGATCTCATTTTCCCAAAGCAGGGCTGGTCTTGCTGATTCAAGACCTGATTCAGGGACCCCTCAAGAAAATAGATGTCATCCCTTCTCCATAAAATCATATGGCCTTTACTAATTTTTAATCAGAACTGTACTAACTTTGTATTTTATGTTAATTTTTGATTTTAGCTTGTACCTTAGTTTGTCAGTGATCTTAACCATGCAGAGCTTTAGACAAAGAGCAATTTAACCCTGTAAGAAATAAACCAAAACCTTGTTTAGATTAAAGGCTTAGCCTTTAGAAATAAATCAGAAAACCTGTCTAGGTTAGAATCTTGAAGCTGTAACATTGTTTAGTTAAAAGGAAATACAAAGCTGCAGAGATAAGAGCAGCCCATTAGATCTGCTAGAAGTCACCCAAAATATCCTGCTTAATTTGGGGAGGAGTTTTCAGTTGTAACTAAGTATATAAACCTGGAAACACAAAAGTCTGGTTGAACATCTTTGGTGGAATTATCCCCCATGTTCCCAGCGCTGAATAAAAGGAAGAGTTTTGTTCTATTCTATGGATTTGATTGTTTCTTGGCTCAGTGCTGTGCTTCTGGCTGTAGGGTCCTGGGGCTTTATGCCCCACAGGCTGTGTTTGGAAAAGCATTCAGGCTCATGCTGAGTTGTAACCATGAGACTTCAGGAGGTATCTGGTGGAAGCCCCTGAAAAATGCAACTTCTCAAGCTCTTTTGCCAAAATGAGGTGAAATGATCTCATTTTCCCAGAGCAGGGCTGGTCTGGCTGTGTCAAGACCTTTGGGGTTGATGCACCTTTCTCCTCTCTCCTCTCTCCTCTCCCTTACCAGCCTGCAACGAAACCTGCTCGGCCTGTGCCAACGGATTCGAGTGCTCCTCGTGCCAGCCTGCCCTGCTGATGGAGAACGGGCAGTGTGTGCCTTCCTGTGGACAGGGATTCTTCCAGGAGCAGCAACTCTGCACAGGTACCTCAGGGCAAAAGAGGCTGCAGCACTGGGTGACAGCAAAGAGCAGACAAAAGCTGTGCCTGAGCTGGGAGAGCCCTCCCTGCTGAGGCATCTACTGTTGAAAGAGGTGGGAATATTCTCCCTGGAGTAAAGGGAAAAAGCCATAGAAAGTAAAATTGATTCCTGCTTGGGGAGGTATTAGAATCATAGAATCATAGAATGGATTGGGTTGGAAAAGACCTTCCAGATCATCCAGTCCAGCCCTTGGGCCAACTCCAGTCCCTTTCCAGATCATGGCACTCAGTGCCATGGCCAAGCTCAGCTGAAAAACCTCCAGGGATGGGGAATCCACCCCCTCTCTGGCAGCCCATTCCAATGCCTCAGCACTCTCTCTGCAAAGAAGTTTTTTCTGCTCTCCAACTTCAATTTCCGCTGGCAGAGCTTGAGCCCCCCGTGCCCCCTTGTCCTGTTGCTGAGTGCCTGGGAGAAGAGACCAACCCCCACCTGGCCACAACTTCCCTTCAGGCACTTCCAGACAGTGCTGAGGTCACCTCTGAGCCTCCTCTTCTCCAGCACAAACACCCCCAGCTCCCTCAGCCTCTCCCCACAGCACTTGTGCTCCACTCCCTTCTCCAGCCTCGTTGCTCTTCTCTGGCCCCGCTCCAGCGCCTCAATCTCTTGCCTCAACTCAGGGGCCCAGAACTCAACACAACACTCAAGGTGTGGCCTCACCAACTCAGAGTACAGTGCAGCAGTTCTGGGAGGCTAAAACTTGCTGCTTTTGAACACTGATATCATTTTCCATCACTGTCCTCTTTTCAATTCCTCCTTCGAGTTGCATTTTGCTTGGGAAATGTGACTGTGGGGTTTGTGGTGTTGAGGGCACAGGGCAAGGCACAAATTCTGCTCAGGGTAGAACACCCTGGGAGTGTGGTGTGTATGTTTCTTTGGCTTCAGTGCAGACCAACTGTGCCTGCTCATGCCAGAATTTTCTGGAGATGGTACTTTGGGGTGTGTAGGAAATGGCTTGGAGGGGTGGGGGATTGACAGGACTCAGAAAATCCTTTTTGGGGAAGTTTTCTGCTTTGTTTTGCCATTCATTCATTTCATACTGTGAGCTCTTCTTGAAAGTTCATTGGGCTCACTGTTCTCAGGGAGCATATTTGCAAAGTACTTTAGGAATTCTATAAAACACTGAAATGTGTCTAAATCCTTTATTTCAGCAGCTGGAAAGACTGACAGTAAGACTGGGAAGTTGGTTTTCTCTTTGGTGGAACTGTGACAGTTCTTTTATGACCTTCCCCAGCTCCTTTGAAATACTCTTTAACTTCTCCCAGACTGTGAAGCAGCTCCTTTTTTATCGTGACAGTTTAATTGTTTTCTCTGAAATTAGCACTTTTCCCCTATTAGTTCTGGCCTTTTTAGAGGGCTCCTAGTTATTTCTGCAGCTCTTACTCAGCAAAGGGATGGAGCATATGCTTAACTTCTTGAGCCATCACTTTGATTTCCTTGGAACTAAATTAAATACAGGCTTAGGGCTTTTGGCAGCTTTCAGGGGAAAGGACTTGAGATAGTAAGTCCAGCTTCCTTTTCTGAACTGCCTTTCTATGAAGAGCTGACCACTTGTTCCAGGTTTTGAAAGTCTGGAAAACCTCTGTCCTCCAGCAGCCACCACAGCCCAGGCCACCACTGTGAGTGTATAAATAGGCAAGAGAGACCCAGTCCAGAAGAATTTATAGACTTAAGTATCAAATAATCTTCTAGTTCATTTGGGTTTATTTTGCCATTTCCTTTCCACCTGCTGCTGGTGTTTTAGTTGGCAGTGCCCATGTGCTGCTGTGGCAGTGGGGAAGGGTCGTGTTTCATTTTAGTGCTGGTTTGTAGATCACTAATGGTGCACTCCATCCAAGTGTGCAGTCACACATGCTTGCAGCTGAAAGTTGCTGGGAAAATTTGTTCCTCTTTCCTGAAGGGAATTAAACCAATTTGCTTTAGTTCTGCCTGGCTGCATTTTCTGCATGAAGTCAGGCCAGTCTTAGGTTTCGGATACGCTCTGTAATTCATTGCCATTCACTCTTTCCTTGAATCCTCTTTATTTTTACAAATCTCTAATCTGATTGTTGAGATGAGGCTCAGACTGCTCAGGAAGATTTTTTTTCATTATGGTTTTAACATCTACAATAAGTGTGTTCCAAAATCACAGAGAGGATGAACTAGACTGTGTTAATTGCTGTAGTTGCAGTAAACTCCCTCTTGAGGAATTTGCTCTGGACTTAAAAGAAACTTAAACCAGGTTTGCTACTCCATCCTCTTGTTGGAGCAGTGTTGTCTGCGTTGTAGCAGAACACAGTGAATTAACCTTTCCTTTTGTTATTGTGTTATGATATCTGCTCTAATTAAATCTCTTTTGAATTCCTGATTACAGTTGTTTGATCTCTGCCCTATTTTAGTCCTATACCAGGGTTGTTTCCTTCCCCATCCCTCCACCCTCTTCTGTGAAGTATTAAAACCATTAAAAGAAAGTAATTTGAGAACACAAGGTATAAGGTCAAGAATGTTGCAGTGGATTTAAAGATCATGGATCAGTTGGGGTTGGAGAAGAGTGGTGGGTTTTCCCTTGGCAGAACCAGGCTCTGGAAACAGTTCAGACCCTCCCTCCTAAGGCAAAGCCAAGGGAAGCAAAAATTAGTGATGTCTGCCTGGTAGAACAGAGGGGCTCAAAGGACCTGCACTGTTCAGTGCTCTCACTGCATTTTTTAATTGAATTATTTATGTTTTCAGGATTATTCAAAAGCCCAGGCAGAACTTGAGTGTTCCTGCTTTGATCTCCCAAAATGGGAATGTTGAGATGTGTAACTTGACGCTGCAGACTCAGCTCCCTCTGGAGTAGCACAGCACTTGGGTTTGCACTCCCTGCCTGTTGCTTTCCCCTGCCATTCCTGCTGTGGAGGCTCACCCAGGGCTGAGCAGGGCTGAGCTGAGCTTGCCTAGCTCATGGTGAGGAGGGCAGGGAGAGATGGATGATGGCACAGAGCGGTCAGACCCATCTGTGCCTTCCCAAAGCTGGGCAGTGACTTCTCCCTGTGCTCTTGCTGGGATTCCATTGGCATTGGCCCTCCTGCTGGGAATACTTTGCAGGAGAGACAGTTTGGTGGGCTGCAAAACAGCCCCCACAAGTCCAGACTGGAAATAGCCAGGGAGGGGGGAAACAATTTCCTGGCGGTGCAGTCGCTTCAGTTGGTTTGTTTTCACACACCCATTAGTTGCTGTAGGCAAAGATGTTTGAGCTGACAGTGGCTCTTTGAATGCTTCCATTTTGCCCCTGCTCTTTCAGGGCAGTTGGTGCCTGGCTGTTTGGGTAAGGAGCAGCTGTTGAGCCTGGCAGCAATCCAGAGCTGCAAGAGCCAAAGCTTCTGCAGGCAGGGCGTGTGTGAGGGTGTGGAATCACAGGATCATGGAATCACAGGCTGGCTTGGGTTGGAAGAGACTGTAAAGATCATCCAGCCCCAGCTGCCCTGCCCTGGGCAGGGACACCTCCCACTATCTCAGCTTGTTCAGAGCTCCATCCAACCTCACCTTGGGCCTTTCTTCCAGGGATGGGGCATCCCCAGCTCCTCAGGGAAACCTGTGCCAGGGCCTGCCCACCCTCACAGGGCAGGAATGGGGTTGGGCTGCTCTTCCAACCACATCTACCCAGGTCCTGCCAGCTTCACTGCACCTTCTTCAGAAGATCTGATGACCTCTGGTAGGCCCAGCTGGGAAGACATGCAATTTTAACACAACAGCTGCTTAACTGGAAGGCTTGGAAGCTGCTGTGGGTTTGCAGGCTGTTTGCCAAGGGCCAGTGGGAGCCAACTGGGGAACTGCAGCACTTGGTTTTAGAGCAGGCAGCAAATGGTGTGTGATGGGAGACAAAGCCATGGCTTTTATCAAAAGGATGGTTTTATACAGCTGTAGGCAGGGCTGCACATTTTAAAAACAGATCCAGGAGGGAAAAGTGTCTCTTGGAAGGGAGCAGCAGCTCCAGAGAGGACCTGAGAACTTTGCAAACCGCTGGGTATGTTCAGATGTGGCGACATGGAGGCAGGTTAAGAGTGAGGGGTCCCAGCAGGCACATTGAAGGACCCCAGTCCTGGAGCCCCCTCTTCCAAAAACATGCTGAGTGAGCTCAGACAGGAGCAGAACACTCAGGTCTGGAAGGTGAAGTGAGGACATTCCAGCACTTAGAGATTTACAGCACGAACTCACACTCTGCAGTTAACTTTGGAGCGCAGACGTGCCCTGAGAATCACCCGGCCTGGAATGAGATGCAAGGTTTTGTCAGCAAGGGAAATTATCAGCTGGAGAAGACAACTGTGCACAAGCTTTACCTCGGGATGGGATGGCTGGTGTTCCTTGTGTTGGGATTCAGCCAGAGTTAGATGCACACTGAGGAAGATCCCATCTGGTACAGGATGCCCAGTGGCCTTATAAGACACTCCTCACATTGGAATAGGGACTGGGAGCACAAGTGGGTACCTGCCTTATTGTGAAATAATAAATTGGAGAACAGCTTTGGAACATTGTTGGGTGTAATCAAGGTAAAAACCTCTTAATAGCCAGAAGAACTGTAATTTTCACAGCTGCTGCAAGCACTGGTAGCACAAGATCTGACAGGAGCCTGTGTCCCAGATTCTATAAACAGTAACCACAGTGGGCTGCATTTCCCTCCCAGCTGAACTTTTGTACAGTTTTGAATAAGGGGACTCGTTCAGCACCTGGTTTGGGAGGCAGAGTTGCTCTCCATACAGTTATTATTTAATTGTAGGGTGCCATCATGCTTGAGCTTGCTGTGTTCTGCCACGTGCCCCTGTGCCCAGGTGCCACAGGGAGGGCTTTTACACTGCCTGCACTGGAGGAATGGGATATCCTTCGGGAATATCCAAACCATTGCTGTGTCCCAGCCATGATCCGTGGACTGTTGGTAATCCTGCCCTTTTCCTCCCTGCAGCTTGTCACGAGTCCTGTTCCTCCTGCTGGGGACCAGCTGAGAACAACTGTCTGTCCTGCAGAGACACGTCCCAAGTGCTGAAAGAAGGGCTCTGCGTGGCCAGCTGTGGCCAGGGGTTTTACCCAAAGGATGGAACCTGCACTGGTAAATACCTCTTTGAGAAATGCTCTGCCAAAAAAAAAAAAAGGAATCAATATTTCGTTTAGCTGTGCAGCAGCTGGGGTTTTATTCATGTCTGACAAGGCAGCTGCACCTTGTGCATTAATACAGGGTGAGGAAAGCTGCTGTTTGTTTGTATGATTATTAATTCATTTAAGTTAATCAGATGATGAAAGGTTTAAGGGCTTTTTTCCTCTCTGAACAGCTTGAAAGCCCGAGTTGTTTCTGAGGGCTTGACAAATCCATTTGTCTGTAGAAAGAAAAATGGCCTTTGCCAGCAGGTTTCTGTAAATTTAATTATGATTCAGCATCACAGTAACTAATACCTGCAGAGCAGATGTGCCTTGGGAGCTGGGAAGGTTTGCTGGGAAAAGGGGAAGAGATGGCCAGAGGGAATTAAAACACCTCAGTCCAACAGATTGTGAAAGGGATTCTCAAAACCCCAGAGCTGTTCCTGGGAACCTTCAGGATTCACACCTTCCATCTTCTCCCAAAACCAGGCATTTTGAGACCCAGCTGTGAGCTGGTTTGACTGGTGAAAGAAACAAGAATTGGTTGGGTAAAACTCTTGGCCCTTCTGAACATCCCACAGCACTGACCCTGAGATGAGCTCAGTTGGTTAAAACTTGGTTGGAATAATGCCAAAGTCATGGGTTCAGTCCCCTGTGTGGGCCATTGACTTTAGGGCTGGACTCGATGATCCTTGTGGGTCCCTTCCAACTCAGAATAGTCTGTGAATCTCTCACTAGTCTGTCAGTCTTGCCTTGGGGAATAAGCACTTGCCAGAGTTCTGTGGTGCTCCCACACAACAGATCTGTTCACTTGAGGTCAGTTCACTCCAGCCCACAGCAATTGAGAAGAACCACTTCCATGTGCTTTTTCACACTTAACATTTGACTTGAAGGAAGGGGAGAGGAGGGGGGAAATAACTTTTTTTTTTTAAATCCCCTTTTCCCCCTCCCTTCCTGAACAGTCTGGTAACTGATGCTTGTTGTACACCGACCTGTAGAGATTTACACAATGATGTTCTTGCATGGAAAGAGGTTGATAGCTCTGATGTTCCTTCCTTACTGTGTGCATGTCAGTAATTATACCTCCTCCTTGGCAGCTTGTGGCCAGTTCTGTGACCAGTGCCCTTCAGACCCAGCCAGATGTGTGGCCTGTGCTGCAGGGAAGTTGCTGCACGATGGGAAGTGCCTTCTGGCGTGCCCAGCTGGATATTTCCCAAGCAGCACTGGAAGATGCAGAGGTGAGGAGCATATTTGCCTGACCTTTTCTAAAGCTCTCAGAGCACCCTCCACAAGTTGTCTGCCTTTCCCCAGGTGTGGAGAGGGAGTGTTGAGAGCACAGAAGTGCCAGCAGGGACAGGGAATTGGATGGAGTTTTTTGTTCTCTTTGGTTCACTTGTGATGGGTTGTTTAAAATAACCTCTTTGCCTTGTGGAGAACATTAAGACACACTGAAACACACACTGAGAACCTGTGTGAGTGAGAGTTATTGCTGTTAGTGGTTATTAATACATGTGCACTTCTGCTCTCATTAGTTCACTTAGCTGAGTATCATTCCAGCTGGGAGTTTTCCACAGCTGGAGGAGGCTGTAGTCAGCACCATCATTCTCAGGGAGCAGAAATGGGGTGTTTCAGTTCTGTGTGTTCTTCTTATTTTCCCAGCTTGTCACTCTTTGTGCTCCACGTGTGAGGGACCTCTGGCCACTCACTGCACCTCCTGCTCCTTCCCCCTGGCCCTGCACCAGGGTCAGTGCCTGCAGGGCTGTGGAGAGGGTTTCTACCAGCATCACAACATCTGCAAGGGTAAGTTGTGTGCTTGGAACAAGTTCCCTGGCTGCTGTAAACTGGGTTTTGTTCATCTTTTATCCCATGCTGAACTGGTCAATGGAGTTGTATCAAGGGTTGGACTTGATGATCTCAGAGGTCTTTTCTAACCCAATCCATTCTATGATTCTATGATTCTAATTCCTACCTTTCTATGGTTTTACTTAGAAGAGAAGGGAATTTTCCCACTTGCTTTCTGCCCTCACACCCTCACGATTTAGTGATCTCAAGGACTTTTTTTTCCTCTTCTCTGTGTATGCTGCTGAAATCAATCACAGAACCACAGGCTATTCTGAGTTGGAAGGACCCACAGGGATCATCGAGTCCAACTCTTCAGTCAATGGCCCACACAGGGGATTGAACCCATGGCCTTGGCATTATTACAGCCAAGTTTTAACCAACTGAGCTGATCTCAGGGTGCTTCCAGTGTACCTCTCCTTCCAAGTTTTTCTTGAGTTAAGAGGTGTATGAAATTCCACATACACCTGGTATGAAGTTCTGCAGGCCCCTGGTGGATTTGGGGTCCTTGTTGCAGCCATGGAAAACCTGAGATACTGGAAGATGAATTTATTCTTCCTGTGACCCCTCCAGACTGTCATTTCTTGCTGTCCCTTCTGGAGAGGTTGTGCTCACCGTTGCACTTCCAGAAATGCAAGGCAGATTGGCTGCCTGTGGTATAGTGCTGCAGGTTTTGATCTGTTCACCAGCTTTTCTCAGGAAAAAGAGCTGTTATTTGGGGCTGAGGAGCAGCAGCATCCAAGTACTTCTCTCCAATCTCTGTTCACTTACAGAAAGCAGGTGACTGGGTGGTTGGGCCTGGTCCTTCTCCCTGGGGAAGAAGCCCTGCCTTGCCCTGCTCCCTGGGGAAGCCATAGAATCATAGAATGGATTGGGTTGGAAAAGACCTCCCAGATCATCAAGTCCAACCCTTGGGCCAACTCCAGTCCCTTTACCAGATCATGGCACTCAGTGCCACAGCCAAGCTCAGGTTAAAAACCTGCAGGGATGGGGAATCCACCCCCTCTCTGGGCAGCCCATTCCAATGCCTGAGCACTCTCTCTGCAAAGAATTTCTTTCTGCTCTCCAACTTCAATTTCCCCATTCCTTGTCCCGCTCCCTGGGGAAGCCCTGCCTTGTCCCGCTCCCTGGGGAAGCCCTGCCTTGTCCTCCCTGGGCAGGCCATGCCTTGCTCTGCTCCCTGAGCAGGCCATGCCTTGCCCTGCTCCATAGGGAAGCCGTGCCTTGTTCTCTCTGGGGAAGCCATGCCTTGCCCTGCTCCCTGGGCAGGCTGTGTCTCTGATGGCTCTCTCTGTGCCCAGGTTGTCACCCCTCGTGCCGCTCCTGCTCCGGCCCCGGTCCCGCTCGCTGCCTGCAGTGCCACGCGCCCGAGGACGTCCTGCAGCCTGCCCTGCCCATGGAGGGAGCCCCACATGGCCTGTGCCTCTCCCACTGCCAACCCCACTTCCATGTGGACAGCACAGGAGTCTGCAGAGGTGAGCAGGGGTGGGGACAGCTCAGAGCTGTGCAGGGTGAGCTGTACCATGTCTGATCCTGTGAGCTCCAGTGTCTGCCTTGTGCCTGCCAGCAGCGTTTGAACTGTGACTTACAGAGTGCCACATACCAGTCCTTTTGAGGGAAAACACTCTACATGCAACTTGTGACTAAAGGATCCAGGTATTTTTTTTTTAAATCACTGTGTTCATGCCTGCACAGCTCAGCTCAGCTTAGCTTTCTCTTCCTGGGAGCTGGGGACGGGATTTTTAGCACTGACTTACTTTGAAGCAGGATCAATGCTTAAATCCTTTTCAAAAAAGACAGAGCTGTCTCCTTCTTAGTCCTTGGAGCAGGTCAAGACATCCCAGAGCACTGTTTGCTTTTGAGGAAGCTCTTCTGCTACATGCTCTGCAGCACATGTGCCATCACTGCTCCTGAAATGCCAAGCAGGGAAGCATTTCCATGAAGGCTGGAGTTTGGAAAGAGGATAATGGGATGCCCTTTAGGGATATATGACTGGTCTCTATGGATATGTAGATAAAGGACTGGGACATGTGACATATGGATGTAGGACTGGTCTCTATGGATATTTGGATAAAGGACTGGACATGTGACATATGGATGTAGGACTGGTCTCTATCACAGGTTTCCCACCAGTCACAAAGACAGTGACTCTGCAGCCCTTAAGTAAAGTAGTAGTATCAAATAGTATCAACATTACTGATGGCTGTTTCTTCCTGTTGAAAAAACCCCATTTTCTAAAAGTGGACATGCTTCAAAATCACCTTGTTTTGATTTTATCTTTTCATCTCAGCTCTGTGGAAAGAATCAGCACAAGCTCATGTTTTGCTTTAGGAGATATTAAAAAGAAGTGCCACTTTTTTTTGGTGGAACGATTCTGTCTTTGAACAGTGACCATAAAGTGTCCATTGCTTTGAGCTAGTTCCTGCAGGCATTGGTGTAGAGCCTCCAATCCAGACAGTGGCTGTTCCTTGGTGGGAAGTGGGTTTTGCTGACTGAGTCCAGGTCATGGTGGAGGAATCCAGGTCACTGAGTGAAGGAATCCATATATATATCCCTGCCTCAGGTGGGTGGACAGGCCTGAGCAGAGCTGACAGCTCTGAGTTATGTCATAGGACAAGAATCCCAGCACAGCTCTGCTGTGTTAATGATGACATTAGAATGGGGGGTTGGTTTATTGCTGAAAGGGGTGAACATTCAAGATGTTGAACTTTGGAGCCCTCACTGTAAAATAGTCATGCAGAGTTTGTAGGTGCACCCCTTGGAAAAAGCAAACCCACAGAGTTACCTGTGCAGGACAGAGGCATGTTCATACGTGGGGTCAAGTGCTGGTTTCACACAGTCATAGAAGGGACCTTAAAGGTCTCTCTGACAGACAGACAGGTTGTATAAATCAATTTATTTAATTTCGTTTCTTTTCTCCAGCCCTGTGTCTTGTCTCCCTGGAGTCCATAAATCTGGCTCTGTGTTCAGCTCATGTGGTGGAACCTGTGGCCTCCAGTCACTGCTCTAATAAATGGGAGGTTTTTAGCTAATGAGTTTATATATTTGTTTAGTCAGATTGCTCAGTTGAAGATGGTTAGAAGTAGGGTGAGTACCAGAAAAGGTGAAGAAGTGCAGTTTTGAACTGCACTCTTCATTCTTGCTGCATCATCCTTTGTGATGAGTATTTGCTTTGGGTGGCCAGTCCCCCTCTGTGCATGTTTGCTCCAGAATGGCTCATGATAACCATGATGGATAGAAAGTCCTTCCTGGAGTAACTGCAGGGTGATACCAAGAGGGGGTTTCAGCATCTGGTAAGTTTGTAGAGCCCCAGAGCTCTTCCAGGGAGGACAAGAGCATTACATGGCATTGTGATCTCAGCTTTGCATTTCAGAAATGAACTGTGGGGGTGCAAAGAAAGGGTCAACCTGCAGCTCTCTGTGCTTGTTCCCTGTCTCCAAGGGCTGTGCCTTGTGCTTTCCTGTCATCCTTTGGGAGGCAACACTCTGGCCGTGCTCTGGGACAGCAACAACCACACTCAGCCAGCCCTGATTTTAATTTGTGCCTTCATCTCCCCCTTCCCCGCAGAGTGCCACTCCTCCTGCGCCAGCTGCGTGGGGAATTCTTCCCGGGACTGCACGGCTTGCCTGGATTCCCACGTCCTGCTGGAAGGCACGTGCCTCCCCGAGTGCCCCCCGGGGCTGTTCGGCCTCAGGGGTCGCTGCTCCGGTGAGTTGGCTGCGTTTCCTTTGCCCGCGGGGTCTCATTCATTCCCTGCTCCTGCTGGGGAGGCTCCTCGGCATCCTTAGAGGTGCTGGCAGATTTCTGTAGGGCTGGTTAAGTATTTCCAGGGGAGAACAGGGTAGTCCAATTGCAGGAAATGGAATCTCCTCCTAATGGGAGAGAGAGAGAGAGATGTACACTTGGAATTATAAATCATAGTCAGTTTTGCTCCTCTGGACTGTTTCCCTGAAGGTACTTGGCTTTTGATTCCAGAGAAGAGCAACGAGGCTGGAGAAGGGAGTGGAGCACAAGTGCTGTGGGGAGAGGCTGAGGGAGCTGGGGGTGTTTGTGCTGGAGAAGAGGAGGCTGAGAGGTGACCTCAGCACTGTCTGGAACTGCCTGAAGGGAAGTTGTGGCCAGGTGGGGGTTGGTCTCTTCTCCCAGGCACTCAGCAATAGGACAAGGGGGCACGGGGGGCTCAAGCTCTGCCAGGGGAAATTGAAGTTGGAGAGCAGAAAAAACTTCTTTGCAGAGAGAGTGCTGAGGGATTGGAATGGGCTGCCCAGAGAGGGGGTGGATTCCCCATCCCTGGAGGTCTTTAAACTGAGCTTGGCCGTGGCACTGAGTGCCATGATCTGGTAAAGGGAGTGGAGTTGGCCCAAGGGTTGGACTTGGTGATCTCAGAGGTCTTTTCCAACCCAATCCATTCTGTGATTCTGTGATTCTATGGGTGTGGCACTGAGTGAGAATCCACCATGTCTTGATCCAACCCCACTGTGATCATCAGCCCATGGCACTCCGTGCCATGGGCTGATGATCACAGTGGGGTTGCATCAAGGGTTGGACTTGATGATCTCGGTGGTCTTTTCCAACCCAGTCCATTCTGTGGTTCTGTGATGGTGTTTGTAGCCAATGTGCTCTGGAAAGAAAGTCTTTACCGGACAACACTGAAAAATAAAATGCTTTTATTAGGCAAAGTCTCAAGTTTGGAGAGAGAAACCTCTTCTAAAGTCCTTTGCTCTATTTATTCAGTTTATTCAGCCAAGGAGCAGCTCTGTAAATGGATTTATTTGGCAGGGCATTGTAAGGATTCATCAGTTCTGAGGTGGTGCACTGGCACCACAGAGCTGAGGTAACTGCTGAGTGCTGCTTCAGCCTTATGTAAATGTCTTGGAAACACAATTTCAGTGGCACCTTTCAGGCCCTGTGCTTTTAATCATAAAGAGCTTTAAAGGTACTTTTTAGGAATTTTTGCTGATTCTTAGCCATGGTATTGTTATCTCCCTCAGATGTGTGGGATGGAAATCTGGCATCTGTGTTTAAAGGTGGAAGGATACAAAAGCAGTCTGTGGGATATTTTTGAGCAGCACTCTTAGCCACTTCCTCTGCCACCTTTTTGTTGGGCTTTTATTAGACAGACTGGCCTGGAGGGCATTGTGGAGAAATCAGTCCTCAGTTTTCCTCTCTTGTATATCAAACTCTTGCCACAGTCCCAAGAGAAGTTTAATAGAAATTAAATTCTCCTGTGCATCCCACTCTCTTTCTTACAGGCACAAGCACATGCTGGAGGGAGGAATGGCAGGGCCAATCTCTCTCTATTTTATGTTGTGTGTGGATCCATACCTTGATTAATGCAGGGAACAAATCACATTTTTTAAACTGACAACTCATTCCTCACCTTGTTTGTTCGAAATGGGGATATAAGAGCCTTCCAAACCACAGCCCCTGATGACACTGGAATGTTTTATGTCCATGTTTTGTAGGAGTAAGTGGCTACAAGAGCTGGTGTTTTAGGGGGGGAGAGGGCAAGGGGAGCAACCCTAAGAGTGTAACAGGAGCTGCTTTCCTTGTGCAGCCTGTCACCCCTCCTGCAGGACGTGCGACGGCCCCTCTGACCGGGAGTGTTTGTCCTGCCATCCCCACGCCAGCCTGGCCCATGGGAGCTGCAGGACCAGCTGCCAGCAAGAGCAGTACCTCAACCTGGTGGGATACTGTGTGGGTGAGTAAGAGCAGCTGGCCTGGGATCATCTATCTGGGGCACTAACCTGCTGCTTCACAGCTCAGAGCTTCAGCAAAGGGAACATCTGTGATCCGGAGGAGCAGTTCAGGATTTTCCCTGAAGGAAAACTGGCACAGTTTTTTCCATTGCTGTGTGCATTTTTGGGAGGTAATAGGATTTCTGTGGGGTGGGGTCTTGGTGCCTGTACTTAAGCCCATCATCTGAAACCACTGATTGCATTTATCTGTTTAAAAAGAAGAATCGCTTTTAATCCGTCACACAGACATGTATAAACATATCCTGGGAACTGCTCCAGCAGTTTCTGAGCTTTATCAAGCTGGTTTTTTGCTTTATCAAGAAAAGCTATGGTGTGTGAGGCTTAATCTAGGCTTAACAGTTCCAAATGAGATAAGGAGCCCTAAGGAAAGGGAAAAATGCATTGGAAGTAATAAACATATCCATTGAGAGGCTATTGTTCCCAGTTTAATATGATTCCCCTTCACAGAGACCTCTCTTTGTTTACTTCAATGTCTTGGGTGGGTTTTTAATGAAAGACTTGTTGCTTTGCTCTCCGCACATTAATTCTGTGAACCATTTCTTCATCTTCCCTTTAAATGACAATGATTGTTCTGTCTGCACAGACAAAGAGAAGAGGGGAAAGAGAGTGTGTGAGGAGTAGGAAAATACCCTAAAAGTATTGTACATATCTTTAGGAAATCAGCTGGGGAGTCAAGATGTTTCCTACAGTGAAATAATTACAATCTGGAAATAATTCAGTATTTCAGTGAAAAAAAGATGCCACTCTGGAGATTTGTCATCTCCAAGCAGAAATGTGAGTGTCAGTATTGAGTAGTTTGGGTCTGTGTCCTCAGAACAGGAGAGAAGGCTTAATTTATGTCTGGTGTTTAAGCAAAGGATGGAGATAAAGAGCTCCATATCCAGGTTGTTAAGTTTCACTCATTATTCTCATTCAGCACTGATTGAAATGCTAAATTTGCCCTTACAAGTTATTAATTACCAGTTAAAGAGCAGCTGTCCCATAAAAGAGAACATTAAAACCCCTGACACTCTCATAAGATATGATTTGCATCAGAATCTAGCAAAGCTTTTTCCTTTGCCTCCCAAAGCAATATATTTTTACAATTATCTTCCCATTTATCTTTGATTCCCGACCCTCCAGGAAGAATTGTGTTACAGCTCTGAGGGCCTGCTGGGCGTTGGAGCCACCTGCCATGTTTTATGGATCTGGAGGGGAATATCTTTCACATAGGCTGGAGAAAACCTCCTGTCTATTGAAACCATTGCCTGGGAATTAATGGTGTTGTTGTACATGTTACCTGAATGAGGACTGGAACATTTGCCTGGTTAATAGAAAAGAAAACAAGGTCTTGTTTTCAGCAGTTAATCAAATAAGCATTTCAGGTGTAAGCAGAAGAAAGACATCATGTCCTCAAGTTCCAAGGGATCAATGAGTTTGTCAGCTCCGTTCTGAGCACGAGGAATCTGTGCCAGTCTTCTCTGAGAGTGCTCAGTTGATGAATTTTATTTTTCAGCTCAAGTGTCTGTACAGGAATGTGTTTGAGGCTTTAGCCAACCCCTGTTGAGTCTCAGAGCTTGTGTGGGTTTTGCTTTCCCAGGTTGAAAACAGTCTGGTTTTCCTGTCCCTCTCATCCAAGTCGACTTCAGCTTCAGGAAACGTTGCAGTCACCAGTCTGAAAAACAGCACCACTGCTGAAAGTGTTGTCCTGCTCCTCAACCCCTGCCCTTGCTTTTATTTGGATAAATCAGAGGCCTGTCCTCAAGTTTCCTTGTTGATCTTGAAGCTTCCCCATGGATCTTTTCCTGATTGCATGGAAGAGCCATTGGTAAAATCCAGGGGGAAAGGAAACTGCCAACACCCACTGGTACAGCATCCCCCAAGGTCCTGCCTAGACTTCCAGCTGAATCTTCCTTGCAAGGGCACTCCCAGTCCCCGTGTTGCACAGGCTGGGCTTTCCTAGGCTGTGTGCAGTGGGGGAATGTTCAAAGCTAAACCAGAAGAGCTCACCCAGGAGGGTGCCTGTAACAAGCTTTGCTGCCTTGCTCTTAAAATTCCAGGAGGAACATTCTGACAACAAGTTGCTTGTAAAATTACTGAGCTGTTGCTGTCCTGTTATAGAGACAGTGATTTCCTCACAGAGAGCTGGAGTTTGGCTGAGCAAAGCAGGAGGGGAATGGGGGGCTGAGCTCCCCTTGGTCCCTGCTGCAGCCTCCTGGAGAAGTTTGTAGCTGAGCTGACAGGGCAGGGAAAGAGAGGCTCATCTCCCTGCTTTGATCCAGGCTCATGTGTGCCAGGCACCATCCAGCTGGATTGCCCTCCCTCTCCTGCCTGGAGAAGCTCCCACCCTTCCATGGGATGCAGGCAGATCCCTGCAGCCATGGTTGCACTTCCCCGGGGCTTAAGCTCTGCCAGGGGAAATTTAAGTTGGAGATCAGGTAGAAATTCTTTGCAGAGAGAGTGCTCAGGCATTGGAATGGGCTGCCCAGAGAGGGGGTGGATTCCCCATCCCTGGAGGTTTTTAAGCTGAGATTGGCCGTGGCACTGAGTGTCATGATCTGGTAAAGGCACTGGAGTTGGCCCAAGGGTTGGACTTGATCTCGGAGGGCTTTTCCAACCCAGTCCATTCTATGATTCTGTGATTCCCCTGTCTGGTTTGAGGCACAGCTTCCCTTTCAGCTCTTGGAAAAGAGAGGCAAGAAACCCTTTCCAAAAATCCTGCTCAGTGCTGGGTATCCCTCTGACCCAACCATACTGATTTTCCCTCTGGATTTACTGTGAGGTACCAGAGGCTTTTTGCCTGTAAGGTGGGTGGTGTTTCAGCCCTGGTTGGAGTCGTGCTCTGCTGTAGATCTCAGAGTACAGCACACAACTGGCATCAGGAAATGCTTTTCTGAAGAGCCCCTGAGAGGGGAGGGAGGTGTGTTTAAACAACACAAGTGGGTGATTGCTTAGCAAGTGCTGGAGCTGAGAGGAAGAAATGCCTCTGGTTTCCTTTATAAGCATTCACAAACACTTCAGGGATGACTTTGTCTCCCCAGACAGCATTCTGTGTCTTGGAACAATCTGTAATAGATACTTCCCATATAGGAAGGGCACTGTTTTCTTGGTTTATTTGCTAAGAGAAAGCTGAAGAGAGTGTGGAAGTCACAGTAACTCTGGAAATCTGTGTAAATAATTCCATTTTACTTAACAATGAAAATTGCTTTGTAGGAAGATCAGTGACACGGAAGGTGGTTGGGGTTGTTTTGGCATAAAGGTGAACTGACAAGGAGGAAATCAGAGCCAGATGAAAGGGAAGCAGGAGAATACTTTGTTTGGGCAGTGGGAGGCACTGGGACTGGGCAAGGTGGTGCTGTGATGCCCTGAAGAGTCCAGCTGGGATACTGGAAGAAGTCTGAAGGAAGTAACTACCTGGGGGATATGAAGCCTCCAAACCCCCAGATCCCACAGGCAGTGAGGTGCCTGCTGGCTGAGCTGGAGGGAGGATTGACAGGGAAAAGGCAGAAGCAGGAAACAAACAGAGCTGTGTGGTGTTCCTGAGAAGCACAGAGAAAACACCCCCCCTTCTGTTAGTCCTGGCTTCAAAGGGAGCCTGCTGTGAAAAATTGAAATCATCTTTTCCCAAACAAAGCACCTCAGTTCTTCCCTCACTCTCCCACTCGCTCCCCGATGTCCCTCAGCTTCACCACGAGCCTCAGCTCTGGGTTTTCAGTTGGTGCTGTGTCTTTTGATCTCCAGACTTGCAAAGGAAAAGGAGAGTGATGGGGCTGACTCATCCCAAAGCAGTAACTGAGAAAACCCTTTCCATACACAGGAGCAAAAATAGAGGCTGTGAAGAGAAAACTCTGCTGCAGCAGCAGCACATAGTTGGGTAAATACTTAGATTTGCTGTGTTAGTTTGGGAGGATCTGATTATTGACAGCAGGTTGTTTGGACACCCTAATTTTCATCTGTCTCAATTTTGTGCTGTTTGTGGGACCCTTTGCCCCACGGGCTGGGTCAGACCCCAGTCCCTGTGGTTCCTGCAGAGATGGATGCACAGTTCCCCCAGGCTCCCTGTCTTCAGCCTGTAAAATTAGATTGCCTTCCAGTCTGCAGTGCTGCTGTCACCAGAGACAAAAGACAGAAAGTTGAACCTTCAACAACAGACCTGACAAGAGGCCAGGTACTCAAATCAAGCCTCATTATTACAATTCTTTCAAGACAGTCGTCATTTCCTTTATGATTTCCTGAATTACCAAAATGAGGATTAATTTGGCTTCCAGGTTGCCTTACACTGCACCTTTGTGCTCACAAAAGGCTTGTTGTCAAACCTTTTGAAGCACCTGAGTTCAGGCAGGGGTCAGGAGACACAGGCTCGTGTGCTGCCTGGAAAGATGGGGAAAGGTTTTGAGGCACTGAGAGGCAGCTCTTGGCTTGGCTTTGAGGGCTGCAGTGGCCTCCTCAGGGTGTGGATGTCTCCTCTGTGTGGGAAAGTCTGAACAGCAGGAATGAGGGAGAAGCTCCTAGAGCTGTACAGGTTGTGCTCGTGGTTATTCCAGTGGGAGCAGAGGGAGGTGAATTCCAAGGGCTGCCATTGGAGTTCAAGGTAAACCTGCAGGCAGAGGCACCTCAAATCAGAGAAGGGTTTTGGGAAGCTAAGAGGCAGAGGCACCTAAACTCAGAGAGGGGTTTTGGGAAGTTAAGAGGTTGGAGCTGGCTTGGTGCAAAGCTTTCCTGAGCGTTCTTAAGGATGAGGAAGAGGATGCTTGAATGAGGCAGGAGGGAGGCAAAATGAAAACGTTGTGATGCTCAGGAAGAGCACAAGATGGGGAGAGGCTGAGGGAGCTGGCGGTGTTTGTGCTGGAGAAGAGGAGGCTCAGAGGTGACCTCAGCACTGTCTGGAACTGCCTGTAGGGAAGTTCTGGCCAGGTGGGGGTTGGTCTCTTCTCCCAGGCACTCAGCAATAGGACAAGGGGGCACGGGGGGCTCAAGCTCTGCCAGGGGAAATTGAAGTTGGAGATCAGGAAAAAATCCTTTGCAGAGAGAGTGCTCAGGGATTGGAATGGGCTGCCCAGAGAGGGGGTGGATTCCCCATCCCTGGAGGTTTTTCAGCTGAGCTTGGCCGTGGCACTGAGTGCCATGATCTGGTAAAGGGAGTGGAGTTGGCCCAAGGGTTGGACTTGATGATCTCAGAGGTCTT
Source organism: Sakesphorus luctuosus (assembly GCA_013396695.1). NCBI lineage: Eukaryota > Metazoa > Chordata > Aves > Passeriformes > Thamnophilidae > Sakesphorus > Sakesphorus luctuosus. Next base: position 63,149 of record VWZD01010952.1, read on the forward strand.
TTCCAACCCAGTCAATTGTGTGACTCTATGGGGATGAGGCAAGAGGAAAGGAATCCTCCTTGGCTGTGGGAATCTCTGGTCCCTTGTCCTGCAGACATCTGGAATTGCAGTATTTGACCCCTGCTCCCCAGGTATCAGGATGGGGCTCTGAAAATTCCGTCTCTGTTGTTTGCCCTGAGCTCCCTCCTTGCTCACAGTTGCCTGTTGTTCCCTGCTCCCCTCAGACTGCCACCCTTCGTGCCACCGGTGCGTGGCCAACCTGCGGGACACGGGCAGTGTGTGCCTGGAGTGCCAGAACGCGCGGCACCTGCTGCTGGGGGATCGCTGCCTGCCCGACTGCCCTGCCGGGCACTTCGCATGGCGCGGCGCCTGCCAACGTGAGTACCCCCTGCCCCGCCCTGCCCCGCCCCGGGGGCTGTGAGGGACCACCTGCACCCCTGGCAGAGGGTACAGGGACCCCTCAGGAAAATAAAATAGATGCCATCCCTTCTCCATAAAACCATAATGGTCTTTACCAGTGAGTACCCCCTGCAGTGCCTTGGGGGCTGCAAGGGACCACCTGCACCTCTGCGAGAGGGTACAGGGACCCCTCAGGAAAATAAAATAGATGCCATCCCTTCTCCATAAAACCATAATGGTCTTGACTAGTGAGTATCCCCTGCAGTGCCCTGGGGGCTTCAAGGACCACCTGCACCCCTGGGAGGTGACACAGGGACCCCTCAGGAAAATAAAATAGGTGTCATCCCTTCTCCTTATAACCATAATGGTCTTTACTGGTAAGTACCCCCTGCAGTGCCCTGAGGGGCTATGGGGAACCACCTGCACCCCTGGGAGGTGACACAGGGACCCCTCAGGAAAATAAAATAGGTGCCATCCCTTCTCCATAGCACCATAATGGTCTTTACCAATTTTTAATCAGACCTGTACTAACTTGGTATTTTATGTTAATTTTTGATTTTAGCTTGTAGCCAAGTCTGTCAGTTCTCTTAACCATGCAGAGCTTTAAACAAAGAGGAATTTAACCCTGGAGTTGTAAGCTGAACTTTAAGAAATAAACCAAAACCTTGTTTAGATTAGAAGCTGAGCAGTAAGAAATAAATCAGAAAACCTGTCTAGGTTAGAAGCTTGAAGCTTTAACATTGTTTAGTTAGAAGGAAATATAAAGCTGCAGAGATTAGAACAGACCATGAGAGCTGTTAAAAGTCACCCAAAATATTCTCCTTAACTTTGGGGAAGGGTTTTCAGTTGTAACTAAGTATATAAACCTGGAAACACAAAAGTCTGGTTGAACATGTCTTTGGTGGAATTGTCCCCCATGTTCCCAGTGCTGAATAAAATGAAGAGTTTTGTTCTGTTCTGTTGGATTTGATTGTTTCTTAATTCAGAGATGTTCCATGAAGTGGCTCCTGTGTAATGGGGAGGCTTTGGACAGCTGGCAGGACACCGCTAGGAATTTCTCAGGGTATTTTGCAACCTGAGATGGAGCATCAGCCGAGGTCTCTCACTGGGGATTGTCTTGCTCCAGTAATGGCCCAAGAGGTGATGGTTTGTAGCAGCTTCAAAAACAAAAAGCCAATTTCCCTCAGCTGCGTGGGGGGAGCTGCACCGGTGACACATTTTATTTTATAACCTGTCCCTGCAGCTCCTCCACTTTGTGTTGGTGCTGTAGTTTCGTGTTCCAGTTATTGTCTGAGCTGCTTTATATCCCCTGGATGCTCAGAAGAAACAAGTAGGTTGCTTTTCTTGTTCTGTGGCTGACAGAGAGATGGTTAAGCCCAAAGCTGAGCAAAGGGCACTGCAGTTTCAGACAAAGTAATCAAGACAAGAAATCCAGTGCATTAAGAATTAAGATATAGATGTTCCCTTTGCAGGAAGTGGCATTTCCTCATCCAGTCTAAAAACTGATGGGTAATATTTCACAACTTCTCTGCAGCATTCTGAGAGCTGTGTGTTTGTTTACGTGCCTTTGACAAATGAGGTCTCGGAGCTCCATGAAATATTCTCTGTGTCACTTAATTGGAAAGGCCCCCTGAGAGACAGATGTTGCCTTCCTGGAAATTTAAACCTTGGGATAACATTTCTTCCTTTTGGCTTAAAGGTTTCATTTAAAAGGAGTTTTGCATTATTCAAGCTGTGTCAGAGCTCGTGTGACATTCTGTGCTGGCTTTCAAGATCCCCAGCACAGCTCAGTGCAGTCTCTTCTCTAATCCCTCTGCCCACCCTCACTCATGATTAATTTGATCTGATAGCTGTAATAATGGCATCGATCTTTAGGTAAAGGCCTGTCAAGAAAGAAAACAGACTAATAATTCTGTATTTACCCTCTTTGGAGAAATTAATAGGGTGCCTTGGCCTCGTGCACTGTGATATTTTAAATCTCTTCATTCAGAGGAAGAAGCAGAAGAGGTGAGGCTGCAAAGTCATGAGGGAAATGGGGAGGGGGTGCCTGGAGGGTTTGGTGTCTCAGTGTTGGCTTTTGGGACAGGCAGCAGCTGTGCCATTGGATGTGAGTCTTCAGGAAGGAGCACTGAGCCCCACCAAGGGCTCCCAGAGCTCGACATCACCACTCTGAGCCTCGTGGAACCATCCCAAGCCCTGCTTTCCATGTTCTTGCTGTCCCTGCAGGGTGTCATCCCTCGTGTCGAACCTGCACAGGCGAGGGGCCCTTGGCCTGCTCCTCCTGCCCCAGCAGCCTCGTCCTGTCCCACCGTGGCTCCTGCGCCCCAGGCTGTGCCCCCGGGCACTACAGGGACCACCGTGGCACCTGCAGACGTGAGTGCCTCTCCCAGCCACCCCTCCTGCCTCCTCTCCCCACATGCCTTTGCTTGTCCCTTTGCTCGCTGCTCCTGCTGCCTGGAAAGGAGAGATTTCAAGTGCCTGAAGCCCCAATGTGAGCTGACAGAGGTGATGAGCTGCCTCATCAGGGAGCAGAGCCTGCAGCAGGGCTGAGGCTTGGAAACAGTTGCAGCTTTGTTCTTGACCTCTAAGACAAGAGAGTTTGGGTCCCACTGGGAAAATCTGCGGGAGAGTTTGTGTGGGGTGGACTCTGGGCTTTGTGACAAGTTGACAAGTTGAGGCCAGTTTTGATTAATCTTTACTAAGACAAACCCCTTCCCCACTGCACCACTTGCCAGTACATGCTATGAGAGCTGTGCTGGAGCATTTATGTCCATTTTTCCACATGGGAAACCTCAGTAGGAACAAGGTACAGCTTGGTAGGCACAGCCCTGGCAGAGCTGAGCTGAGCTGCTGATATTGTTGCCTCTGGTGGAATTGATCTGCTGGTAAGTCCAGTTATGTTTTATCTTGTGATCCCCTGTGAGTCTCTTGGGGCTTCTCTTTTCCTTTATTATTCTGTGTTCAGTCTGGCCCTGGGTGGCTCCTGTATAATTGCTGGGCTTGATGTTACAAAATGCAAAATGATGGTGGTCCAGAGACATAAAAATTAGGCAAAAGCCCTGCTTGATTTGTCCCACTGTAATACACACCCCTAAAAATGAGTGAAGTCCTGCATTACCCTGACTTAAGTGCTCCTGATTTATGATAAAACAGCTTTGTTGTACTGAGCACAGGTATCAGTGTCTTCCTATCCAGCCCCGATTTTTTCCCTGATGAGGTCCTGTAGGAGGAAACCAATGTGGTTGTCAGCCTTACCTGCCTTTTGGTGAAACAGATGGTTCTCCTGGAACTGTTATTTCCATCTGATCAGCAGAAATAGAGACACCTTACATAAGTTCAAGGAAATAGCTGGAAGACTTTTTACCATTATTCTGTTGGCAGGGGAGGGAAAAAGGCTACTCAATAATAATGAAAAAAGGCAAGTAATAAAAAATAGGAATGAAAAAAAAAGGATTCTCACTGTCCTGGCCAGTTTCCTACAAGCTCTTCAAAGTATTCACTGTTTTCCCCTGCAGTGTGGGTTCACTGCACCACAATGTCTCCCTTCCTAATTAACAAATTAACCTGCCCTTTTCTAATGAAACCTTTCCTATTGAGAGCTGCTGCCTCAGGACTGATATCAAGGTAGATGTGGAATTTTCCTGAGACCTTCACCCTCTCTGAATTTGGTTCAGGGGCTCAAATGCAAATAGATTTTTTTGCAAGCAAATTCAGCCTCTCTAATCTCCTTACTGCAAATGGCTTTTGGAGAAGTGTTTGTAATCCTTAGAGCAGGAGGCTCAAAGCCAAGTGCGTTGGATTTTTGTCATTCCAAGTGTCACTTGTGCCTTTTCAAGTGCTGCTGATAAGCCATGGAGATCTAAACTGTCCCAGGCTGCTGGGAAGCTGCCACTTGGAGGCAATGAAAGCTGTTTAATCAGAGGTTGGCTGTTAGGCTGAGAAAATTGGGTCTCTCCTCCACGTTTATTTTGGTCTCATTGCACTTTTGAGGAACTCGGGGTTGGAATGGAGTTCAGGGAGATGCTGAGTGCACCTTTGCACTCAGGGAGGTATTTTTAAACTCAACAACATCCTGGCCCAGGAACAGCACAAAGCTTAACAAGTCCTTCATGGGTTTAAAAATGCAGATATGGAGTCGTGCTGATAAAACAAGCAGGCAGGGTTGCTTTCAGATACAGTTTTTGCTTACTGTTCTGGCATGCCTCCCTGGGTAACCTGATTTCCATGGATTTAGACCTCATGTGGAATGTTTTACAGTATTTTTGCTGGTTAGTTCTTTGTAGCACTTAGGAATAGTGATTTTTTTCATTCTTAAGTGATGTAGAATGAGACTGGCACCTGCAAACAGCTACTGGATTCCTCAGGTGCACATTTTGCTGGAAATCATTTGTACCTCAGGAAAACACAGACCTCCTGTGACATTTTTGAGATGAGCTAAAAATGAACTCTTTTGAAGATCACTGGGTGCTTGCCTCAATGAGAGCAACGTGGGTATTTTCCCTTTTACTTTTGGTCTTTGGAGCTTTCTTGGTTATAAAACTGTGTCTTGAATTAACATGTCAGTATTTGGCACCTGGACTGTTGGTGCAGCCTCCTGACAAGTTTGGTTCCTGGACATCAAAGGGGTGAGTTGAAATATTCTGAACCTCTGGACTTTGATCCTAGTTTCAGTCAATCCCTGAGTTATTTTTTTTTCCTGGAATCTTTGTTGCTCCCTGCAGCTCCAGAATTTCAGATAAGAAGGTGGAAATGTTAAGTGAAACTAAATGGGCCTTTGGTCCCACCAAGCTTTGCTGCCTGGATTTGCAGCAGTTTGCTCTGCTCTCCAAATTTCTGTGTTTCTGGGTAAAAAATTGCATGAAACACAGATTGATAAAAGGAAGTAAGAAAACCTGGAACAGGCAAAGCTCTTCTTTGGGGATTTGGACTCAGGATCAAAGTATTACTCTCACCTGTCCAGAGGAGAGTAAGAAGCAGTAGAAAAAAGATACTCCAAACACAAAGAGACTCTTCATATTTTGGAGGCTGTAAAAATGAACATAACAAGCCCCAACTGCCAAACCTTTGCAGGTGTCTCTCAGAGAGGACAGGAGGAGGAGCAGGGCTGCAGGATAGTAGGATTTTTCCTTGTGCAGTTGGCTGGTGCCTCAGGAATGACCCTGGTGTGTTTGTGTTCCCACAGCCTGCAACAGCCAGTGCTGGAGCTGCGACTCGGCCTCCAGCTGCACGTCCTGCAGGGATCCAGCCAAAGTCCTGCTCTTTGGAGAGTGCCAGGATGAGAGCTGTGCTCAGCAGTATTACCTGGATTTCTCCAGCAAGACTTGCAGAGGTGAAAAACACATGTAGAAAAAAGATTAAAAATGAAGAGTTGAAGTGCCTTGGCCGGGAATCCGTTACGTGGCAGGTGGCTGCTTTGAAAAGGGGGAAATAGTTCAGTGGCAGGTTCCTTGCAAGGGTGTTGCGGTTTTCCTCTCTTTTTGGGCTGTCACATACTTGAGCCTGTTCAGTGGAACAAGATTGCTGCAAATCGCTCTGCTGTAAGTGATGTGGTAACTGAGCCAGCAAAGTTTGCAGGGGTCAGGCCCAGCAATTCATTTAGTCACGGGTCAGCTGAGGAAAGAGTGAGCTTGCCAGGAGAAGACTCTTGGAGGGTGTCTGTCTGTCAGGCCTCCTGTACTTACCTGCCTCCCTCTGTCTTATTAAATCCTGCGTCACTGGGTGGCTGCAGCAAGAGCAGTTTGGAATCATTTAGAAGACACATGGCTTGAAAGATTTGCAGGACTCCCCAGCAGAGTGTTCCATAGTGGAATGAAGTGAGGAAAAGGTGGTGGCAGCCTGAGGAGTCCTTGGGCACATGGCAGTGGTTGGCACCCTGCTGAAAACTGGAGTGGGGATAGTACAAGGGAAGTGAAGGCAGGTCTGATCCCACCTGGATCTGGTGTGTTCCCAGCCAGTGGACTTTCCAGAGGGACTTTTAGGCTGTGAGGGAACAGAGATACCATCTTGGTTCAGAGTCCTTTGAAAGCATGAGCTGGATGAATAATTGTTAATGAGCCACCAACTCCACGCTGCCAAAGAAGGAGCACTGCTCCTTCAGGGATAAATCCACTCAGTACAAACCTTGCTTTCTCAGTTTTTTAGTGTTTTAACAGGTTTTACTGTGTTCTTCACTCCTGGGGCTGATTTGGCCACAGTGTGCCCCTTGTGCAGGGCGAGCACCCCAGAAAGGGCTGCCCTGCAGTGGGTTTTGTTTCCTTGCAGAGTGTGACTGGAGCTGCAATGCCTGCAAAGGGCCCCAAAGCACCGACTGCCTGCAGTGCATGGAGGGCCACGTCCTCCACCAAGGGGCTTGTGTGGAGCAGTGCCCTGAAGCTTTCTACCAGGAGGCAGACACGTGCCAGAGTGAGTTCTGCTGGGCTCTGACATGTTCCCCTGCTTGTCCCCAGTGTGGTGTTGGAGCTGAACCCTTTGCATGTGGCTTTTCAGGGTGTGAGCAGCACTGCCTTCGGTGTCACCGAACAGACGAGTGCAGCCTGTGCCAAGCCCCCTTCTTCCTCCTGGGCACTCACTGTGTTCCCAAGTGTGGGGACGGGTATTATGCAGACCATGCCAAGCACAAGTGCACAGGTAAGTGTGATGTGGTAGCAGTGGTCAAATAAGGCAGCTCTTATCTCAATTCTTTGCCCCTTTTTTGACTATTTCTTTCAGGTGGGTAAGACAAATAGCAGTGTTTCTCTTCTGTGCACCAGTGGGTGCAATGGTTTTGCAGTGTCTCAGTGGGGTTGTGCTTTCCATCTGCTTCAGCTTGTCCTCCTGGGTGCCTGGAGTGTGACAGTGACAGCCTGTGCCACCTCTGTGACAGCACCACATTTCTGAAGAACCACGTCTGTGTTTCTGCCTGTGGCCAGGGTTTCTATGGCAATGCACGGACCAGGCAGTGTGAAGAAGGTGAGTGTCTGTCAGGATAAAGAGGCTGAGCTGGCAGGTGTCCAGCAGACTCTGAAGCCAGAAGAATTGTTCATTCAGTTCATTTTTGGAAATCAGTGTTGTGTCTTTTCCTCTTGGAAGTCAGCAGGTATTTTTCTCCAGCTTTTTGGTTTCATAAGATGTGCAGGTACATGGTTTTCTGCCTGAAGTTACCTGGCGAAGTGTGGAGGCACATCTTTCCAGCAGCATCATTTATCATCAGTGTAAACCAAATGACAAAATATCTTGGGGGAAATCCCCTCCTAAATCAACTGTAGTTGTTACTTATTCTCTCCTTATTCTAAATGAAGAATTACAACCAACAGTAGGAAAGGAGGGTGTGGGCTCAAGCACTGCCAGGGGAGGTTTAGGTTGGGTATCAGGAAATTCTTTACAGAGAGAGTGCTCAGGCATTGGAATGGGCTGCCCAGAGAGGGGGTGGATTCTCTGACCCTGGAGGTTTTTAAGGTGACACTGGACATGAAAGTGGGGTTGGATTAAGGGTTGGACTTGATGGTCTCAGAGGTCTCTTCCAACCCAACTGATTCTGTGATTCTATGAAATCTGTCTGCAGTGCAAGCCAGAGTATGTTGTTTTGTGGGGGGGGAATAAAGATGAGAAGTGATTTGCCATGGACATGGTGGGGTTTGGCATGGATTGCAATTCCTGAAGGTCCTGTTTTTCCACCTGGGTCAGGGATGAGTAGGGCATTATAAGGGTCTGCTGTGCTAACACAGCAGTGGTGCTGCCAGGCAGGATGCCAACACCACCCGTGATAACTCCATCAGTGACGCTTCTCCCTTGTTTCCTTGCAGCCAGGGAGCATCCCTGGGGGCTCCGTGCGAGCAGTGCCCTCTCAGTGGGGATCGGCGGGGTGGAGCCGCTGGCGCTGTGGGTGTGCGATGCGGGCAGTGCCCCGGGGCAGCTCCTGCTCCACGTGGGCAGCGTGCCCTCCAACGGCAGGCTGGTGTTGGTGCTGGGCAGGCAGGAGCGGCCCTTGAGCCCCGGCGACCACTTCAGCTGCAGGGATGTGCAGGAGAGGAGGGTGCGCTTTGTGCACAGCGCAGACAGAGCCAGGTGAGGCTTTGCTCTCAGCTCTTGCCTTAGAAACAGTTGGCACAGGTATTCCCTCCGTCCCTGGAAGCTTTCCTCAGGGGAAAGCTCACTTCTTAATTCTCCATATCTGTTATGCTCTCTCGTGGTGTAACTGATGGTGCTTCCCAGTTTATGGGAGAAGAGGCCACTATGACAACAATCCTGCTGTGATTTGGGGGTGCAGGAGTCTGTGCCATCTTTGGGATGTGCTGCTGTGAGTTAAAACTGGCCTGTTAGCCTGATCCTTACAACAAATTCTGGTTAGGAAGATGCTCAAGGGGTGCCACCACTAAGCTCTCTGGCATCATTTGCCTCCAGTGTGAGGAGACTTCCAGGTGTCCTGATGCCAAGGGCTGACTGGTGTTCCCTGGACTTCAGGCATGTGTTGCTGTATCCTGCTTTGGTTTTGTCTGCCTGGAAGTCACTATGAAGTGTCAGAGTCTTGTCTTAAGAAACAAAGCTAGTTTCTTACTAAATATTGCTTTATTTATTATTGATACTTAAAACTTCAAGGCTTGGTTTTGGGTGGCATCACTGAAAAGTAAATGGGAAGGAAAAATCCTGGCAAGTGGGAGCTTCTGTTCCAAGGCCACATCAGTGACATTTTTGTTGAGCAGCAAAGAGCTGACATTTAGAATTGGCACTTTATCTTGGAGATGCCATCCTATGTGGATAACATTAATTAAAGGGAAATGAGGGTGTGTTATTACATAGCTCAAGGTATTTCATTACATGTTGTGACTGTTGTGAATCCTCAGGAAAAAAATACTATAAAAACAGAATTGAAAAACTTGAGTTAAAGCTTCTGTCATTGAGCCAGTCGTTTTTACTGAATATATAATATGTTTCTCATTATAGAGTCCTGCTAAAGCACTTCATTAATTTATATTATCCTGTATTTTGACTTTTTGGGGACTGTTTTAGGAAAGGAGAGTTTTCCTTGAAGGTCAGTGATGAACAATCCTTCTCCCACTCTGAGGTGATCAACATTCAAGCATTTTCAACACAGGTAACGTAACAAGGCTTGGAAACAACCCCAGATTTTGTACCATTTGGAGCCCTGGTTTCTTGCAGGGATAACAAAGGAGCTGGAGTTGAGGTCAGGCAAATTAGACTCAGCTCTCCCTTAGGAGGGGCAGCCAAGACTCACATGGCAGAAGGGACTTGGGAAACTGCCTGAAGAAGTTGGCCTGTCTCATTTTGCATGTGCAGGGAGTTGCAGCTGTGCAATCATAGAAAAATTATCAGGGAGGGCTAAGGAGTCCCTGCTGCTCTGATTATCCCTTGGATCTGTGGTTGCTCCAGTGCAGCCTCTTAGTGCAGGGCAATTGAGCCAGGATTGATCCCAATGGCAGGAATGCTTTGACACTCAAGCTGGATGCTCTTTTCTAGCCCAGCTGGGAATTAAATCAGCATGAGCTATTTAAAGTGTGTCTCTCAAGTGCTCATGGCACTGCCAAGTGTCCCTGTCTTGTATTTAAAGTCTGTGCAATGATATTGTGGGGGAGCTTCACCCCAGAGGTGGTACAGGCACCCTGACACGGTCCAGGTTTCTAAGGAGCCTTTTCAGCTTGCTCTGAGCTTTTCCCAGAGTGGAAAGCTCCATCAGAAGTTGTGGCTACTTGGCTTATTTTGACAAATAGAGACCTCAAGGTGCAAAAGAGAATCTGCTGCTCTTAAGGCCCATTTACATCCTCAAAGAGGCATTAAATTGCTTTAAAAGAACTCTTTTAGTGCTGACTTCTTCCTGCCTGCAAGCCTGGCTCAGCCTCCATCCCCACCACGAGCAATTTATATTCCATATTAGTCACTCCCACAACTCCTGGGAATGAGAAGTGTTCTACTTTGTCCTTAAGTGTGAGACAAACTGTGGGGTGTGATCCTGCCGTGTGTGTATTGATTGTGGCTGGCACTGCCATCTCTGCTCAGACTGAGCTCCTGTTTGCCCCAGCAGGATGTTCCCCTGAGTGAGAGCTGCAGTGGCTGCCCCAGAATGCAGGAGTGAGGTTTAATGGCAGGGATTGTGCCTGTCGATCCCTAATGGCCCTCAGAAGTCGTGCCCAGGTGATGTGGCAGCATCAGCGTCCCCAGGGCTTTGACTTTGTCTCTGTGGGATCTCCCTCCCAATGGCAAAGGATGTTTATTGGGATCAATAGACACTGCAGATTGAAACTTTGTTCACAACAGAGAAGTAGAGGACTAATTTAAACCAGCAGAAATGTGGATTCTAGCTGATCTCCGGTGTAGGCTGGATAAGGCTGTGGGTAATCTTAGGAATTAAGTAACTACTGGTGCTGATGATACCAGGTTGTACTGTCATCTCAAGAAGGCTAACAAAGATCAAATGCTTTCTGTATAAATATCCTAATTTTTTTTCCTTTCCTAAGCTTGCTGTGGCCTGAGAATCTTCTTTTAATGTGACTAATTTAGTCTAAATGCTAAATATTCTTAGGTCTGCCCGCTGGGGGAGAAGGTGTGGAGAGTGATTTTCTGCTGCTTAGAAGTAGGAGATGTCCAGGGGTGAAGCCAGCTGGTTTCCTTAACCCCAAACTTCTCATTCCAGGCCTCAATCATGACCTAATCTCCAAACTTTAGCAACCACCTCAGAGCTGTTTTTGTGTTCCAGGCCCCATATGTGTTCAGGAACGAGCCCCTCCTTGTCGGCAGAGGGGAGACGGGCAGGATGACAGAGGAGCTGCTGGGGGTGAGGGACAGTGACAATCCTCAGGATGTTGTGCTCGTGGTTGTGGAGCCTCCACAGCACGGGCAGCTGCTCAGAGCCCCTGGGGACTCTCCTGTGCACTCCTTCCCCCTGGGGGACTTGGCTGGGGGGCGGCTGCGCTACGCTCACGACGGCTCTGCCTCTCGCGACGACGCTCTGCTCCTGCAAGTGAGCGACGGGCACCACTTCCAGAACGTGCTGTTCCACATCAGCATTGCTCCCCAGGTATGTACTGGCATAGGAGCCCTGGTATGTGCTGGCATAGGAGCCCTGGCAGGCAAGTTAGAACCCTGAAAACACTCCTGCATCTAGTCCAGACGTCCACATTTCACAGAATCACAGACTGTTCTGAGTTGGAAGGGACCCACAAGGATCATCGAGTCCAACTCTTCAGTCAATGCCCCACACAGGAGATTGAACCCATGACCTTGGCATTGTTACAACCAAGTTTGAACCAAATGAGCTGATCTCAGGGTAGATTGAATTAATAAGGAATGAATACTCACAGGGGGGAAAAAGCCACAGGAATAATCAGGAGGTTAGAAAACCCACCAAGTAGCGAAAGATTTTGGTGGATGCTCAAAGAGAATGAGGGGGTGATAAAAGACAAAAGTATGGAGGGAGACTCAGGTCAGGAAGGTTTAGGGTCAGCAACAGGAAATTAACTACTGCATCCAGTCCTGACATGCACATGCCAAGTGGCTTGAATTAATAAGGAATGAATACTCACAGGGGGGAAAAAGCCACAGGAATAATCTGGAAGTTAGAAACCCCGCCAAGTAGCAAAGGATTTGGTGAGTGCTCAGAGAGAGTGAGGATGGTGATAAAAGACAAAAGTATGGAGGGAGACTCAGGTCAGGAAGGTTTAGGGTCAGGAATCAGAGGACAGGATCAGTTCTCCAGGCTGAGAGTTGGGTCTGAGGGATACAGGTGAAGGGTGCACAACCTGCTTTTGAAGCAGACACCCAGGGTGGGATGCATACGAAATTCCAGGAGACTCCTGCTCCTTTTCCCTGACATTCCAATAAGCCTTTCCCTGCTGTCCCCCTGCCTGCAGGGACACAGGAGCCCCAGGCTGGTGGCCAATTCCCTGGTGTGGGTGCCCCAGGGGGGCATGCTGCAGATCTCCAGGACCATCCTGCACGCAGAGCTGCCCGGCGCCCGCGACTCCCAGATCACCTACACCATCAGCAAGGACCAGCCCAGACATGGTAAACCTCTTTGGAATTCTCTGGGCCAAGGGCAGCTCTTTCCACCCCTCTTCCATGGTGTTTGGTCCCACCCAGTAGCATTTGGGGGACTATTTCCTTGTAATACTACAATGGGTAAGAGCTGCCAGACTCATCTTTGTCCACTTCTAATGGTCACACAAAGCAACCAAGTGCTTTTGTCCTGCCTGGGCATCTGATCCCATATGTTTGTCCAGTGGGAGTGAAATCCTGGTGGATTTACAGCCCTGAGAGAGCAGAATCTGACTGCCAAAGAGTCTGTTCTATAATGAACTCCTAATTTAAGAGGAGCTCAGGGTAATACCTGCCTCTAGAGACCACTGAGCAGAAGTTTACCTTGAAGAATTCCCTAAATTCTGTGACATTGGATTTAATTTATACCAATGAAAGGGGTTGCTGCCTCCAACAGGAGTTGGTGACATTTACATCTGGAGATAATTCTTGTCCCCAGATTCCTTTTGGGAGGCTCTGAGCTCATCTCTCAGAGCAGTGACTTTCCCCCTGCTTAGAAAGCATCTTGTGGGAACAGACTAAGGAGGAGAGTGGAAGGTTCTGGGATTTGTGGCTGAGCTGTAAAAGGAGAGAGACAGGATGGAAAAGAGAGGGAGTTGTATGTGTGGGGAAAAGAAACACGGAGGGAAAAGAATAATGTTCTTTTTCCACTCAGCATCACCATTTTCTTTACTAAAACCATGTCCTTAAATAGCATATACATTTAATTTGCTGAGCCAGAGATAATTAGAGGATCCCTCTGGCAACATCCATGGGGTTTTCTGCCTTTTGCAGTGAGGACAGGCTGTTTTCCATAACTGCTGCCAGCACCTGATGGAAACAGAGATTATGTGAGTTCTGCAGGTTAGAAGAGAAATAATTAATTTGTATTCCCCCTCTGTTTTCTGCAGAAGGTCTGATTTCTCATTTTTAATAAGCATTTACATGAAAACAGGAATTTTTCCCTGAGGAGCTTGTCTCCTGCTGCCTAACCCTAACTAAAATTTATAACCCTGGGTTTGTATCACCATAATTATCTCTTCTATGATTAATTGCAAGCACACAAACGGGTTTGTAGCTGCAGGTGAGGAATAAGCAGCAGAAATCAATGATCTTCAAAATTTTATCTAAAATACTGTTTTGCAGAAAGAGAGGGGGAAAATTAACAGAGAGAAATATGGAAGGTGGGTCCTGAATCCAAGAGAGCTTATCTGCCTAACTTAGTCTGTGACTGATGGAAAAGATATTCATACCTGCAGAAAATAGACAAATTGATTTAGATTTTTAGGGGCACTCCCATGAGCAAACCTGTAGGATTTGGAATATAATTAGGGCACTGACAAGGGAATATTGGCACAGAGTCTGATGATCAAGTCCAAGTGGGACATTTCAGCTTACTGAGTTATCTTCTTGTTCCTCCAACTGTTCAAAGGTGATTTAGAGAAAAAGAAATGGGGATGGGTATTTGGTATAATGGATTGATTAATTAACCAGCAGAATTATCAATCTGTTTAGCAGAATTAATTAACAAAACATTAGTTCTGATGTGAACGTCATGAAGTTCAGAAAGGCCAAGTGCAGTTGCAGATTTCTGTTCAGAGAAATTCATTGGGTGGACTTTTTAGCATAGTAAGTTCCCAAAAGAGCTAGAAAAGGCCTTGAAAAAGGAAGCCTGCTGTACTGTGCCCTGAGGCTGTGCCCTGGAGGGGAGGGTGGGGGTCCTGCTGCAGTGCAGCTCCCCCTGCCCTGTCTCACACCTCTCCCTGCCCTGTCTCACACCCCTCCCTGCCCTGTCTCACACCCCTCCCTGCCCTGTCTCACACCCCTCCCTGCCCTGTCTCACA
>VWZD01010954.1:1007-11438 GCA_013396695.1 Sakesphorus luctuosus
CCCCAATTCTACCTATCTGTGTTCAAAAGGGAAACCAAAATTATTATTTATTATTTATGCTAAGAGTCCCTAATTTTACAGAGGTTTACTAGAAAACCAAACAGATATTTTTGAATGGTTTGTTGGGATTCTTTTGATATTTTTTGGTTGTTTGTTTCGGATTTGGTTAATTAATTTCTTTGTTTCCTTTTTTTTTTTATTATGCATCAAAGTTTGTAAGGCTTGTGGAACAGCTAGGAATTAAAATTTTATTGAATGCTTCTAATGAGATTGAGAAATTATATTTTTTTCTGCATTTCCACAGCACAATTTGATGTAGATAAATGAACTTATCACTCAGATGGTTGGACAGGGAGTGAAAGGAGACTAAACCATGTGTGGGTTTAAAATGCAAAAATAACAGTGGTATTGTCCACACAGGCTATGTCTTGGTGCTCAATTTTATAAATGTCTGAGGAGTGCAAATGTTTAATTTAAAGCCATTACACAAGCAACACTGATGAAATCAATGCCAAATCTGGAAAACAGGTGCATGAAACTGTAGCTTCTCTATTGAGGATTCAATCTGTTCAGGTACAATGTAATCCAAACAGTACAGAACTACACCTGAGCTAATAAGAGGTACACTAGCACAGGCATATGGCTTCTGAATCAGAGTTTTTGTGTGTCCATGCAGCTTAGCTTGCCATTAACAGATGTTCCTCAAGGTCTTGTTATAAATTATGGGTGCAAGCTCCCCATATTCACTCAAAAAAGCAAAACACCATCAAAATAAGAAGCACTTCAGTATACGTGTTAAAACACACACACACACAACCCAAACCCTAGCCAAGAATCCTACAAACTCACCAGAAACCACAACACAGGAACCAGTAAATCACCTAAAAGCCTCACTTCTCTACATTATACTTCCAGTAATTCTTTAAATAATTCACATTAGAATTCCACAATTAAAACATTAAGTAAGACTTTTGTCTGCAATAAGATTTAGAAAACAAAATGCAAAAAAAACCCCCAGCCCCCCCCCCCCCAAAAAAAAGAAAGAGAAAGATACAAGATTTCTTAGCATTCCTGTAAATATTTCCTTGACCCATGATATTTTAAACACTGAAACAGACGAAAACATGCTCACTGAGATGGCTTCCAGGATGCTGAGAGCCTAACTTATTGAACCAAAAAATGCTACTTCAGCTGGCATTAGCATTCCATAAGTTAGCATGCACCACTGAAGCAATACTCATTTCATCACACTACCTATCCAGTTGCCATTTTATTATGCTATTATACAAAGTATCACATATTCACATAAACAGTGTGTTAGTTTAATAAGATGATAATAAAACAAATCCTTTAAACAATTTTATGAATGATAGTAATACACCACCCAGAGAGCTTAACATTTCTGTTCTTTTAGTGTCTCTCTGTTATTTTTTTATCCTTAGGAGCTAGTCGTGTAAAATTATTCTGAAAAGCGAACAACTCTTGTGGAATGCTGATACTTTTGTTTGAACTTGGCAAGGACTTTCATTTGTAAGAGCTAGTTGTATTTATTTTTAGATGCATGTAAATCTATCTAAAATAAGTAGAATAGAAATGGTAAAATAAAACCTAAAATTGTGCTCCAGAATCTTTTATCAGATTGTTGTTGTGTTAGGATAGTACAAGTTTCATTGTTTCTTATGGAGTATGCATGTAAAGAATAGTTTATTTGAAATCATTTTCCTGGACATCCAGGAAAATCCATATCAAGAAGGCAAGAAAAAGTACCTAAAAGAAAATTCACACAATTACAGAATTTTTAGGGTCAGTAGGGACCTCTAGAGATCATCTAGTCCAACCTCACTTCCAAAGCATCAACAGCAGGTTACTCAGGAATACATTCTGGTTGGTTTTGAATGTCTTCAGAGAGGGAGACTCCCGTTACCTCACTGGTAACGGAGGTACCTGTTTCAGTGCTTTGCCACCCTCAACGCAGTTCTTCCTAATGTTGAGGTGGAACTTCTAGTGTTTCTTTTAATTTACGTTCATTGCTCCTTATCCTGTCACTGGTCACCACTGAAGGCAGCCTGGCACCATCCTCTTGACTCTGCCTTTGAGATATTTCTATGTATCGATGAGGTCCCCTCTCTGTCTTCTCTTCTCTAGACTAAACAGGCCCAGATCTCACAGTCTCTCCTCATAAAAGAGATGCTCCAGACTTTTAATCATCTTTGTGGGCCTCTGC
The DNA here is from genome assembly GCA_013396695.1 of Sakesphorus luctuosus. Classification (NCBI taxonomy): domain Eukaryota; kingdom Metazoa; phylum Chordata; class Aves; order Passeriformes; family Thamnophilidae; genus Sakesphorus; species Sakesphorus luctuosus. The sequence continues at coordinate 3,232 of VWZD01010954.1, forward strand.
TGAACTCTTCAGTAGCTTTTGTCTTTCTTGAACTGTGGAGACCAGAACTGCACACAATACTGCAGATGTTGCCTCACTAGGGACAAGTATATGGGGAGGATCACTTCCCTTGACCTGCAGACCATGCTTCCTGATGCATCCTAGGATCCTGTTGGCACTCCTGGCTGCAAGGACACACTGCCAGATCATGGTCAACTTGTCATCCATGAAAGCTCCCAGGTCCTCCTCAGCAGAGCTGCTCTCTAATAAGTTTTCCCCTGGCCTGTACTGGTACTTGAGGTTATTCCTCCCCAGGTACAGGGCTCTACACTGTCCTTATTGAATCTCATTAGGCTTCTCACCACCCAACTCTCCAGTCTATCAAAGTCCTGCTGAATGGTATCACAGCCTTCTGGTGTGTCAGAGACATTCTCCAGTTTCATATCATCAGCATTTATAATTCTTTTATGATATTTTTACAGACTGAAATTGTAAGTGCTATGCCTCCTTGGTATATTTTTGCTTCATTTTTGTACCTTATAAACGTAAAATATAAAAGAAGATATGACTGTTTTTTCCGTTGCTGCTTTACACAATTAATTTGCATTTTATTCAAACCGAAAGTAATTTTGTGTCAAGGGCAAATTCATGGATGGATTTTCATTTTTTCTTTATAATTTTCTTCACAAATTTATTTCTTCCTTTATTCTAATTAGGTATGCAGGTCATGTGGTATAAATATCTGAAGAGTTGTCCTCACATAAAAGTAATGTAATTATTAATTTACCTACAGGGATGAAAAAAATATTATGAGAATGTATACACCACATATACTAAAGTTTACATAACCTGTATCTTTTACATGAAGAGGTAAACATTTCTCTGTATCTAACTTTAAACCATTTAAACCCAAAGAAAGCCATAGTATGTTTGGATTACCCCTTCTAGCCATTTTGAAAAGAGATTTGCATTTTATGTAGTCCTGATTGCAAAATGGCAGCCACATGTCTGAAACATCCAGGACTCTTGTTAGAACTGTTTAATTGACACAAAAATAAATATCAGATTTAATGACAGACAGTAAAGCTTTGTGTCTTGGTTTGAGCTGGCAAACCGCCAACCCTCCAAGCACAGAGTTAGAGCCTCCCCCCCCCAACACCCAGGAAAGGGAGGAAAGGAGAGAGGGAAAGGGGGGAAAAAAACCTTTCAAACTACATTTATACCAAAACTACATATATTTTTACAGAAAGAAAGAGACAATTATAAGAAAGTACAAATATACACTCACACAAGTCACAAACAGCAAGGAACAATTTCTCACTTCTCAGTACATACACAAATCTCACTATTTCAACCCCAAATCGCCTCAGAAGACTCAGTCCCCAGAGAAACAAAACCCGAGCAGAGAGGAGAGGGCCAGAGCAACACATTTTACTTCCCCGAGAGCCAGCGGTGGGCCAGGCCCTCTCCATCTCCTCTGGGACAGCATCGTGCATCCTCCCCCTAGGAAGCTGTGGGAGGACTGCCCAAGCCACTCCCACACTGATTCTACTTCCCGAGAAAAATGATGTCGTAATATAGTATAGAATACAATACTACTGGCTAGAAGAAGTCAGCTGGTAGTTCAACCCAGCTCAAGTCAGCTGACAACTTCAGGCCTGATTTAAACTCAAATTTGGGCTCACTTAGGTGAACCCACAACACTTTGTCAAGATCTGTGCAATGCTTAATTTAAGGAAAAAATACTACAGGTTAAAAACTGAGAAGACATAATTATTTTTCAGACTTAAATTCCACAAGATATTATCTTTTTTTTTTAAAAGCTGGGTATGGAATGACCATATTGAACTACCATATTGAAACTTCTTTCTCCAGTCATTACCATATGGAACTGGGGAATGACATGTTGGAAGCAGTGTCACAGAAAGGTCTGGCATTTGACTTACAATATCTGGAATGGAAAAAGTCCTGTCAGAAGTGGACTTGTGAAGAAAATGTAGAAGCTAACTCTAATGCCTTAAGAACTGACATTTTTAATGTTGTTTAAATGTACAAAATGGAGTCTATTGTTCTTTTTTGCCAAGTCACACTTCTTCCCAAAATCCCCTGAGTTACCCTTATCTCCCACTTTGGAATGTCTGCAGTGTCCTTGAGGAAGCCTGAGAAAGTTTTCTCATTGGCCCTTATCTATCCCTTTCTACTGGTTGTTAACCTTTGAATCCTATGGTTGAAATACCAAAGCCCCTCAGGATCCCTAGTGGTCATATCCTGGTCCCCCTTAAACCCATAAATACACCCTTCTGTTATCAATAAGGCGCTCTCTCTCTTGTCCCTCTCCTGTGTGGTCTCTGTGTGGTCTTTGCAGACTCTATGGAGGCCACATGGTGGGGGACAGCGGGGGAGCACACCCCCTTAGGTAACGGGCTAAGCCCAGGGGCCTAGAGAGCCCCACTCAACAACTGCAGAAAGGGACCTGGGGTTCCTGGTCAATGGCAAGTTGAATATGAGTCAGCAGTGCCCTGGCAGACAGGAGAGCCAACCATGTCCTGGGGAGCATCAGGCAAAGCATCAGCAGCTGGTGAAGGGAGAGGATTTTCACTCTCTACTCTGCAATGGTGGGGCCTCACCTTGAACATTGTGTGCAGTTTTGGGCACTGCAATATAAGAAAGATATTGCGCTATTAAAGAGCGTCCAAAGGAGGGCAACACAGATGGTGAAGGGACTTGAGGGGAAGCCATAAGAGGAGTGGCTGAGGTCACTTGGTCTGTTCAGCCTGGAGAAGAGGAGACTGAGGGGAGACCTCATTGAAGTCTACATCTTCCCTGTGAGGGGAAGCAGAGGGGCAGGCACTGATCTCTTCTCCACGGTGACCTATTAAGGATCTGCTAAGGTAGCCTAGCTGAGTAGCATAGATCATTTATCTGGCACACTCTTCAATCATATTCTGTGATTCAAAAGGATAAGCTTAAAAATCTTTTAGAGATTTTGGATGGGTTCTACAGTTCACAGAACATTCTGCTTAGCACCTACTAGTTTTCCTTAGAATTAGATCATACAATCCAGATAGGGAAAGATAGCTTTATCTGCTTCTAAGCTCTTCTTCATGAATGCTTTTCTTTAATACTTGGTAGTTTACATTCTGTTATATTAAGTATTCAGCAGAGTACACCCCCTGACTTACAGTTCTCCTTTTTCACTCAATCAAAATATTTCATAACATCAGAAGTGAAGTTAAAATTAGAAAGGTCGAGGGAAAAGAGAAAAGGTATTAAATGTTATGTTACTCAAACAGAGAATACAGTGAAATGTAACATCTACATGCATAAAAAGATGAATGAAACATCTTAAAACTGCCTTTATGTTTGTTCATGAGATATGTAGTATGATTATAAAGGAAGAAAAGTAAAAATGTGGTAGGTTTTTTTGTCAACATTTGAACCTGTGCAATATGCATGAAGAGGAATTAGCTTCAATAGCCTGAATTTATTTTATATAAGAGCTCAAAATGAGAAAGTAATTTTGAAAGCATATATGATAACGAGACAGTTAGACAAGCTGTAATTTTAGTTAAAGATTTGTTATTTTGAAACTCTGATTGAAACTTAAAAGAAGTAATGATAGAATCTGGGCTCACAAGACCAGAAAAGGACTGAAAAGAAGTGCAGAATAAAACCTGAGACTATCTTGACAGCTCAGAAAAGAGAACAATTCAATAACCAGTTTAGAACCAGGGATCTATACATTGCATTAATGACACAAACACCTTTTTCCTCCTTCAGAGGAAAAAAAAAAAGAGCTGCTAATCATCTATTTTAGAAAAATTAATGGAAATTTAATAAATCATAATGGCCACCATTTTTTGTCATTACTGTAACTAAACAAACAGTCTGACAGAAGTAGAAATCTCTCTTACAAGCTACTTACTGTAAGGATTGACACACATTTAAAAATTATTTGTTTTCTTATCGCAAAGATCTCTATATTTTTAAGATCAAAGACCTCTCAATATCTTTTTTTTTTTAAATAGATAATCTTATTGATACAACTGATTTTCCCTTTTAGTCTCTTGGGAATAGAAATATGTGTTCCAGTATGAGACTTTGTGCTTTCCTCTGGTCCTGCTGTTATGGGAAAGTAAGAATTCATGGAAACAATTGCTTCTTCCCTTTTGAATCTCTCATTCAGTCTCACATCTGCTATGCTACCCAGAGAACACCAAATGGCACAGTATCTTACAGTATATATATATATATGTGCACACATGCTCCTTTGCGTTCATGACAGGCCATCTTCCCAGATGAGCTTCCTTTCTCCTGGGTTTTCACTGGCCTTAGCAGAAGAAACAATCACCTGTTTTCCATCAGAGACACAAAGTGAGGCTATTGAAAATACTGCAACACTTTCCAGTAAAATGTTTTACCCCAGGCAATCGAATGACTGCAAATTGCAAACAATGAGCTGTCTCACAATTGTTGCATGAATTATGTAAAACCAGTTAGTTTCACTTTATGAAAATATTCCTTTACTTTTCTTTAATTAAATTGCATAAAATTGTACTGGTTAAATATATTCCTCTGTATCTTGATAGGGATTTTTTTCTATGTTAAGAAGTTTTATATATACTAACCCAATGTAAAAATCAGTCCTTGACTTATGGGGACACCACTCTAAAAACAAAAATTAAAAATCCTTTTCACTCTCAAGCTGCAGAAGCTTACAAAATTATAATATATTATGAAGAATAATAGAAATTATTTGGAAACATTGTTTCAGAACAATGCAACAACAGTGAGCCAATTCAGGTCATTCATTAGAGGCTGAAGTTAGATTACTTTTCATTCTCATGAGCTAAGGACTTGTACTTGAAGAAATAACATAACAGACTTAACATGGTAAATATTTAAAACCTGCTAACTAGATTAAGAGGCCATTACACTAGCTACAACCATTCTACAAGAGGAATATTTTATTCTTTCTGTGAGTATTTGAGACCTTATAAAGTACAAGTGTATCCTACAATGAAGAGCCCAGGGACTGTCCAGGATTTGGCTTCACTAGAAAACTTGGTGGCTTGAAAATGCATGTATCTTCCTAGCAGATGCAGAAATACACCAATTTTCCAAAGTTTGTAATTGCACAGTCAGGAACCAAAATAAAGTAATGTATCATAGTTTTACAGAAATACAATTTGTGTATGGTTGTTCCAACACAGTCAGGGATTTTGGCTTTGTAATTATGTCCACAAGGAAGACAAGTGTTACTGTAAAATGTAAAACATGCAAACTCTCCCATAGATTCATATGTCCATCTGCATTGGCAAAATAATGTCATTCACACAATAATGCCTAATGTGTTTCTAAGTCCATCGATTTTATTGTTTTTAAAGAAAATTCAAACTACTTCTTACAAGCAAACTCAAAGTTATTACCAGGAGAAATCTCTTTATTTCTTCTACCTTCATCTGAAATGATAAAATGAAGGGTAACACACAAACACCTTTCTGGGAGATCTATAACAATTAGTTTGGTTACACAATTCACATAATTTCCAATACTCTCTACCCACAAAAGCCTCTGTCACCTCCTAGTTAACAGCAAGTTAAAGAAATACCCCTTGTATAGTGAGTCATATAGCTTCAGTTTTTGGAACAAAATCTTCTGAAAAATACCATGCTAGAAAAAAAACCCAACACAACAAACAACAACAACCAAACAAAAGCAGTTAAGACTATTAATATGTTGCTTTTACTGCCAACAGTACCTCTACAGTAACTTCACTAATACAGATATTCAAAATCTTGTATAGGAATCAAACATCCTGAACAAATGAAGTAATTCAACATCTACAGAGAGAACTATACATTTTTTTTTGTTACATATGGAACTGAATCTGTACCTAGTATATCTTCAAAGAATGAGGTACTCCTAGTTTATTCATCCTTCTCTTTCTTGGAGTAATACAAACCACGTGTGCATGTGTGGGCAGGTCTACCCTGGATCCGTTTAATGCATACAATAATTCAGGACAGTTCCAGAGAAAAAAGGATAATTGTATGGCTTGAAGCTAAATGAAGATCTGACCCTAGACTGTAAAACTACATCTCAGTTCATCTCATCTTTGTAGATTTCCTGTTTCCTCCTTCCGTATCTGTAAACTGTATCCAACATAAAACTTTGGTGACAAAACCTCAGACCCCTAGTGATTGACTTCATATTAGGTCTTTCTGCATCTCATGCAGCACACAGGCTAGGTCAAATTACCTTTAAAGCAGGCAGCACACTATAGTTAACCATCTCCTGACTAAGGAAAGGAGCACAAACCCTCGTTTTAGTTATACTTCTGTTTAATTATTTTTTTTATTATTATTGTCATGTACAAATCAATTATTTAAGGCCTACAGTCTTCTGGGTGAATGACAACATGTCTGTTAAGAGATCTAGTAGAGCAACATTCTCAGATTGTTTAAGCAGAGGGGTGCACATTACTATGAGCTAAGGATTGCTCAGTTTTATCAAGCCCTTGGAACAAATAAATATAGGAATTCAGGTGTTTGCAAAACTTTGCAATTAAAGAAGTATAAAATTTGTTGAATGTTGATGTTTATAAAACAGGTGAGAGTGTTTGCAGGGTTATAATTTTAGATGTTAGGTGTTCATATTTTATTTAAATTCCACTTAGGCACCTAAGTCCTTTTGATAAAGGAGGTCCAAAATGCTTTTGAGTTAATGTCCTTTTTCAGATCTCTATTTGAGAAATCCTGAAAGTAGCTAACATCTTGTTCACACTGAGGATTTGAAATTCAGATACATCAATTCATCACAGTGACATGACCCCAGCTTTTTTTATTTGTCATTACTGTGGTCACAGAGCACCTAATATTTCTAATATTTTATACACAGATTTTTTTTAAAAAAAACAATTGTTCCCTAAATTGGCCAGAAAGTTATCCTGAAAACAATTATTCAAATTTTAATGCTTTCTTTTTCACTCATCTGATAAATAATTTCCAAATTACACATGAAACTTAATCCTCTGTTGTCTTTGCTGTAAACTTGTCTTAAAACATGCATTTGCATCAAATACACATAGGTCTTTATTTACAATGTTAAAATATTCATTCTTGGTTCTAACACTATTGATAAGAAAATAGCTTTTCTTTGCATCTGTTATTCACCATACAGATGCTTCCATTTCTAGAAAACATAATAAACTTTTCTCTTGAAGTATTTTGCCTTAATTATACCAGGTCCAAAGTATTGTCAAGTTTTTTCAAGTTTTATTGCTTTCAGCTGAATTTCAGGGTATTGCAGAACCATTCCTAAGAGAACTAGTCAAATAATTTCTTCTCTGTTACTATTTTTCTGAAAACAGATAGTACTTGTTTCTTGTTGACAGTTACAGCTTTGTTTCTAGATATTTTCTGCAAATTCATGGCTATACTTTTCTAAAAACAATCATTGAGAAATATATGTAGTCACTTGCAAACACACTTTTATAAGAACTAGAGAATAAGTACAACAAATCTTCTTTTTAATATAAATACTCCATTTCTTTTTCCCAATTTGAGACTAAGTATGGATGCATTTTTACAATTGAAAATATAGGTATCTGGTAGAAATATACAACAGTAATTTCACTCAGTATAGCTGAAATAGCCTAGGATTTAAAAAAAAGTTTTAACTTGAAATCTGTGGACTACTAGCTTGACTTCCAGTGAGAAATAATGGCAAAAAGCCATCCTTTGTCTGTAGAAACTTCTTCATGGTTAGAGAAATATCTCTGCGCATCACAGGAGAGGAGAGGAGAAGGTCAAGAGGTTAATTCTACTTACTGCAACATATATTCTGCAACTGACTTGTAGCTCTGTGATCTTCAGAGCTCTCACTTAATAGGGAAGGCTTAAAGTGGAAGAAAAACAAATTCCTTTTAATGATTGCTCAAACCACTAGGGTTTACTGAAGGAAAGGAAAGCTAATATTGGGGGAAGGGAGTTGCAGTATTTTCATCTTATTCTTTGCTCTCTCTATGTTAAGAGGATGGGAGAGTGTTTGAAAGCCTTTTTTTCAGAGAACTCAAAGGAGAAATAATGATGGGGAGGGTGAGCTTTTATCCCTTACGAAGAAAACCTACAAAAAGCTGCTACCCAAAGCCATGAACATACAACAAGGTGAAAAGCAACACAATGCACTTACAAAGAAAACTGTAAAAATAACAAGTCTCCAAGTAT
>VWZD01010956.1:24076-38691 GCA_013396695.1 Sakesphorus luctuosus
GGCTGGCAGGGGGGTGTGAGGACCCCCAGGGTCACCCTCCTTACCCCTCCATCCCCCCGGCTCACCGTCTTCCCATCCATCCCTCCCTCCCTCTGGGGGATGCACCTGCCTGGATTGAACAGGGGACCCCCCGGGGCATCACCAGGGCTGGGAATGGGGGTCACCACCAGCCCGACCCCGCTGCTGCTCCCTGGGCAGGGTCCACACCGCAGGGTCTCCCTCCTCCCGGCCCTGTGTGGGGTGGGGGAGCCTCTCAGCCCTCTCTCTGTCCCTGATTTAGGGTCAGGACCCTACAAGTGCCAGCCATGAGGGGTCCTGGGCTAGGAAGGAGGAGGAGGAGGATGCTCAGCCCTGCCCACCTCAAGGCAATAAAGGGGCAGGGGGAGCACCATAACGTTGGGGAGTACAGCACTGAGCCTCCCTCCATTCACATATCCTTGTCTCCGGAGCCAGGGCCTTTGGAAAACAGCTGGCACATCACCTTGGCAAACAACACGCAGGAGAAGAACCCTCCGGAGTGAAGGGTCAGGCAGAAAGAAAGGGGAGGATGACAAACAGCAGATCACAGCAACACACATTAGTGAGGCTTCCCAGTTAACGTCCTTCCCGTCCTATTCTTTTCCTGCTCTTTGCTCTCCCTGCCTTGCCTTCCCTTTAGAAGGAAAAACACACACAGGCTGTGACTTAGCAGGATGTTCCTGAGCTTTCACAGCGCCTGAATGGAGCCAGCACTGAAAAGGGGTTGCCCTGAGCCGCCTGGCGTTGCTCTGGGTGTTACACCTGTGTCCCTGCAGGGGAGCGCCAGTCCCGGGGCAAAGAACCCGCTGTTCCCTTTGTGCTTATCCCTGCCCTGCGCTGGAGGGAGATCCCGGCAGTGGGAGCAGCAGGAGCTGCCTCAGCCCATCGCCAGGCACCTCTGCAGCGGGAGGGCAAGGACCTGCTTTACCACCTGCTTTAGTTCCTGCCTTAATGGCATCTCAGAGCCGAGCTCAGAGAAAAAAGCATTTCCTCCGCCAGAAGAGGGATCTGCTCTCCACTCTGCTCTCCACTCTTCAGCCTCTCCACTGTCTCCCTCTCCTGCCTTCCCAGGCTCAAGGCCGGGCTGTGTCACAGGGAAGGGTTTCTCAGCCCCCACCGAGGTCACAACTGAGGGGTTTTGTCCCCTGGATGGAAAGGCACAGCCTCACCTGGGGTTTCCCTGCATTTTATTTCCTCATCCCCCTTCTCAGAACCCGCTGCCAGTGGGAACACCCACCTCTAATTACCTGAGCACATTTATTAGCTCGGCCACAGCACCCACTCGATGGGGCAGAGATCCTGAGCCTCCCATCCCACGGGGTTAATCCCAGCAGCATTCCCACTGCAGGCTCTGATGGTGGCTCATCCCTGCTCCAGCCTTATCAGGAGCAGCCAGCTACCTGGCCTCTCATTTCAGATTTATTCCAGGGGGATTTATAGCCTGGGAGCTCCCTAAATCAGGGGCCTGGCATGGGGAGCATCCCCCTGATCAGCCTCCTCCCCAGCCCGTGTTTTGGGGCCAGGGGAGGGTGGATTTTGCTTTAGGACAAGGGGAGGAGGATGGGATGGTGGAGGCAGGTTTGGGGGGCACACAGGGGGCTGTCTCTTCCCCAGCCATTCCAGCACAAGGAGGGCCCTGTTTGGAGCTGCTGGTCCTGGTGGGAGGGGGAAGGGAGGCACAGAGGGAGCAGGATGGGGGGCAGAGGGTTTGGGGGACCCAAGGAGACTTGCAAGGGCTCATTGTGCCTGGGAAGAGGAGTTAGCACTGCTACAACACTTCAAATATTAATTCTTGGAGGGGGGGGAACCCCACGAAAACACAACAAGCTCAACAACTTTATTCCCACCCTTTGTGGAATGACAAAGTTAATCAGCAAAGCCGATTACAAGGACACAGTTCTGGGCTGGCACCAGCTCCCAGTGCTCCCAGTGCTCCCAGTGCCACCCCAAAGGGATGGGCACCTTCGGGGGGAGGGATGGGGGTGGCAGAGACTGGTTGCTGCTCCTCGTCCCAAATTACCTTCCACTTCCGAAGGATCTCACTCCCTGATGGTTCCAGCATTCCCTTGGGGAAGCAGAGCCCTCCTCGGGGCTGGGCCAGCCCCTCTCCAGCTGGGCTTTGTTCCTGCCTGTGAATTGATAGATGTGACTGGAGGATTTCTCCCCTCCTTCCCTGTAAGTCCCATTAATATGAGTTGGATTTGCTTACCCTCCTGACTCCGGGCTTTAATTCTGCAAAGCGTTATCACATTAATGGGAGTCAAGGTTGTTAACGTGATGGATTAGGCATTAACAGTGTAATCCACGGGGGACAGGACCAGCCTTGGAGCTCTCCCCACACTCCCTGTCTTCTTCTCCTCCTGACAGCAACGAGAAGAGCCTGAGCACCTCCCAAGTCCTGGCTTTGGGCTGGATTTCTTTCCTCTGGGCGGGATGCAGGCAGGGGGATGCCTGGCTGAGGGGATGAGGACACATCCCCGCCTGGCTGAGGGGATGAGGACACATCCCTACCTGGCTGAGGGGATGAGGACACATCCTTACCTGGCTGAGGGGATGAGGACACATCCCTACCTGGCTGAGGGGATGAGGACACATCCTTACCTGGCTGAGGGGATGAGGACACATCCTTACCTGGCTGAGGGGATGAGGACACATCCTTACCTGGCTGAGGGGATGAGGACACATCCTTACCTGGCTGAGGGGATGAGGACACATCCTTACCTGGCTGAGGGGATGAGGACACATCCTTACCTGGCTGAGGGGATGAGGACACATCCTTACCTGGCTGAGGGGATGAGGACACATCCTTACCTGGCTGAGGGGATGAGGACACATCCTTACCTGGCTGAGGGGATGAGGACACATCCTTACCTGGCTGAGGGGATGAGGACACATCCTTACCTGGCTGAGGGGATGAGGACACATCCTTACCTGGCTGAGGGGATGAGGACACATCCTTACCTGGCTGAGGGGATGAGGACACATCCTTACCTGGCTGAGGGGATGAGGACACATCCTTACCTGGCTGAGGGGATGAGGACACATCCTTACCTGGCTGAGGGGATGAGGACACATCCTTACCTGGCTGAGGGGATGAGGACACATCCTTACCTGGCTGAGGGGATGAGGACACATCCTTACCTGGCTGAGGGGATGAGGACACATCCTTACCTGGCTGAGGGGATGAGGACACATCCTTACCTGGCTGAGGGGATGAGGACACATCCTTACCTGGCTGAGGGGATGAGGACACATCCTTACCTGGCTGAGGGGATGAGGACACATCCTTACCTGGCTGAGGGGATGAGGACACATCCTTACCTGGCTGAGGGGATGAGGACACATCCTTACCTGGCTGAGGGGATGAGGACACATCCTTACCTGGCTGAGGGGATGAGGACACATCCCTACCTGGCTGAGGGGATGAGGACACATCCTTACCTGGCTGAGGGGATGAGGACACATCCCTACCTGGCTGAGGGGATGAGGACACATCCTTACCTGGCTGAGGGGATGAGGACACATCCCTACCTGGCTGAGGGGATGAGGACACATCCCTGCCTGGCTGAGGGGGTGAGGACACATCCGTACCTGGCTGAGGGGATGAGGACACATCCCTGCCTGGCTGAGGGGGTGAGGACACATCCCCACCTGGCTGAGGGGATGAGGACACATCCCTGCCTGGCTGAGGGGATGAGGACACATCCCCACCTGGCTGCTCTTTCCCTCTCTGTTGGTCCCTGTCTCTGCTCTCCAAAAGCTGCTCTATTTTGGGCAGCTGCAGCAATCTGAGCCCCAAATGGGGCTTTTTAGCTCCTCTGGGATTTTTTAGGGTCTCATGTGTGTCCAAGGGATGTCTGGAAGGCAGGACCTCCCCTCTGCTCCCAGTCCTGGGGCATCCCAGGGGGAGAGCAGGACCAGCCCATCATCTCCCTGAGCTGCAGCTCCGTTTGCAGAGCCCAGTTTGGGGCTGGGAGTTCCCAGGTCAGGGCTTTGCCGTCCTGGGATGTGCAGCAAGGCCTGGCCCTGACCCCCAGGCCACACTCTGAGCTGTCACTGGAGGTTTTCCACAAGGACCATGAGGAGTGGGATCCAATCCCTGTGCTGAAGTGCCTCATAACTCAGCTCTGCTGTGAGAGGCACTGAGTCACGTCTGAGTGGTCACAGAGGTACCACTGGCACATCATTCTCCCAGTGCCACCAGTGTGATGCATCTGCTTGGTTCCTTTTAGCTCCAAGATGCTGGAATTTTGCCCAGAATCACAGAATGGTTTGGGTTGGAAGGGACATTAAAGTTCACCAAGTCAAATGGGCAGGGACACCTTCCACTAGACCAGGGTGCTCCAAGCCCCATCCAACCTGGCTTTGAATTAGTTTCCCCTCCTTGCAGATGGGACTCTATTTTTTATTATTTTATATCAATATTTTATGTCATTTTAGCTCACTGGTTTATATATTTTGTTATATATTTTTACACTTATATGTGTATGTATATCACTCAAGGTTTGCCTCGGGCCCTGACTGTGGGGACAGCAGGGCAGGTTCACTCTGGGCACATTTGCCCATCCAAAGCTCTGTGTGTGTGGCACAGGAGCACCCCCAGGGACAGGCTGCCCTCCCTCCTCCCTGCCCACACGCCCTCTGCGTGTTTGCAGCTTCTGGGGCAGCCCAGCATCCTCCTCCTCCTCCAGACTGTGCCCGAGCAGGGCTTTCCACTCCAGGAGCCGCTCCCCACGGGGCTGAATCCGCCGGTGCCATCGGGGCTCGCCCCGGGCGCTGCCAGTGCCCCTTTGGCTGCCCGGGTGTGCCCTCGGGGGTCACGTTCGCGGGGCTGTGACAGCGGCCAGCTCGGAGCCGGGGGCGATGGGAGTCCTTGGCACACCCCGACACTGATGGACCCCGACAGCCACACGCAAAGCAGAGGCTATTTTTTCCCTCGCTGCTGTTTTCTGAACTCGTTTTGCCTCTTTAACCTCTGCTGGGCGAACCAGCCCCTTCCCTCGCGCTCTCCCTGCTCGGGGGCCGTGGGAGATGGAAATGTGGGATAAAAAGGGGCTCAGCTGATTCCCAGCCCCACTCTGAGCGCTGTGGGTGAAACACGGGGCCGGGGACACATCCCAGCAGCTCCTCTGCCTTGTCCTCACCTCTTTGGTGGCTCTGGTTGCCGAGCGCGCCCTGTGACAGCTGGCAGCGCTATCGATCCCATCGCGGCGCTGTCCTGTCGGGACAGAGAGCGACAGTCCCGGGCGGACGTGGCTCTCTCCCTGCTAATGGAATGTCCTGGCACGGGGCTCCATCCGGCCCCAAGCGATGCCAGGAGCTGCCAGAGATCCCCAAACCAGAGCCAGGTTATCCCTGGGTGAGTCCCACAGATCCCGAAGCATCCCAGGATTCTGGGAGCAAACTGGGACGGTGCCACCGGTGATGCCGCAGCGATTCCCGTCGCCTCGCCGAGTTTTTGGGAGCTCCCAGTGCCCCTCGCATGGCAGAGCCGTCCGGCTGGTGGCACCGGGAGGGAGGAGCTGTCAGCTCTCCTGCTCACACACCCGTCAGCTCCACAGCTCCAAATCACAGCTGACATTTCCGTCAATCCCCTCGGCACCTCAGCGAGACTCCGGGCTCTCAGGGAAGCACTTGGGAATTTCTGTGCAAAGGAATATATTCTTTTTCTGCTCCTTCGGTGTCCCAGCACCATTCCCGGTCCCAGAGCCCCATGGGGTGGATTTGCTGGGCACATCAGCACAGGGATATCATGGATTTTAGCTCAGGATCCTCCTGGAATGGACTGACAGAGCCTTCCATGTGCAAGCAGCTTGTTCTCATTAGATGGAGGGAAAAGGATGGAGGCAAAGGAAGAGGGACTTGTTCCCATCAGATGGAGGGAACAGGGATGAAGGGAAAGGAAGAGGGACTTGTTCCCATCAGATGGAGGGAACAGGGATGAAGGGAAAGGAAGAGGGACTTGTTCCCATCAGATGGAGGGAACAGAGATAAAGGGAAAGGAAGAGGGACTTGTTCCCATCAGATAGAGAGAACAGGGATGGAAACTGGGAGGTTGCTGGACACTGGGGTGGGTGGGAACATCCATAGAAATCATGGGATGGTTTAGTTTGGAAGGGACCTTTCAGCAAGGCAGAGGGACTTGTTCCTATCATGTGGAGGGAACAGGGATGNGGAGGGAACAGGAATGGAGACAAATGAAGAGAAACTTGTTCCCAACAGATGGAGGGAACAAGGATGGAGATAAATGCAAAGAGACTTGTTCCCATCAGATGGAGGGAACAGGAATGGAGACAAATGAAGAGAAACTTGTTCCCAACAGATGGAGGGAACAAGGATGGAGATAAATGCAAAGAGACTTGTTCCCATCAGATGGAGGGAACAGGAATGGAGACAAATGAAGAGAAACTTGTTCCCAACAGATGGAGGGAACAAGGATGGAGATAAATGCAAAGAGACTTGTTCCCATCAGATGGAGGGCACAGGGATGCAGAGGCAGGAGAAAAGGGGCTCTGGAGCTGCTCTGGGAATGACGTGGGAAGAGCTGGGTAATGAGGCCAGACCTGCTGTCACTCGCTCAGCCCCATCAGGCAATGAAGCAAATCGAGTTTCAGTAAAAGCTCAGGAGCCTGGGCTGGGCAGCCCCTCCTGCCCCCACACTCCTCAATCCCAGGGAAGGAGAATTCCATGCGCTCCCTGGATGGTCACTGAGTGGTTGCCACGGTCTCTGTGGGGCAGGAGCTCTGCCCTGGATGTGGCATCCTGTGCTGATCCCTCCTGTGCCTCCACAGCACAAGTGGATCAGCAGCACTGGGCCCACGTGAGGAAACAGCATTAAATTCCTATATATCTGCTGTGCCAGAGGCAGAGATGCTCCAAAGGGGGTGCAGGGTAAGGGTCTCCCCATCCTTGGGGGATTCTCCAATCTCTGTCCCCAAACCCACCCTTTGCCTGGCCCTCCCTCCTCCCCAAATGAGCCCCTGCAAGGCTCAGGGCACTGGAAGCTTGAAATAGCAGTTGGGTGGGTTTGTGAACTGTTGGGATAGTTTAAACCTTGGGAAAGAAGCAAAGATGGGAGTAAAAGCCACTGAAGGGGTGGCAAGGAGGGAACAGTCTGTGGGGGGATTCAGGGTCTGGGGTACTGGGAGGGGTGGGAGAGGACAGGATTTGCTGCAGGTTTGTTCCAGGTGTCCTCCAGAGGGTGGTCTCTGGGTGCCAGAAAAGGGTGCCCATCCCACGGGAATTAGATACATGGAAGAAATTCCTGGCTGTGAGGGTGGGCAGGCCCTGGCACAGGTTGCCCAGAGAAGCTGTGGCTGCCCCATCCCTGGGAGTGTCCAAGGCCAGGTTGGGGCAACCTGGGCTAGTGAAAGGTGCCACTGCCCATGGCAGGGGGTGGCCCTGGATAAACCTTAAGATCTCTTCCAAACCAAAGCATTCCAGGGTTTCTGTGGCTGTTTATTCCCACCCCGGTGTCTGTCTGGCAGCCTCCCACCTCCCTGGCAGCCTGGCAAGCACAGCCCCACCCTCAGCTGTCGGGCTGGGAAGAGCAGAGAAACCCCACACGTTTGTAAACCAGGGACAGACAGGGATCCCCATCCCTGCCAGGGGAAAGGCTGAGGCAGAAGGTGCCACCCCCGTGTGAGACACAGAAGCCCTCAGAGGGGACAGAGCCCTGAGGGAGCAGCTCAGGAGATGCCACAGCCATTCCCTGCTCCGCTGACATGACTTGCCCTCTGGCTCCTTGGCAGTATCCCCAAATCCCTTGATTATTTTTATTGTCTCATCCCCTCCAGCCCTGCCTGCTGTGTCAGCAGGAGTATTTATAGCTGTGCTCTGCTCCCAGACGGATGGCAGGAGCATCCCTGCCCGGATCTGATCCCCACCTGTCACTCCAGGCTTTTTCACGCTGGCCAAGGCACTCACAGACACTTTTTCTCTCCTGCTCCTCGAGAGCTCCGTGTTCCACACAGAAACACCTGCCAGATTCCTGCAGGCAGCTCTCTGGAGATGGGGAGCCCCCAGGGACGTGGCCAAGGGGGTTTCTGTGCCCCAGAGGGCTCCAGCAGGGATGGGAATGGCTGTCCAGGCTCCAGCAGTTCCCTGGGATTTGCTGCTTTCATTTTCCTTGGCATTGGAAGCTGAGCTTAATTATGGATATTTCTGTGATGGAAGTGAGGACCTCTGCTCCAGGTGGGAGCTGGGGGGGCACAGCAGCTCTGCCAGCCCCACACACCTCCCTCTTTCATTAAAACATGCTGGATGCTGCTGGGGCCAGCCCAGGTTGGGTCATGGCTCTCCAGTTCCTGGAGGAATAAATAGCATGTAACAGAGCTGGTCCCATCCTCAGGGCAGGCAGGAAAGGTGGGTGCTGGTCTCAGGGACCACCAGGGGTGTTGCTGGTCCCAGCCATCCTCTTGTTCAGTGGGACAAATCCCTGGTGCTGTGGCTTGGAGGTGTTTTTCCTGTTTTTCTTGCTCCTTCTCAAGGGTGGTTACGAGGAAAATAATCCTTGGAGAAACCCAGCACAGCAAGGGAAAGCTCAGCTGGGCACAGAGATGCTTCACCCTGGGGAAGAGACCAAGATGCCCACCCCCATCTCCATCTCCATCCCACCTCCATCTCCATCTCCACCTCATCCCATCCCCATGTCTACCTATGTCCATCCCTCTCTCCATTCCCATCCCAATCTCATTCCAATCTGCATCCCCTTCACCATCCCCATTCCCTTCCCCATCTCCATATCCTTTCCCATCTCCATGTCCATCCTAATCCCCATCCCCACCTCCATCCCCATCTTCATCTTCATCCCCATCCCCATCTTCATCCCATAGAATCACAGAATCAGAGAATCATCATGGAATGGATTGGGTTGGAAAAGCCCTCCCAGATCATCAAGTCCAACCCTTGGGCCAACTCCAGTCCCGTCACCAGATCATGGCACTCAGTGCCACGGCCAAGCTCAGCTTCAAAACCTCCAGGGATGGGGAATCCACCCCCTCTCTGGGCAGCCCATTCCAATCCCTCAGCACTCTCTCTGCAAAGAAGTTTTTTCCCATCTCCAACTTCAATTTCCCCTGGCAGAGCTTGAGCCCCCCGTGCCCCCTTGTCCTATTGCTGAGTGCCTGGGAGAAGAGACCAACCCCCAGCTGGCCACAACTTCCCTGATGTGGCACTTCCAGACAGTGCTGAGGTCACCTCTCAGCCTCCTCTTCTCCATCTCCCTCTGCATTTCAATCCCCATCTCCCTCTCCATTCCAATCCCCATCTCCATCCCCATCCCTCTCCCCATCTCCATCTGAGGTTCTGGGCAGGGGATCCCTCTTGGAGAAACCCTGCAGAGATCCTTCCCTTCCATCAGAGCAACCCCTCCACCCCAGAGCTCGTGGCCAGGGATGCTCCCGGTGCCTGCAAACCACATTTCTCCATCAGCTGCTCCTCAGTTCCCCCAAGGAACATGGAGGAGGATAAGAAGGTGCAAAGAACAAGGATAATACTCCAAATAATCAAAACCCTCTCAGAGCAGCAGATCCTGCCAGCTCAAAGCCAGTCTCCCTCGGGAATGACATTTCAAGCATCATCAAAAAAACAAAGCCTGTCTCTCCCAGGAACCCCCTTCCCTCCTGGTAAAGGAAAACATGTGCTTTTTTTTTTATTTATAAGCCAAAAAACAACAAAACACTAATAAGGGGGGTGAATCCCTCGCTGCTGGGGGCTCCCAGGATGGCATTTCCATCGGGGTCAGGTCCAATCCCCTCCCCAGCCCATGGGGAGATGGGGGTGGGATTGATTAGAAAAGCCAGAGCTGGTTTAATTGAGCTTCCCGAGGCTGCTGCAGGCACAGACTGGCCATGCCCAGCTCTGAATCCAAGCCATGCCCAGCTCCGAATCCAGGCCACTCCCAGCTCCTCCTGGGCATACTGAAGCTTCATTTAGGCAGCAGCTCTTGCCAATATGCTCAGGACCCCTCATTAGTGTCCTGGCATTAATTGCTCTGCCAGGGCTCCCCCTGGAGCTGCTGAAACGAGCCTGGAAGTGGATTTGGATCCTTCAGTTCCAAGCTGTGTCCAAGGGCTGGGGCTGGGGAGGGCCAGCAGCTCCCCACTCCATCCTCATGGAATCATTTAGGTTGGGAAAGACTGAGCCCAACCATCCATCCCTTCTGTGCTTCAGCCTCTTCTCTTCCCCCTTGGTCCATCCCCACCTCCTGCCTGCCCCCACATTCCTTCCAATGGGCCAGTTGGGAGCAGCTCTGCAGCACCATCACATCCCTTCCCTGCAGCTCTAGGACTTTGGTCCCAAATCCTCCAGTTTGGCCTGAAATTGAGGAGTTGGCATCCCTTGGATCACTCTGTGGGTGTCTGTACCCCAGGCATGGCCTGGCATCTCACTGGAGAGTGGCCACAGAGGGTCCTTGGCCTTTACACTGAGTGTGGCAGCAATGGGAGCAGGAGCTGGGGGTGTCCCCAGTGTCCTCCAGTGTCCCCCAGTGTCCCCCAGCAAGGGCAGAGCCCCGTGGATGAGGCAGTGGGGGAGGGAGGCAGCTGGAACATGGATCCAGTTGACTTGCTCTGGGTAATATCTCCTGATTATTTCCCTGCAGCTTGCTGAGGCTGCAGAGTAATCGAATTAGGCAAATATTATGGGGAAGAAAATGGGCAGATAAGTAGCTTAAAGTGATCGAAATGACCTGGAGGTGCCCATGCAAATGGTCTGTATAATATCCTGTAACAGCCCTGGCCAGGCAGCTCCCAGCAGGCAGAATTCCAGTAACAGGGTGTCTGACCAGGAATGAGCCTCTGCCCCCGAGTCCTGCTCCCCTGGGGGGGTCTGCCCTGGACCCCCCTCCTCTCCAGTCCCCAGGCATGGAAAATCCCAGCCCAGCTCTGCAAACACCTTGGAATGCTGAGGGAAGGTGTCACCCCCCCATCTGTGGGTGCCACTCTGTCCACGAGGCCTCCCCAGGGGCGTTCAGGAGGGTCAGGCTCAGCCAGAGACACCACATTCCCATTCCCATTCCCACATTCCCATTTCCAAAGCAGGCTGATAAATCAGTGGGACAGACAGACCCAGACAGGGGGAGGAGGGATCGATATGGGATGAGAACTGAGAGCTGAGCCCCACCCAGGCAGCGCTACCAAAGCCCCAGCATGAGGGAAACAGGGCAGAAGGATTCAAAGCACATCCCAGGTTCAGGATAAAAGCTGTTTAAACCCTCTGCTGTCCCTTCCCACAGGTAGGGAAGCCGGGAGCAGTGAAAGGAGGTGATAAAAATAGTTCTTCTCCCAGTGTGGAGCAATGAAAGGAGACAGATCCGTCAATCCTGGCTGTCCCCGGGGAGGTGGCACTGCCAGCGCTGGCTGGGGAGCAGAGCTGACCCCCTGGCATGTGGGACTGGCAGGCAGGCATGGAGGAGACTTTTCCCCCTCCTCCTTTGCTGGATGCATTGAAGGAAATCGAGATGAAACACTCCTCCATCCCAAGGATTGAGAGTGGAGCAAAAATAGTCCTGGCTGGAGACGTGTGTGTGACAAAGTCTCCTGTCACCCGCCGGTGCCAGCCCTTGCCATGACCAATTAACCTGACAGCATCCCCTGCTCCAGGCTCTTTGTATCACTGGAGCATCCAGCCGGAGAGAGAGAGGCTGGCAGGTGTCCCAGGTGGGAGCTGGAGCTTTGACTGCATCCCAAACTGGCCATTCCAACATCCCACCGGAGGAAGGTGCGTTGCAGACACCACCCCTCAAAGACTGCTGGTTTGGGGGTATCCCACATTCCCAGCACAGCCCAGAGTGTGTCCCCTCGCTCTCCAGTTAGCAGGAAAGATCCCAGTCTCATATCTGGAATGCCTGGTCTTTGCTCCAGGTTTGCCTGCACATCCATAATGATAATTAACCAAAACAATCTTCCATGGAATGGGATCAGTCTATGCCACTGGACTTCTCTCCTTTTAGAGGAACAAAAACAAGCTGTAAACTACAAACCCCACCCAAAAACTGGGTGCCCTGATAAAAAAGGGGCATAAATGGTCCATAAATCCCAAGTGCTTGGGGAAGCAGCTCTTGAAGGAGATTGACTTTGACAGCCCAATAAGCGTCGGCTCCTGACGGGCCCAGCTCCGAGATGAATCCTCCCAACTTTAATTGGAGACATGATGCTCCCATTACCCAGGACAGAGATTCCCACCTCCCTGCCTCCAATGCCTCCATTGATAAAATTACCCTTTTTTATGCCTCTAATTGGTTGCAGTGTTGCTCTTCCCCCACGGAATTTGCTCCTGCAGCCTGGCAGGGATGGAAAGGAGCTTTGGAGGTGAGTGGAAGGGTCTTTGCTATGCATGGGGGGCACAAAGAGACCCCCAAGTCCTGTCACATCCTGGTCTGCTTCCAAGGAGGGAGAGGAGGAGGCTGGGACTGCCAGGAGGAATGGGAAGAGAATTAGGGGGTGGGGAGAGGGAAGAGCATCACAAAAATTAGCTGATAGCCATCTCCCTCCCTGGTTTTAATTATCCTGTCGGATTTAGGAGGCAGATTCCAGTCCTGTTCTCCAGAAGCTCCCTGACAAGCAGAGATTAGCTGGGCTGAGCTGGGGACGAGGCTGGAGGCTCCCACCTCTATCTCTGCCCCACGGCAGGTCTGGGTGCAGGGAAAGGCAGATTTGGGTTGTGAAATGCAGCAGGAAGGGGGGTCACCACCACCCTGAGCAGCACAAGGTGCCCGTGGCCACCTCCAGCCCCCCCGGGCACAGCAGGGCAGGGACACAGAGAGCCAGGGCAGCCTCTCTTCTCTATCTGATTCCCAATGCAAGAGAAGCTGGATCAGCCATCCAGGAGATCTGCCAGGAAGGGGGATGAGGATGTGGCTGGTCTTACTCTGGGCTAATGGTCCATATTTTGTTTCCACTCTCCGTTTTCCCACCTAAGAGCCAATCCCAGGTTTGCTCTCTGTTTTCTCTCCTTGCCAGCAATTACTCCCCACAATTTACATTTAATGATAAGGCCGGGGCTGAGTGTTGGGAACAATGTCACACAACGGTGTTTTAGTAGTGACAGGAGGGAAAAAGGTGTACAGAGGGAAGTGGAGCAGCAATCCAAGGTGGCAGCACCGGAGTGATCCCCACGGAGCATCCACTGCACCATCACCCACAGCTCCACCAGCTCCACACCCTCCCCCAGTGCTACCAGAGCCGGGGCAGCATTTTCAGGAGCCAGCCTGGAGCTTGACAGCAAGACTGGGCTCATCATTAATGATTTATCCCTAATTAGGCAGTTCTGGCCACTGCAAGCATCCTCTGGCATCCTCGGCACGGAGGTGTCTGGGAACAATCAGTGTTGGCAAGAAATCCCACCTATTGCTTGGGTAGAGTGGAAATAATTACATAGCAACTGGGGGAGCTCGGATTTCATGGAGCTCTTTTGTTCCCCGGGCGCCTGATCCCAAATGTTGCCGGTAACGGATACGGAAAACAACAGGGATACACAAAGAGAGGGATTTGGGGGGGAATTGGGAAGCACAAACCCCAGGGAAGGCTTTGCACGCCCCTCTGTGGGAACCGGGGGGGGTTCAGCATCCCTGAGGAGGAGTAACCAGCCAAGCCCCCACCCAGCAGATGAGCTGAGAGCTTCGGGGGAGGATTTAAACCCAAAATGTTCGAAACGGAGGGAGAAAAAGACACCAGACACCTAATTTTAACTGTCTGCCTCTCCAGCTCCCCCACTCCTGGCGGGAGTTGCGGCAGAGGCGTTTTCCAGCTGATGAGCCGCGGTTGTTTCATTTACTAATGATTCCTCTGATTAATTGCAGGGAGGTGACACCGGTTCTGCTGCCGTCGCTGATGAGCCTTTCGGGGACCGGGGTGACATTGCCAGCCCAGCTCCTGCCCCCCGCCCTCGCTGGGGGAGGATGGGATGAATCGGGAGCGTCCCAGTCCTCCAGCACGGGATTCCGCTGGTCCCTTTGCCAGCTTCGCACTGGGAACATCTCAGTCCCCAGCATGGCATTCCACAGCTCTGCACAGGGGGCACAAAGAGACCCCCAAGCCCTGTCACATCCTGGCCTGCTTCTGAGGAGGAGGGAGAGGAGGAGGCAGGGACTCCCCGGCATGGGATTCCTTTGCCAGCTTTGCATCGGGAACATCCCAGTTGCCAGGACGAAGTGCCAGGCCAGTGGTGCCACAGGTTCCCTTGTATGGGGAGCATCCTGGTCTCCAGCTCAGGATGTCGCAGATCCCTGTGCCAGCCTTCCATCGGGAGCATCCCGGTTCCCAGCACGGGGTGTCACAGGTCCCTGTGCCATCTTTGCATTGGGAGTATCCCGATCCCCAGCTCAGGATGTCGCAGATCCCTGTGCCAGCTTGGCAGCGGGAGTATCCCAGTCCCTAGCACGGGGTGCCACAGATCCCTGTGCCAGCCTTCCATCGGGAGCATCCCGGTGCCCGGTGGCCAGCCCCGGACGGCAGAGCTCTGGAGCCCCCGCGCTGCTGGAGGCAGCAGCTCCCGGATGAGCCGCGCCCCAAACCCCCACCCCGGCAGCTGAACCCAGCGAGCTGAGCCTGTTTGAGGCCACTGATGGACCCTCAGCGCGTCCTGACAGTGTCCCC
>VWZD01010957.1:0-81533 GCA_013396695.1 Sakesphorus luctuosus
CCAGCACTCGCCTGCACAGCCCGCACTGCAGCTCCACCGCCACCGGCCCGGCGAACCGCGACGTGTCGAAGCCCATGGTGCGGCCGGGCACCGCGAAACTTTCGGCGCTGCGGCCCCGGCCCGGCGCCGCTGGAGCCGCTCCCGGCCGACGGGCGGGCGGGCGGCGAGGGGCGGGCGAAGGAGCGGGGCCGCGCCGGGGAGGCGGGCGGCAACGCCGAAACGGAGATCCCAGCGGTCCCCCCCTTCTCGCATTAACTCGCTCTCCCTGGCGCTACCGCCCCACGCCCAGCCCCGGCACCATCTCCGCCCTCCCGGAGCATCCTCGCTGCCCGGCGGGATGAGGGACCGAGGCGGAAAAACCCGCCGTCGCCCGGCCCGCGTACCCCGCCCTGCCCCGTGCTGGCACTGTCCCAGCACTAGCCCCAGGTCACTCGGGGCCGAGCTAGGCTGTGGTCGCGGAGGGAGAGAGTTGACAGACTGCAGTGCAGCGAGTCGCTCAGGCTCTGACTGCTGCACAGATGTGCCGGTAAATAACGCGCACGTGTGAGCACTCCTGTTTCATGTCGCTTCAAGAGGCTTCCTCCTGTCTTTTCCTCCTGTTCTGGGATATCTGTCGGGGTATAGAATCCTTAAGTCCTCAGTACTAGTGGTGTCTTTGTTGCCACATCACAAAGGAAATAGTCAGCATAAGAAAATTTCTTGTTGAGCTCCCTTAAACAACAACATATGTATAAACAACTTTCACTGAAAGAAAAGCTAAAACGTAGCAAAATCTGGAAAAGCATAGTTAGGATCAATAGTCAGCTTGGCTTCTACCCCTCATTGCTGCACAACCCACGACACACTGAAACATGAAACCCCTAACACATTCCCCACATAACTTCACTATTGAAAACACAGGGCCAAATTGCTGCCCCCCAGCCCTGTGGAAAACCTCCTAGAGGAGAGGGGGATGAAGCTTTCTGAAGGGTTTCTTCAGTGGGCTCCCTCACATGTGGATGAAACACCATTACTTTTGGAAAGGATGATAGGTTTGGTCTGTCCAGACCCAAATCACAGGCTGTTTTCTGGGATAACTTCTGAGGCAGAGCCAGGGTGTGTCCTCACCAGGTCTGCAATTCCTGCCTCAAACTTTGAATCCCATGAGCATCCCTCTGGGAAATCCATGAGGGCTTTTGAGACCTGCTAATGAATGGTTCTTTTCCATGACTAAGCAGACATCATGGGAGCAATGCAGCAGAGACAAATTCTTTCCCAAAGCAAGAAGGAAAACTCTGCACATTAAACTCTGCCTCTAGAACTGTACATGGGATGGCAGATCTGTTACATCTATCCATAATTTACTGAACAAAAGATTGGCAATGCCTCACAAAACATCTACAGACCAAAATGTTACTGAAAAGTGCCCCCAACCTACCATTTCTGACTTGCCACACAGAAATTCACAGTTTCTGTTGGATTACCATTATGGTCATAGCATAAATAAGCAAATGAACTGCACAAAAAAGTAGTCTCTCACCTTGAAGACGATGCGCTACAATACAATATTCTGTTGCAGATCAAAATCACATTCTCTCACACAAAAATGGAAATCAGATACCTGAGTAATTAATTGCCCTATTCATAGTGGGTTTGATCACCTAGGCATTGATTTGAATTCCTTTGTTCACAGGGTTAGAATCAGTTTCATTCTAAATGTTATAGAAAATTATTAAAAAACACTCTCCATCTTTGAATTTAACCATTCTTTTTCCCTCATTACTTGTTTATAATGTTTCTTCTGTCCCAGTGTCCTGATGTATCTCCTTTATCTCATTATATGGCCCAGAATTTCAGGTCTGAACACGGGCAGTAATGTCTCCATTCATAAATTAAACTAGGCAGAGAAGAGGCCCTGACACTGGCTCGGGATCTGCTAAACTGGTATTGCCTCTGTTAATCTGCTACTGTGAGGCTTGAAATGGTTTTGGCTAAGACCTGTGAGCAGCCTCCCAAACCACAGTCAGGCACTGCTCAAGGGTTGCAGGGGCCAGTCTCAGGAGATAGTTTGGGGCAGCTGCCCTGTGTTAGGGGCGCCAGCTTAGGGGCAAGGTTATAAGTCCTTCTGGGGCCCTTGGCACATTTTATTCACCAGGGCAAATGCAGTCAAAGTGATGAGATAGCCAGGTATGGGCCTCAGAGCCTTTAGGCTTCTTTTAGATTAGGTGATTAATTAAACAATGGTTTAGGATCCCTGTGGTAGGCATACTTGAAAAAAACAACGCTGTTCTTTCTGGCCCACTTTAGGTGTTGATGAAATGTCAGGGCACAGGCAAAATAGTTCCAGGCAGTTGCACCCTTTTCTCTGTTTGTGCTGGTCTAAGAAATGATCTTTCTTTGCCAGGATGGCAGCACAGGCGACTGTGTTTATAGCAGAAGTAATTTAAAAGATAGGAACCTGTAATACAGACATATATGTTAAATTCATCCAAAGGTAACAGCTGTCTGCATACGAGACCTCCACGGAAATGGATACACACGGATAAATAAATTCAAATGTTACCGATGTCCTTAAATGGGATTATTCCTACAATTAGTACTATTAGTTCCAATGTAATCAGGAAATGAAAAACACAATCCTCATACTGTCCTAATTATTCTTAAAGAGACAACATAATTATAACCTTTTCTGCTCCTCTGAGGTCTCAGCACCTCCTGCTCCAGGTTTCATAAACCCACTCCAGTCATGGCTTCAAAGAGGGAAATCCAGTTTTAGGGTGGTGAGGAGAGGCTGAGGAGCACCAGAACAGCAATGCCTCATGAACAATGGAGACAGCTGTGATAGCTCCACAGTGGGCCTGCACCCAGTCATGGATCAAGTAAATGGGCAGTGTCTTGTTTCCAGGGCAGTCCATGTTTTCAACAGCTTCCACCACCTTCTCTTTTTCTCTACTTGGTAAGGCAGCAAAAGTAATTTGAAATAGGAAAGCACTTGCTTCCTTTGTCACATGTACCTAGACACACCCCCACACACCCACACCCCCACATACACCCCCCCCACACACACACACACAGAGGCACGGGCATGCTTCAGGGAAGGATTTTAGTGGGGGTTACTATTGCTGAAGCAGTTCTTTATCAGCACGGAAAGCCTGCTGCTCCTGGGCATCAGAGACTGGAAGAAGAGTTACTTCAATTATAAATCAAGGGTCATTTCTGCCCATGGTTTTTATCTCACCCTAAAAGTATCTGCAGTTTAAATGAACTGATGAACTATACAAAGTGTCAGATTTCCAAATCTGACGGAAGAATCTTGAGATAGCAATTACTGCTTTGAAATCCTGAAAGTAACTGTAAGGCTTCAGGCTCCATTGAAGACAATGGGGAAAATCCTATGAACTTTCAACTCATATGTTGGAATAAAATGTGTATATTTGTATATTTTTTCTCATTTTCATAATAATTTAGTCCTATTATTCACCCATAGGATTTCATGGGAAGATTCTTTTCCCAGTCACAGTACTAAAACACTGTAACCAATTTAGAGCCAGGAGGGCTCAGCAACTTCGCTCTGAGAGAAAAATTTAGACCTGAGCATTTGCTATTAAAACCTCTTATTATCAAAAGTCTGGAAAGAATGAATTTTGCAATTTTGCAAAAGAAATGCAGATTGCATCCCCAGATGCAGAAGGTACCCTGCAGAAACAGGACTGCTCTTCTCTTTTGGTTTAGGAGACTATGGGCAAGGCAAGGCCATCTCCTAAAATGGAAATCCAGGTCTGCCCTGGCCTTCACTGAGAAGTTTCTGATAGTGAAGAAAACCAGCAGTGAGAACAGACAGTAGATCAGACAGGGAGAGCAAAAGGAAAGCCAAGAGCTGCAGCCCTAGGAGTGAGTGGAGAAGGCAAATGAATACAGGTGTCTGGGCTGCAGGAGTGCCTGGGGTTATCTGTTTCTTTAAATCTCTAACTGCAAACTGCACTAGGAAAGGTGGGAGAAGACTATGCACTTGACCTATATCAATACACTTGTTCTAGAATTGAGACTGCTTTTTCTTTATTCCCTGCTCCCTTTCTTCTTTTTTTCTTTCTTGTTCAATGTTAAACAAAAGCTACTTTTTAACATGCCAAGAGAGAAGGAGCAAGGAGAGGTGAGACAGACTAAGAGAAAGCAGGGCTGCTGCTGTGTTAACCTCTCATACTTGTCGGGTCTGTACCACATTCCCACAGCCAAGCTGCACTGGTTGCTCACCCCTGCCTGGCACTCCTGCATTGCCTTACACCCCATGCTGGAACCATGGGTCTGGCTGCAGCGTGAGCAGAAGGCACTAGCAAGTGAGTGTAAACAAAGGAACATCAGAGCTTTGTCTTGGGTGTTACTGCCTGATTTCCCTTTCCCAATCCAACTGTTGCAACTTCCAGACGTTCCAGTTTCTAAATTTGTCCCTGCAGAGCCAGTCCACAATGAACTCTCCTGCTGTAGACATCTCCTCTCTCTGCAGAGCTGCTCCCTAAGGGTATGCGGATACCCTATTTTTGCACCCATTAACTCCAGGAAAAAAATATAAAGAGATAATTTTTCATATTATGTAGTCTCATCAGTTGTTTTCACTGAGAGGAGCCACTCACTGTTGCCAGGTTCATATGAGATGACCAAGCCCAAACTGGATTGGCAAGGGACCACCTCATTGCTGATGACAGTCCCTCCTCATCATGGTTAAGTCCCTCTTGCCCTTGAAGTACTTGATCAACCAGCAAACACCTAGTGACAGTTCCTGTGGCTTCCTTTTCAGGAAGCAAAATAACTTAAAAGTCAAAGATGGAAAAACAGTCACCCAGTATCAGTAAAATAAGGTACACCACAAACAGACAGAAACACAACCTCAGTTTCTAACTTCAGTAAAACTCAGTTAAGGCTTTGACAGCTGCTCAGAGTAGTAGAAATGCTTCAGGCTATTTCTACCCTTCTGTCTTTTGCAAATCTCTTGCAGTGTTTAGAAAACTGCCTTTACCTATCAAATGGTAAGACAAGTAAATAATTTAAAAACATACATGAAAAGTTCAGAGTGAAATAGAACAAACTGAAAAGAAATAAATGTGGGAATTTTGTGGTAGTATTTTCAGAACTCAAATGTAAATCCATTGAAATTTAAGCCTTTGAAATTAAAGTTAAATCTCATTGCCACCAGAATGTGGCTGGTCTTAGTCTAAGCCAGGTGAGCAGCCTAAGAAATGTGCATAGAGAATTTTGATTACTTTGTGCATTTTAAAATGACACAGACCAGGAAAAGCTATTAATAAGTCAAAGAAAACAAGTCAAAAAAAGGAAAGAAACCAATTGTAATCAGTGCATGGAAATATGAGAAACCATGCACTGTTTTAGTGTTATTAAGCTCTTATAAGGTGCAGTACAAAAAATGAAAACAGATTAGAAATATGGAAGCAATATACAAACAGAGAAATGAAAAATAAATATTCTGGTGTTCATATGGGCCTTAAGATGAGCATATAAGAATATGTTTCGATTTCTTCTATATGTTCTGTTTGTTTGTTACACATACAGCAATTTATGCAGGTTAGAGTACCCTCTTCAACCCCATGCCTATTGCCTCCATGTACAAAATAGGCTAAACAGAAATGACCAAGGAGCACTTTACTCTGTTGGTATTCCCAACATATGAAAGTTGTGATACTGCAAATATTTTATTGACCCCAAGGCCAGTCCCTTTGCAGCTCAGCTTATGTAAAACAAATAATGCAGTCCCAAGAAAGAAAGATTTTCTCATATAATGATGTATTTTAGTGCTCTAGCAAACATGATTCCTAGATATATTTTATTTCCTTCATCATAGACTTACAACATTAAAGTCTCTTGTTTTGCATTTGACAGTAGAAATAATATGGTGTGATGATGTATGGTAGTAAATCTTTAGAAATGTCAACATAATATAGAAGCAAATATGAGCAGCAAGAAAGAATGGTTTTGGATTTTGTAGTTTTTCCAGCTTTTGATCTGTTTAGATTTGTTTTTCTTGAGTCCTGTTTTTCTAAAGCCACACTTTCAAAAATTGCTTATTAATGAGTCTGAATCAAAATACATACAGTTGTGTCTACAAGTAAACTTAAACCATCTGAATGGCTTGCATTTTATTTGACTTATAATTAGGATTTATTGTACTTGTCTTATGTGGAAGACCACCTTGACTAGTTGTACTAAAAACACATTTAGAACATTATTCTTTCTATCAATATGTTGTGTTTACACCCCCCCCCCCCCCCCTAAAAATAGACAGAACCTGCTTCAGTCTGTGATTTTTTTACTTGTAGGTGTATGAGATTCACTGTTGACACAGACCCTCCTTTCCTGCCCTTGACAAGGCTGGAAACCATGACCGCCTCTGACAGCAGCTTTTTACAGTATTTTGCGTAACACCCTCAAAGTGACAGCCCTAAAGGAATTGCAGGGAGCTGGGATCAGGCTCCATGCTTTCTGTCCCCTTTCCATCACTCAGGTCCTAAGCCAGGCAGAGGGCCACTATGAGCCTGTATCTGTGCTGCTTGGGGACTTCCAGGGTAAAGAGGGTTGGCCTTCCAGTGCCCTTGTGGGTGGAGGGAATCCCCAGGCTGACTAGGGGACCCTGGAAGAAGAAATTAACATGGTTTTTCTGAGGGTTATGGATGGTATCTGGGTTTCCTGGTGTCCAGGAACAGTGGGGTTTACATTACAGTGTCCTTTGATGGAAAGAGCCAGGGGAAGAGGCTTCTCCTTAAGAAGTTTGCCAGGTTTTATTAAACTTCTAGGATCTTTCTGTCTCCTATATGTTTGAAAGATGTAGTTGATACAAATGAGGATTTCAAACATAATTAAGCAGGGGACCCAAACAGGCATGCATACACACAGAGGAGGCTGATGCCACATCTTCTTTTCGTAGGAGACCAAAATAAGAAGTAATCTGTACAGGAAATCCACAGTAAAGATGTGGCGGTTTATCTCAGTGCTTGAGGGAGTGTAGTTTAGCTGAACATCTCCTGGGTGAATATTCACAAAAGAAGTCAATACCATCTGTTTCTGGAAATATCAAGAGTGCTGAATTAGCAGTTTTCAACTTCATGGTTTAATACTTCTTATCCTAATGAGGCCAAAAATGGAAAAGAGAAATAAGTTTCTGATGCTTGAAAAGTTTTTAAAAAATATTTTAAAATTTCTACTTATCTTTTTGTGAGAGACTCAGACCTGAAAGATCAGAGATATCACAATTAAATCATATTTGGACAAGTTAAATGTACATTGTTCCTAAGCTGCCTATCATCACAGATTCATGAACATTAATTCTTGGGTACTAATGCAACTTTCTAATGACTACTTACTGCTGCACTGAGGATTGACATGTGCAGCCTGATAGTCTTGTTATAGGGTGTTTTGTCAAAATGATAATGCAGCTCCTACCTGCTGCATTACCTCATAACTATTTTTTTTAACCTATACAGGTTTTCAAGAAAGAAGATTGAGTTTTAGAAATGCTGAGCAGCAAGATGCTCCAGTGACATCAACATGAGATAAAAAGATCCAAATCAGGTGTGCTTTTAGAAAAGGTGAACATGATTTTTCTTCATACCTATTAATATTGTCCTGTTCAGCCCACTCAGATGTATTTTATTGCATTGCCACCCTTCACCCTCAAGCTGTATTATAGTTGCATTAGTTTCTGCTTGTATCACCAAAGGTTCAGATCAATAACATATAATTTAGTATAAGATTCACCTATTACCTTCTAAGAGGAGCCTGCCTGAGATAAGATGGCTTTGGCCCTTGGCTAGGTTTTAAAATGGATCAAGGCACAGCAAAGTGTTTATATGAATTTGACATTTTGCTATCAGGTTTTCTGTTTTAAATAGAAACAGGCAATACATAAGCTGAGGTTTGGGAGAGCTTAGCATTTCAGCTTAAATGGGAACACTTAGATGGCAACTGTGTTATCTGGTACATGCAGAGGCAGTGCTTCAGATTTATTACATCTCATTTTAGAGCCAGAAAATTTTCCAAAATTAGTAGTGATTCAAACTGTAATAAAAGCTGAAGTCCCTGCTAGATCATACATATTAATATGCCATCAACATAAAATGCCAATTTAAATTCAGTGTTGCCAGTCTCCATCCCATGTGAATTTGAAGCAATATTAACAGCTTCTGTCAAAGGCACTCACGTTAAAATAAAGCAGCATGGTTGTTGGGGAGAGACACAGAAAATACCTTTTCTTTTGTAGCAATCAGTCTTCAAAGTTCCCAAGTTTTCTTGCTCTCTACAACATCAAAATTTATCCAGATGTGTGTTTGAGCAAGCAGTGATTCACTGGTGACTAGGACAAGGTCCACAGGTGGCAATCTTCTCTGACACAAAACTTAGATGAACAGGATCTTTTGGCAGCCTGCATGTTAAGAGCTGCCCTATTCCTATTCCCAGGTTCTCCTTTGAGGATATGAGTAAGATTGCAAAATTACATTGGAATCTGACTTTGTATTTTTTGGGAACTGAATTTCAGCATCTTGTTCTTCAGGCTGGTTTTGTGAACATCTCAAGATTCCTTAACAAATAGAACCAACCCTCTGCAACACCCCATGCCTTCAAGCAGTGTGATTCAGACAAGTAGGAGCTTTTCTTTCCATTAGTCCTGCTTGCATCTTCATTTTAGAAATGAAACTACTCTCTTCTTCCCTTCCCACACAAATAATCCATTCCTAAAGAAGTCCAGCTTTTAGTGAATACTAACATTTCACAAAGTTGTCTAGCCCTTTAGCAAGAACAGTCAGATTGTCAAGGCCAGGGAGATCAGCGCTCAGGACTGACTGTCATTATTCCTGATTCTGCCACTGATGTGCTTTGAGATCTTTTTGAAGTTAATTAACCTCCATGACTCAGTGTGAGCATTGGTGTAATGCAGGTAGCACTACTTAACACAGAGTCCCACAGATGTAAGGAATGATAAAAGGATAGAGGACTATTATTGTTACTGATGATCATTAGTTTGAAATCATAGTCAGGCAAAACCAAAAATAACAAGGCCATTACAATTAGTTGAAAGGTAGGGTTGTGATACTTAATCATCATTAAAAGGGTACATGATGAAAATATATTACGTATTTTCAGTGAGAGGCAAAAAATAACTTTGTGGGATACCTGCAGTAAAGACCAGGAGTAACACCTTTGAAAAACAAGATTCACTAAATCTGATTTTTTTCATCCAGCATAGAGATTATTTTTCCTACTCTGCTGTGCACTGTGGCTGTTAGAGTGTGTCTATTTTCATAGATGTGGTAGGCTCATCCACTGAAGACTAACAAAGCAGAAGTCCATTAGTTTATCTCTACTTTTGTAACTGTTGCTATTGCTCTCACTGTGCTTTGTGCTAATTCTGTGTATTATCTAGAGAACCCTTAGGTTTGGGTCAGAACACTTTTGTCCTATGTGCTGCACAAACCCATTATAGGATATTAATGGTCTCAAAGACATAACAGAAAGAGTCCAGCATCTTCATACAGCACAATTGCTTATAGCTGTCTTTCCATTTCTTCTAAACTTTGCCTCTGGGATATAATTAGATAAAGAAAAAAAGTCTCATCCATCAGTTGAGATATTAGTGATCAGAACTGAATATTGGCAGTCTCAAAGAAGACATTCCTTTCCAGTTATCAAGAATTTTCCTTTATTGACTTGTCTTTTTCAGTCTATCAAAGAAAAGTTTTAATTTGCTGCTGAAATACTGATCCTCGGATGAATCATGTTTTCTTTTGAATGCAAAGGGCGTCTGTCTGGCAAAGTTGGCAGCCTGACCTCTATAAATATTGTTCTATTGATAAAAAGAGGAACTAGATATAGGGACTATCCAAAATAAATATTTTGCTGGGATCCTGATTGTCTGAATACAATAGAGCAAAGGGATGTTGCTGTATTTTAAACCATTCAGACATAAGTTGAAGTGAGTATTGGTTTTAGTTGAAACACTGTCAAATGCAGTTTGCACTTTTCATTTTGGAAATGAAAATGGACACCTGTTTAGGGGATACTCTTTTCCCTTTATTATCTGTAGGGATTTGTCATCCATTTTGTTGGGAGCAAGTCTGGACTTCTTAGTTTCTAGGAGATTTAAAACAGTTTTTCAATGAGGTATTCAGAAACACCAACCCATCGGGCTCCTGCCTTTTGGGTGGAGGTGAATGGAAAAAGAGCCTTTTGTGCCCTCCTTATCAGAAGCCTTTGCAGGCTCAAGGTGGCTTCCTCAGCATGCCCTTGGGACAAGTGTGAAGTGGAAAATCAGCTGTGCATGGTAGACAGAGGGCAGGCCAAGCTGCCCCAAGGATTAAGGGAAAGGGAACCTTTATGCTCCCACTTCATAGTGGGGAAATACAGAGGTATGATTTCTCCCCAAAATGTCATCCCTCCAGTGGCTCTCCTGGCATGGTGCACATCTCTGCTGCTCCCTGACAAGACTGTGTCCCAAATGATGACAGATGTGCTGCTGTATGCTCGCATACCTCCTCCTTTCTGCCTATTCTGCTCCTACAAAAACTGCTTACATAAAGCAGAAAGGGTGTGCAGAAGGAGGAGGTGTATGTGAAGGATTACACTGTGAGAAGTCCTCATAAGGGCTTACAAGGGGTGTCTCAGCACCACCAAGTCATATCAGAAAATGGTCTGACACAGAGGCATGAGCCAGCTTGTGCTGCAGTCAACAGAACCACACCTCTGCCTATCCAGTGTCACCCACCTGCTGTTATTTCCCAAAAGGAGGAACTGGGGAATTTTTCCCATCAGAGACTTTTTTTTTAATCAATGAATTACATTATATTGCTGCTGCAATAGATAGTCTGTGAATAACAGAGGACATATATTTTTATTGGCTCATCTATTTAAGAAAAGAGAATCCCTGTCACCAGTGCAGAGCTGTAAACTACATTTTGAGGATAAGATATTATCAACTATTTTTTTTCCTGTAAGTCAAAGAGCTGTTGTGACTGCCATGCAGGGAAATGTTTGTATAGTGTATTTGACAGAAACACCAAGACTGGCTGTTTACCTGCTTCTATCTCCCTATGAGTCGTTCTCTTCTGTACTGCATACCTCCTGGAAAGGGCCTCTTGTTTCAAATTAGTTTTTGGTTGTTTTTTTTTTTTTTAATACATGTTTACAATAAAATCCTAGTAAAATAATACCTCTTCAATAAAATAATTACATTATTTACTTGGAATGATATTCCTCTGAATATAAATCAAGCCAAACTTCCCTTTTTGCTTATTTTCTAGGTTGTGGAGAAGCTTTGCAGCTATCAGCTTTTCTTGCCATAGGCATCTTTTGGCACTGTCACTCCGTCAACATTTTGAAAACTATTTCTACTTTTAAAAGAGGGTCACACCACTTACATCCTCTTTACCATTTGCAGTAATCAAACAAAGGCCTTCTTGAATCTTAGACATGTATTAGTCACTCGAAAAAAAGTAAAAAAAGTGAGAGATGAAGATGGCATTCTGTGTTAAACAAAATGTTTTCTCTTAAAGTTCAAAGAAAATTTAACAAAACCCAGAGGACATCATCCACACTCAGAACAAAGCCCAGAGAACACTATCCACAGACAGAATCTACCCTCCACAGGCAGTTCCCCACCATTCTGAGTGCACAGGCACTGCTATCAGAGCACACCCAAATGCCTGTTTGAAGTCCTGCATGGCAGAGCAGGGCTCAGCAGGAGTGCTGAGGCTGGAGGAGTTTGAACCAGGAGCTCAGTCCTGGGCAGGGATGGCAGTGCCCCATACTTTGACAGTACTGTGGTAGAATTTGGTGACCGTGACCCCAGTCACAGCCTGCTCCATCTCTGCCTCAAGCAAAGCTAATGATGGCTTCCTGGCTGTGCTACTTGCACAAACAAGCAGCTCACCTGAGGAGGAATAAAGAACAGCTTGTGAAAGTACCTAGGCAAAAACCCAAGACAAAGAAAATGGTTCGTGAACATGTCATGTGGTCAAAGCTAAGGACACAGAATTTTTCAGAAAACCTCAAAGAAACAAAATTGTGTCTGGTACTGTGCCATCTTCTAGACTGCAGGTCTGGAAATGTGTAAGAAGAAGGCTGTGTACCTAATCAAAACACAGTTCCTCCTCTTTGCTCAGCGATTTAATACCATTACTCTTAGGGAACAAAGAAATTCTCCAAAGTGTTGTGTGCTGCAGGTTACAAGAAAGTCTTTCTGATGTATCTGTCAGAAGTTTGATTTCTAAGCACAAGCTGAAGTTACTGGGGAAATTTGCTTAAAGCCATATTATAATATGAATCCCTGCATAACTATTTTTGCCTTGTTCATGCTGCTGTTTTTCTACTTTTTGCTCTAATTCTTACAACCAGAATTGATGAAGTTGTGATTTCAGGGGGGTGGGTGGAGGATGAACCATGAGAAACTTCTTCATTTAGATCTACAATATTAAAATTAGGAGGTATAATAAACCATTTTTTTCTCTGGGACTGCAATGGTTTTTCACTGGCAAAAGAGTTTTTCACTGGCACAAAAGAGTTACATCCTTGGACAAAGTTTCAAATATATGCTTCCTATTATACTATAAAGCCACCGCAGGCTCTGTGTTAGCACATCAGGAATGCACAAAATGATCCATATTAAATTATTTCCATCCTATCTCAGAAGGACAGAACCAATCCAGGTGTCTGAATATAGGCATCCAGTGCCACTTGCATGTCCTGCCATGTCCTGCTTGATTCCTCACCTGTCTCTCGTGTCAGAGAACGCCTTTCCCCAGGGCTTGCAGCTAAACCTGACAAAGTCCTTAGTGTATTTTGCCTCTCAGGAGATACAATCAATCCACTGATGACCACACATTTAATTTACTTTGAACATCTTAAATACATCTTAGGATAAAAATACGAGCTTCTTGTCTTCATGTTTTTTGAGCAGAGATGCTGTGCTTACGGAGTTGCTCATAGTGAATCTCCCACGGCCATCATGAATACCCCTGTATCCACTGGAATAAGTGGATACAGTTTTTTAAGTTTTAGTAAGCTTTGAACTGAGTTCATAAAGTCATTATTACTCTTAAAATGGCAACTAAAGGCCTCAGCTGAGACTGAAAAATACTGATTAAGAGACAAGAACTTCCAAAAAATTTTGAAATTAAAACCATCAAATACATGTGATAATAGGCAAAAACCCCTGCCCATTTTATTTATATATATTTTTTGCAATTATATTCATTTTATAACTTTAGTTTCTACTACAAACCTTTATGGTGGAATCCAGAAAAGAACCTACTGTCCTCAGGTCCCAGG
The DNA here is from genome assembly GCA_013396695.1 of Sakesphorus luctuosus. Taxonomy (NCBI): domain Eukaryota; kingdom Metazoa; phylum Chordata; class Aves; order Passeriformes; family Thamnophilidae; genus Sakesphorus; species Sakesphorus luctuosus. The sequence continues at coordinate 13,303 of VWZD01010957.1, forward strand.
TCAGCACTTTAACCACAAAGTCATTCTTCTTCACCTATCAGTTGTGAGATAGGTAACAGAGATTAGGTTAAAGACCATTCCTAAGAGTTGAAGACACAGAAAATGCATGACACTCAGGAACTTTGAAACAGCAAGGCCGTGCATGTTCCCTAGGATGCCATGTGCTCATGTTCTCTTCTCCTTTCTGCAGGCTCTTTCTTAGTCCAAAAACATGACTGTACGCAATTAATGAGTAACAACACACAATTTTATTTTCTTTCCATTGTTCAGTGCAAGGCTGTCCAGGTTTCACCTTCTTCCTTCTAATGGCTGGTACAGTGCTGTATTTTTTAGATTCATGATGAAAATAATGCTAATAATAAACTGATGTTTTAGTTGTTGCTGAGTAGCGATTACCCTACGTCAAGGACCTTCCCATGCATTGCCAGTGAGGAGCTGCACAAGAAGCCAGCAGGGAGCATGGCCAGGACAGCTAACTGGCCAAAGGGACATTCCATACCATAGAGCACCATGCCAAGTACATAAACTGGGGGGAGCTAGCTGAGAGGCACAGATCACTGCTTGGGGACAGGCTGAACATGACTCATTGGGTAGTGAGCAACTGGATTGCATATCACTTGTTTCTCATGGGTTTTATTTCTCTCTTTTTGTTCTCTTTCTTTAACTACTTATTGTTATTATAGTTTATTTCATTTTAATTATTAAAGTGTTCTTATCTACTTCTACAGATTTTGTCTTTTTTCCAATCCTCCTCCTCAACCCACTAAAGGTGTGTGTGGGTGAACAAGCCATCTGGAGTTAAACCACAACAATGACCCAAGCTCTTTTTTTTTCCACTGATGAAGCTGTGCTGTCAAAGTAAGGTTATTCATATACTCAAGAGCCTTTTACAATGCCTTTCACTGCAGTGTGTGTGTGCTTCATTGTAATTTGTAACCTAGTTTCACAAAGCTCCTCTGACACAAGGACTTTGCATTTTTCCCATGTTTCAGGTTTGGAAATGCAGTGCAGAATGACTAATGTCGAGTTGAACAGCATTTGCATGCTTAGGGCTGAGAGGTCCTTGGAAGTTTGAACAGGGAGAGGTCACACCTCTGAAGACTTTCATTGGTGAGCAATAGCCACTTTCTATGAGAAGTTTTGAACTTCTCCATAGAAATATAGTATTACAAAAGGCTGTCATTTGACCAAAGTTGAATTTTTCACAGGAAGACATCATCACAGGACAGTAAAAGATAAGCTCCTAGTATAATATTTATCCTTTTGTAAAACTTCATATCCCAGCTGCAAATGTTAGAAGAAGCCACATTTAAAGTAAATGATGCTGTGCAGTCTTGAGACAAGTAGAAATATATTCTTTATTGCAAAAACTCAGCAGTACAGCTTTAGCTGAAATATTCTTTGGAAAAATCGAATAAGTTAGATGGAAGTTAGATGGAAAATTGCATTCCATATGGAGAAAATTTGGAAGAGTTGTGAGAAGCTAATAATGGGGTATTATAACAGGAAATGTGCAACCTCAGGAATATGCTACTGGCTTGACTACAAACTCAGACAGCATTCAAAACAGAGATGCAAAGGAATAGACTGTAAAGCTGAAAAGAAAGGAAAAAATAATAAGAACACTTAAGAAAAATGCCTGTCAAAAAAAATAAAGAATGTTTAACAGATAGTAATCCAGAGAACACTGTATGTATTTCTCTGGTCATTCCTACTCCAGACTTGTGGCACCATGGAAATATCCCTTTCTTGTTTTCCACTGCCAGCTTATACAGAAAAATAGCTTGCTGGTTATATAAAATAGAGGTTATCAGCAATATTGCTAATTAATGGTGTAGTTGCCAAATAAGAAGTTAAACTCTGACAAACATGACCTAATATGACACAAATATGCTTCATCAATCAGTTTAAAAATTACATAACAGCCAGCTTTTTTTTTTTTTTTTTTACAAGTAATAGAACCTATTGGCAGTTAGCATAATTAAAGGCTAGTAAGCAGATTAAAAGGTTTGGGGCTTTGTAGACTTGTCTACAGAAAAAGAATATGGGACTGTTTTTTAAAATGCCACAGCTCTGAACTGGTTGTTGTTTAGAAGGGGAAGGGTTTAGTGGGAGCCCAAGAACCTACAGGCAAATCCAGGTTCAGCATGAGGAGATCTCAGGTCCCCTGGGCACAGTCAGGCTGTCTGGGATGTCCTCTGATAGATGCTTGCTGTTACTGCTTCTGATCTTGCTCACAGCAGTGGGTGTTACTGTGCAGTGGCACTGTCATCCCCCTGGGAATCTGCCTGGTGTTGTGTCATACAGGGCTATTCTTTCTTTGTTCCACTGCATCCCATAAAGTTTGAAGCTCTTGTAGAATATTGGTAATGTGGAGAGCCCAGAAGGGTTGTTTGAGAGATGGGCTTGTTTGGCCTCTTCCCTTCAAATGGAGCTGAGGGAAGTACAGTTTATCGGTTTAATGTGTTAAGTGAAGAATTTTTAGAATGATGGTTTGCCACGGATGGGAGCTGAAGAGTGCAAAGATGAACAGCGAACTTCAACAGCAACCCCATATGAGACATTCAGCAGATTATGTTCTTAGGCTTACAAGCAAGAATTAAAGAAGTGGGGGGAAAATCTTGCATGGGAGAATTCACTGTACTCATTTAATGAAGCTAAATCAAAGTTTTTACAAGTCAGTTAAAAAAAAAGAAAGAAATCTAATGATGAGGGTGAACCAAACATTCCTGAATATTTGCTCTGAATGCCGATTTACGATGTGCCATGCAAGAGAATGGATTGATCCTTTTTTTTTGTTCTGTCAGAAAAACATGACTTAACTATTTTAGCACAGGCTCAGTAAATCAAGGATACATTTCACAGTCCTATTTATTTAAGCAGAACATTATTCATTGACATACATAACTAAAATTCAGTTTGTGCTTGACAATATATTGTTAGATTCACTGGCCTCACATAGCATCCCAGCAAGATAAGGAATGCTATGAAAAAACCTGTTACCTATAAAAAGGCAAATCAAAATGTGAATATTAAATAGATTGCACTGCACTGTGATGGAGGTTTTGTTTTAATATTAGTGAAAGAGAACAGCATTGTAAAAGCAGAACACGCTACGTGTAAAGAACATGGCTGGAAGCAGTGTCAGCAATAGTTCTCTCTGAACCTTCTGTGAACCTGTTGACTTATGTGGCCTCTGGATGAGGCCCAGAAAAAAAATCCACATTTTAATGGGGCAGGAAATTTGATAAAGGCAAAGTCAGAACAAGAAACAAAGAAGCAGTGGGGAGCTTTGGAGAGCAGACCACGAAACAGGAAAAAAAAAGACTATCAGAAAGCCAAAAGAACTAGTATTTACATTCACTCACATTAAATCCACTTGACTGATGTCAAACTTTAAGGAAGTTTGGGCTAGGAAAAAACATAGAAATCAGAACTGAAAAAAAATCTTCATTATCTGGGTTATCCATCTAAGATGAACCCTACAGGCAACAATACATGTCTTATGCATGGCATTTGGCTAATGCTTTCTATTTCAGTTGGGTTTCACTAATCACATATCCTCAATGGTCTATAACTTCTCCCTCCTTTCCTGGGATCGGCTGGCCAGCTCCCCACTATGCTTCCAGCACAGCTAAGTCCCTTGAAATGCAACATACAAACACTTTGTTTCCTCATGAACATGCATAAGAGCCATGGTTTCCACTGATGAAGGACTGGGTGTCAAGTGCAAGGTTTCCCTTGTTCCTAATGGAATTGTGAAAGGCTTCTGCTAAGGTGCTAAGCACACAAATGTGTAGTATGGGCTTATAAACACAACTACAAAGCTGCAATGATAAATCTCTTCATATCCCCCTAGGTACTAGAGCTCTTTAGATGCCTTGGATTTTCAGTTTTTGCCAAGATTTTTTGAATAAAATGCAATTATCCAAGTGAGTCAATTCATCAGCAGAGGACAGAGTGAATCAATCTTTTTGTTCCAGTATGGATGTGGTTTTTCTGACCTTGTTTTCAGCTTCTGTAGGAGAGACCCAGTCTGGATCCTAGAGCAGCCAGTAGATGGGGAGTCAGGACACTCTTTGAGGAGCCCAACTATATAGGTGCAAGTTGGGAGGGGAAACGTGGACGGGCCTTTTATTTTCTCATCACTAAAGCAGTGACTAGAAAGGAACAATAATAATACATGATGCCTTCCTGGAACAGGGAGTTAGTGGCTGCAAATGCCAACCCTTTTGTACTAGTGGCAGCAGTAAATGACGGATTTAAGACACATTTCAGTGCACAGCAAATATTTTATCTACCTATTAGGTATTTTCCAGCTGATTGTTTGATTCCTGAGCAAGAACAACTTACCTTGGCTAGCTGTAGGTTTTCCCACTTCACAGGCCTTCCCTCTTCCTTCCATGGAGATCATGGCTGACTTGTAGGGACAGCAGAGATCTAAGTAGGAAAATGTGAGAGCTTTTCTAACTCTTTGTTGTATTGGTGGGTGGCACACTGCCTCCTTTTTCTGGCATACTGATGATTTTTGTATTTGCTACAGGAAATTTTCCCCAGATACTGGAAGAGATCATGGACAAAGAACAGATCTCTGCAGACAGATTACTTTATCCCTCAGCAGATACCCAGTTGGGTTTGCACTACAGGATCCCAAACAGCTCTGCTGTCATGGTGCTTTGGCCAGCACACCTTTCCCACCAGTAATTCAGAATATAGGTGTGCTAAGTTTAATCACCTCTTTGCATGCTCTACTACTTATCTCAGATTCCTTTCTGGCATGTCTTATGACTTATATGTCTTCAGAAACAAATATTAGTGGCTAAAATAGACCATTATTAATATCTAAAACTCATTTTTTTTTCCTATAATCTTTGTTCTTCAAGCTTCTGCAATGACATCTTTACCTCCTCTCAGCATGTCAGTTGTGATTCACAAGCAAGCTTCTTTTACAGCCTTGGAAGGGAACAATGACTATAGGCACACAGTAAGATATTATCAAGCTAGAATGGCCAAAATGCCATAATATTCTATGTATTATACATTAACATGTTTTAACTGAGAGGCAAACCACATGACATTGAAGAAGAATAATCAAGGTTCGACTGGGCACCCAGAAATAACTTCAAATTGAAACATGGCATGTGTGTGCCACACTTTACAGAAGTACCTGTGACAGAAATTATATTTGAAAACACAACACAAATTACAGAAACATCTAGAAACCAATTTCATTCATGATTAGTAAGCATTATTCAAAACGTTATTGATATCATAAAACTTATAGCTGGGAAGAGACTTGTGTTGGGCCTTAACTTGTGTTGGACCTTATCCTCATCTAATTGATTATCTAAGCCTGGAAATAATATGTTAGGTTTTAGAAAAAGTTGCGGGCATTTTGAGGTAAACTGGTACAAAAAAAAAATCTAAATTTAATTGCCATAGGGAAAAAAAGTACACTGGATCAAAAGAGTGATGTCCCCAGTCACTGATACGTAGTCTCATCTTTCATATTTAGGTACTGGTCAATGCAAAGCCTGTCTAAAACTGCTGTTCCTATGCCTGATGGTAATTGTCTGGAGGAGCCTCACATCAGGCTCTGCCTTGAAGGAGACTAAAAGGAATATTCCAGAGATCCCAGAGGGAGTCTTGCACCTTTGCCAGTGTGGTTCATATATTTAAATATGCATAGAAGGTGCAAAAGAAAATCTTAGTGTTTTTCCCCATTCAGTATGTCATGTTATGAGTGGGTTTAGATGCAGACACATTACAACATAGAATTAGCACTACACGTTATTTTTGACAATGTTTATTAGTCCTGAATGAAATCTAGCCTGGCTTCTATGTTGGTTAGTCATGCATCTGACTTGCTGAACAGGCCTGGGTTTCTTAAGAAGAGGGTTTGATTTATTTTGGAAAGAAAAATTAAGCTGTGAAGATCTTGAGAACAAGGTTAAAATTACTGATGGAAATACTTTTATTTGTTAGCTAATGATAAAAATTAAATGTTCTGTTTTGTTATTTCAGAGTCTTGCAAGCACAACATTTTATTTAGGTTCTTTTTTTTACTGGAGGAAGAAAGGACATATTTACAGCAGCACAATTATTTAGAATGTGAGTTAAAAATTTTACAAGATCATTTCTGCTCTTAAATTAGAATTCATTTGACCAAGGATATAATTCTAGAAATACTTAAATAAATGCTGAATAAGCAATAATATATCCTTCTGTTGCATTTAACCATTGCACAAAGTCACGTCACACACTTAGATGACACCTTTTTACTCTGCTACAATGTTGTGCAATAGTTTCCACATGCATTCTGAGGACTGAGAAGGGGATGACAGACTGCTTTATCTCCTTCAGTTCAGGAAAATAGAAACTTGTTGACAGTGGATTCCAAGAGAGAGAGGAAGATGAAGAGAGAGAAATTTGTTTGAAAACCACCAATGCTATTATGAAATATCAAGTTCTAATCCACATGACTCATACTAGCTACTCTACCCAGGCTGGCCACATGACAAAAGACATTATAATTATGTGGCTAAGACTGAAATGCTCTGAAAGCCTACGTAACTAGCCTACTGGACTCCACTAAAACCCACCAAGGGCAATAGACCTCCCAACCAGAGACCATACCTAGAGATTACAAGTGGCAAGGCCATAGTCCAATGAAAACATGGTGCTACTTGCAAATTGTTTCTCCCTAAAATGATTACTCTGCTGAATGCTCGACAAGAGTGACATCAGTTAGTGGTCACCCATGACAATTTTATTCCTTCAGACATTTCCTATCAGTTCAGCTGTGAGGGAAAAGACTTTAATTTCCTTGCATAAAACTCCATTTAGAATGAATAGACAGGGGAAAGCTTTTCTAAAACTAGAACTCTCACTCCTTGAGTAAACAAGAAAATTCCTCGAAGGATTTATTCAAAGCAAGATTACTGCTATCAGCATGAGTCTTCAGCAAAATGAATTCCTACTGTATATGAAAGACTTTGACCAATTGAAGACAAAAGGAAAGTACAAACTGTTGGTTTCACTGGCTAGACTAGATCAGCCTTCCTGATTAGTTTGTCAGTGCTTTTGCTCCCTACTCCGTGCCAAAATGAAAACACAGCTCTACAATGTATGTGGAAAAATGTCTTCTCTATTAACAAAAGTTGTTTTTGAATAGCCAGTACTCAATGGGCTGCAAGACTACCTAGAGAGTCTTGAAAAGGCAAAGGTAAAAAAAAAAAAAAAAAAAAAAAAACCCGGTAAAGCAAGAGGCAATACTTTCAATGTCCAAAAAAGTAATCCACTATCTTAAGGACAGAATAGAAGCACAGATAAACAAAAATAAATCTACAAACTTCTGCCTTCTTTTACTTATCAAACTTTTCCTTTTCCAGTTCCATTTTCTTGAACATCTTAGTTTTAGTGTTTATTTGCTTTTTTCCTATATTTTTTTTGCCTTTCCCTGTATCAGTCCCTGAATGTCCTTGTTCCATTTTTTAATATGCCCAGTTCTTTTTTTCCAGCTCTTTATCCCTCCTCCTTTTCATCTGTGGCTCTTCCATTTTATGTTATTTTTCCTATTCCTCCTTTGCTAGTGAGGAGCCATAAGCTAATGTCTCCACCCTGCCACAGAAGAAAGTAGAAGGAGCACATACAAAACCAGACTCCTGTGGGAAAGAGAGAAAAGCAGGAGAATTCCCACCCAGCTGCTGCTTTGTGCTGTTTTCATTTGAAGGCTTGCAGCTTAGAAATTCTCCCTTCTCCCTGTATGTGAGGAAATAGGGAGTAAGAGATCACTCCTGGAGCTCCCACACCACGAGGACATCAAGATAAAGAAACAATCCCTTCTAGAAAAAGAAGAACAGGTGTGCATGCTTTCCCATGAACCTTTAGAAAGACTGCACAGTCACATCCATTGGAAAAACTAATTCATCAGTTTTCTGTCTATTTTCAAATCACTCCCTTTACCCTAGTACTTCAGATTAGATCATCTCCTGGCACAGTCAGCCATCAGGAGCTCACCCTGCCCTTGCAAGTCCCAGGTTTCCCAATGAAGAACTCGGGAAAGTTAGAATATCAAACATAACTTGATTTTAATTTCTTTAATCTTTTCCCCTCACAATGATTTAAAAAAGAGCTCTTAGAGAGCTTAGCTTTTTCTAGCAACTCAGTTCAAATGCCAGGCCTGCCATATCTGTTGCTTTTTCCCATTAGCCTACAGCTGTTTGGTCTCTTTTGTGAAACCTAGCAGGTGTCCTACTCAACCTGTGATTTATTTTTGACATTAGATCAGAATTGTTTCTTTAAATTGTGAGATTAATATGGAATAATGCAAATATAAAACTGGGCTGTTCTGTTTCCCTGAAATCACAGAGAATATATTGCTCAAATATAGTTTACACAGATTCATGAGTATTGAGTATTTCTGGGTAATTTTTTCTCCTCTATTTTTGATTTTGGGGGTAGTGTTGTATTTTTAGTTCTAAAGTGCTTCTAAAGTGAGGTTTCTAAAGGTTACAGTCACTGTCAATTTACCAGGATGTTGTCTGAAGTTAAAGAACAAACTCTGCCTCTAAAACAATGTATCATTTGCATGTATTTTATTTCAGTCAATATTACCATGCCACTGCTTCTTTTTTTTTTTTCCCCCTTCACTCATCAGTACAGAGCTGTTGAAAATAGCTTGATGCTTCTCCTTTGCCTCCTCACATTAATCACAGTTAATTAAGTGAGACTAAAGTTTGGGTTAATGCAAACAGGCATTAATTCTTGTCATCTACCCACTCTCAGGAGCATTTGATTTGGACAAGGAGAGGAAAAAAATGTTGAAAATATATCCTGGAAAAAAATTCAATTAACTTTAACATCGAAGGTCCTGTCAGAGATCTGTTAGAATGTCTTCCCTATTTTTTCCCAGTAACTACATGAAGACAAATCCCAGTGCCTATTCAGAGTTAGACATAGGACTGAGGTGTACTTTAAAGCACTAGGATGAAAGCTTGTGTATCCTTGCAGCTGAATGTATGCCAGGGAGTGTCAGGCAGCAAATATGCCAGGTTCATTTTTCCGAAGAATCTTATTACAAAACACTGAAGTGTTTAATCACCTACTAACCAGCCCTGCAACACTACTGCCACTAGCACTACTCCTCTGAAGCTTGGTGCTGCTGCTACGTCCCCATCCGAGTCTCCCATTACTCCCCATTCCACGGTGGTGTCCTCCTGCAACAGTCACAGCACCCCTGCAGCACTTCTGCCAGCTGAAGAAGTTTTATGGCCTGCAGGTCTGGCTCCTTCCAAAAAGAGAAAGGACTAGAAGTTGGGATTGGAGTTTTCTGGTTTTACAGTAAAAAAACTCAATCTCTCCATGTGTCAGTTTGGAGAGATATCTTCTGTGCATAGGTTATCAGATGTCAAACCACACATTACAGTTTTGTGAATATTAAGTGAAAAATTTATTTGTAGTCATAGAAGACAACAGGACATTTAATACTTGAACTGTTCTGTTGTCTTCTATGATTGTCCAACAGTTTCTTGGAAGGAGTTCCTACCTGTGACTTTGGTCACTTATACTGAGTAATTGCAACTGATTTCCAGGTTTGAAGTGGAAGCTGCAGATACTGTGCCTTCCAGGACCCCTTGGCAGCACCTTCCATCCCCTCAGTCCCCAAAACAGAGTAGGGGGCTTCCAGCATGGCCAGAGGAGCTGTGAACACCCACCCTGGGGTGCACTCACAGGCATGCCAGCAGTTCCACAGGGCAACAAGCAGCTCCTTGTACCTCCACTGGCAAATGTCCTGTCCTGGGGTCCCCACCCTGGGGGTGCATTTATTTTCACTCTGAATAAGACCAGGGAAGGTGAAGCAGAGTGCCAGTTAGTATCTGTTGCATAAGCTTATGGATGACTTGTGTTGGAAGAAAAGTGTCTTCAAAATGAGGTCATGGAAGGACATTTGCAAAGGAAAGGTACTTACAGAATTTTAAGTTTCTCATAGCAAAAAATTTAATAAATCTTTTAATTTGGGCACTCTTTTACATACTGTCCTGTACATATAAGTGCTGGCAGGTAGAAAAGCAGGCTTGTGTTGCAGTCACAGGAAGAGAACCTGAATTATATACAAGGGGAATTTTTTTTTTACAGTCTGGGAATCATAGTCAAATGCAGAAAATTAACAATCTCAACTACTGCACAGTGCAAAGGCTGCAAACAAAAGATCTCCTATCCCCAATTTTTTATGTGGCTAAAGGAAATCTATATTCCAGACAAAAATAATTAATTCACAACTGGATGCATGTGGACCTGCTTTTCCCTGTTTTGCCTCCTTTAGCATTAATATGTGCTAAACACGTGATTTGACACAGAAACTAAACTTCCTCACTGAATTGGCTATCATTTACTTATTTTTGGTACATACTGGCTTTCATGTTTCTCCTCCTTCTATGCAATATTATTGCACTTCTGTTGTCTTAATTTTTGAGTTTGCAGAACCACAAACATGCTGGGTGCAACAACTCCGCTATTTTTCTCCTCTTGTTGCTGCATATGGCACCTATATCTAATAGCAGTAATGAAGGGTAAAAGGAATGAAGAAACCAGATAGAAATATAAGCAACTCTTGCATAATATACATAAGTACCTATGCTCTTCATCTATGCCTATGTAAGAATTTTTTTAAAGATGTGGTAGTGTATTATAAGAAATAAATAGTAATGCATTCCATGCTCATACGACAGCAACACTTATGGAAAAGATAGACTTTACATTCTTCAAATTTGTCATAAGGACAAGTCTCTTCTATATCAGTTTATTGGTATTCATGCCTACAGAAAAAGCTTTTACTAGAAAAATAGACTTGGCCCTCACATCCTATCCCAGGATGTAGACCTGAGCTCTCCTGTACCTTTGGGTATAGAAAAAGGTGCACTTGCCCCATCTTTTAGAGTTGGGTCACACAGAGGACTCTATATACACACTTAGATTCATGTGTTGCAGCTTCCTGTTCTCACGGTAAGAACATACAGAAAGGAATTTTATTCCCTCATTTCTAATATTGGACAGAAGTACTTTTGTTATTCTTTCCTCCAGCAGAGGCACTGAGACCTTGAAGAAATCAAAAGCTGTCAAACATCAGACTCTTCATTGAATCACTTTATGGGGAGAAAACCTCTGCAGAAGGAGAAAACACAGCTAACTTATGTTTCTTTTTTACCTTCTAGACACTAGACCTGAGGTGGAGATCAAAACACTTGGCTGCACTCCTTGAAAAACTTGATTAAGAAGAATTATTTCCATAAAGGCAACACCATCCCACCTGGTAAAAACTATTTTTCATCTGTTAAAAGTCAAAGGAGGAATTAAAGAAAGAATAATTAAAATCTGCATAATTTCTTTCCTTGTGTTCTGTCACATACACATTCAGCCAAGCTCATTAGTGCTTATGAGGCAGCTTTGCTTTAAAAATATTACAAAAAAATCAATTATGACTGTTAGCTTTTAAATAAAGAGGTGACACATGGGACTAATCTGAATTGCTTGATAAGCTGGGTTCATTTGAACAATATGCACTTGAATGCAGTTAGCATAATGTCATTAACCTTGACATCAGAAATGTAGGTTAGTGTTACAGAAGGGTGATTATATTTTGGAAATCATTAACCATGTTAAGGATTTAAGGGTCATCATTACCAGGGAGCTAATCATGCTTTTCTAGAACAAAGCTGATCCTGATTCCACCACTACATTTGTGCAGAATGTGAAATTAACTCTTTCAGTTACTAAGGTCTACCTGAATAAGTAGAAACTCCAACTGAAAGGAAGGAATGAATCAGAATTTTTATAAGTAGTATATTGCATTAAACAATAATAATTTTTTAGTCAACTGCCTTTGCTTGGCCTTCCAGTATCATGTAATCATGTCAGAAATGCAATTTGCATTAAAAAGTAAACAACCTTGCACCACATATTGCTGCCTGGTTCTGATTGCTAGAGAAAAAAATGAAAACATGAACTCTGTTTTTGTTTAATTAAATCTCACCACGCTTGGACCTGCCATGCTGCCTATACACCAAACAGAGGTAACAGAATCATTTTCATTCTAGAAACGGGAATGAGTAGCTAAATTTATGATACTTTTAAATATGAAGATACAGTTTTTTCAGCAAAGGAGTTTCAATCTTCAGTCTGAGCTGGAGAAATGAAGACTAGAGCCAGGAAAGGCATGCTCAAGTGGTTTGGCTTCAGTGTGTCTGTAGATGCTCCGTAAATTGGGATAGTCCCACATAACTCTAAAGTTTTGGAGCTGTCCATGTTTGGTTTCTTGGCTCTAGTCAGTAGGGCAAGAGAAGTTCAGAATCTATGTTAGCTGGTAATCAATCAGTATTACCAGCTGCCAGCTATAGCTGTGTCTCTCCCAGCTCTTGTAACCTGAAAGGCTTTTTTGTGCATCAAAGTCCCACAGCCAGCTGGTGTTTCTAAAACACAGACTCCAGGCCTGCATTGGGGGATCATTAAAAAAGGACACATTTGAGATCAGAACTCCTGAACTCTTTTTTTTTATGCTAAACCAAGTGTGCAAAGACTCACAACACTTAGTCCTGGCATGGAATGGGACTTAGATTCAGCATTTTGATTCCTTTCTGAGGAAAAAATTTGTGTGACCAGGGTAGACTGTTCCCTGCCAGCTCTGCTTCCTTTCCAAGTCATAGCCTTTCAAACAGTGATATGCACTGGCTCTTCCTGGACATCACAGCTCCTCTCCTCAAAGTCTCCCTGGGGGTCCCTGTGCCACCTTCACACCTGTCTCCTCAAGCAACAGTTAAGCTCTAACCCTGTGGCCCAAGAAGAGAAATTCAGGGGGCCCAGCATCAGGCACACTACCCTTTTTTCCCCAAAAGGAAGACCTTTCTTGTACTTCATATTTCCTTCTGGTCCTACCTAAGATTTTTCAGGTCAATAACTACAGCCCACTGCTTCCTTGTGTCTCCAAAACAATTTGACTCTTCCTTTGTTTTTTTGTTTGTTTGTTTGTTTTTGGTTTTGTTTTTCACCAGAGAAAAGCATTTGCAAGGTTTACAGCTTTCCTGGCATCTTTAGTTTTGACCAAAGGGTCTTTTCCCCTAAGAGGTCCTTCCCAGTACTCTTCTGTCTTTAACTCTCTGTTTCTGTGCCAGAATAGCTTGCAGGAATGGGGCTTATATGAGGATATAATCGCTTGGGAAAGGAATGTAATTAAAAGCAACATATAAAGCAATTAAAAAAAATATCTTCTGAGGACACTTAGCTGGCTCAGTGAGAATTTTGCTGAGAATATTTAATTGTTTGCATTATTAAGAGCAGACAGGTTGGTTTTCATTCAAAACAAACATGGCAATTAAATAAAAAACCTATATCAGTACAACATTATAATTACAAAGCTAAAAAAAAATTCAAACGTGTAGGAAATATAAACATTCAGGCTTTCAGAAAGTGGGAGAGATTCACTGGATTAAGAAGATAATTTTTAAAAAGTCCTAAAGTTTTATATCAACTACAGTGTAAGGAACCAGATGTAACACTGATGTAGCTGGCTTGATCATTAGTATTTTTTATTCCAGTTTTTCCAGTTAAATCTGCAGCAGAACATACTGCATTTGATGGTATCAAGTGCATGTCACAAGAAACACTTGACAGATGAATTTGCATTTGTTGTATTTTCTTTCCTAAGTGTCCTGTCTTACCATTTAATTTTGAAGCATTAGCACATTGAAATATTAATTTAGGGTTTTAATTTCTTTTCAGAGAATATATGGACTTGTTTTCATATTTGATGGAAATGTTTAACAGAAATACTGCCAAATATTAAATAGACTTGTGTGAGGTAATGCTCAAACTGACCAGAAAAATTAAAGCTAATTTTTTTTTAACTAACTAAGGAGAAAATCCAGAGTTCCTATGAAAGCCACTCCTTAGCTTTAACTAGTATGTCTCTTCTGTGGATGTTAACCAATTAACCTACTCTTATCTGAAAGAAATAGGAAGCATTCAGTCCTGTTTGGGAAATGGAAAATCTAAGTAGGGAGATCATTTGACTGCCATAAATCTAAAGAAGGAAACTCCTCCAGTAACCTTTTCTGAACTCCTGTATCTATTCCTATTATACCCTTACTGCATTCAGACACTGCCTAAGCTAAGACTCAGCACAAAAATTTTTCTTGTGTCAAACCTGTGTTGGGGAGGAGGGAATGGTGGGTGTTTGGATGACAGTGTGGACACTCAAGCTGCTGTGGAGAATCACAAACATGATGCTCTAATAAATAATCCCTGCTGACAGGTTAGAAATCAAAGCTCATTAGCACAGAGGGAAGATAAGCATTTTAATGCCTCTGGATTCTCTCCACTGTAATTAACACCATATACAGCATATTGTTCACCTAAAGCTATAAATCACAGTAAAATGTATCACAGCATACACATATCCTAAAACCACAATAATGAAAATGAGGAATGGCTTAGGAAAAATAGAAGATATATTTTTTCATATGATCAATAGGAAACTAAAACTAGTACTGAAAGTACCTTAAAATTCTTGCAAGACGGATGGTTCTCATAAATATGCCTGAAGGCCTCCCTTTACCTAAATAAACTGCATTGCTGTAGTGCCTGTGGGCCAAACTCTACCAGGGCAAATAAGCAAGAGTAAGACAATGGTATTCTTGAAGTGAATATGTAAACTCATGTGTGTTAGTCTGTACAGAACTTGGTATAATTGTTGGAAGTACTCCTACTGATTTTTTTTAAGAGAAAACTAGTGAACCTTAAATCCAAAAGATGTCAGAGCCAAATCTGAAGCTGAAAATACCACCCAGGTGCAGATTAAATAAACCAGGGATTATTTATGAGTATTTCTATTTCCAGGTGAGTTGGATCCCAGGAGGGAGAGTTGTGTGATTGACATTACTGTTTAAACTCATTACCAAATGCACTGTGTTCAATTTTTTATTTTATCCACTTGATGTACTGTAGGAGTGTTGGAGATGACACCTATATGGACATGGATGAATGGCATAATAGAAGAGACAAAGAAACAAACTTTGATGCATGGAAGGTCCAAAGAGACAGTAATCAAGCCTGACCGACTCATGAATAAAGATTTTACCTGTTGTTCCCTCTGTTTATTGTTTAGAATTGGAATTGAAGAATTAACCCTCTGTTTCTGTGATCAGCGCTGGCAGACTTGGGCTGTCACTAAAGGTACAGCTGCCATTGGTCGGTTCTCCCTGAAGAACTGCCCAATCCTGTTAACCCCTGTTTGCTCCTCCCGAGGTTGCCGCCCCCACAAGTTCTTGTCCCCATGGTTTGTAGCAGATTTGCATGCTCCGCCTTATCTCCACCCAGTTTCTGGCTAGTTCTCTTCCCGAGGGCATAAAAGGCCCTCCATTTCATTAATAAAGTGGATCGGCTCTGGCTTTTAAGGTGGTCGCTTAGTGTCTGTGTCTTCATTGCGGGTCACGGGGCGGGTGAACTTAACCTTGAGCCATTGACGCCACGATTCGCCACCGCTCAGCAGGCAGGCAAGAACCCCCGTCACTGGTCTGGTCCTGACCCCAAAGACCAAGACTGTGACACAGGAGAAGGCAGACTTCTTTGCAAGTCCTGTGCTTTGTCTGACTTCTTTCCATGTAGACTGTCATTTAATTATGTGTATTTTCTTAAGGTCTCTCTTACTTCCTGTTTAGGGCATTAGGCACACGCACTATCCACCTGAGAGAGAGCTATGGATTGAGAACTAAACCCTAGATACTAAAGTGCTGGACAGGGAAAACATAGTTATGACAAACTTTGTAGCCTAAGTGCTTAAACATATTTTCAGACAGTAACACACTGAGGCGGTGCATGGTGCAGTTGCTGCAGCGCCTGTGACAGCACCAGGGATGCACAGGGCACTTCTGAAGGCCAGCACTATGCTCAAGCTCACAAAGGACGCTCAGGAGGCACCATGGACATGCAGCTTTTGCCAGCTCAGGCATATCGCAAAGCGCCATGCTGGCCCTGCGACAGGTGATAGTCTGAAAAACATTCCTTCTGCTGCCCAGATGCATTGCTCCTCTTCCTTCAGCTAAGAGAAAAGCAGGATGGAAAGATGGTGCATGGCCTCACAAATTCCACATAAGCTACACCACCCTCCCCAAAAAGGATTCTGATAGCCCATCTGCAAGTAAAGATCAGAAACTACTCAGAGGTTATCCCAGGACAACATCATTGTTGCTTTGGGTCAAACAGGACACCACAATCAGAGCCATCCTTTATGACTGTCAGACTCACCTCTGTTTTGGCCTGGCCTCTCTATCAGGTGCAATGTGAGTGAATCCGTGTCTCAGGAGGGATTGTGTAGGTGCTCTCTGGTTGCATGGAAAATTTCTCAATAATCTGGGCTTGCCTGGGTGTGGAGGAGAGCACAGGTCTCTCTTTTGGGAGCTCCTTGGTGTAGTAGGAAATAGGTTTGGCACTGGCCATGTATGAAGAGTGTGTCTTTCTGCTCTTTAATTACCATTTCAAGCTGTGGGCCAGAACAAGTGGGCTCTTGCTGCCAGTTCCTTCATGAATGTCTCCTGCAGAAAGTATGAAATCACATCCACTGCCAGCTGGGTGTGTGCCTCCTGCTCGGCGGTTGAAGGAGATTCCTCTCAAAGGAGTCTCACTGCCTGCCCCTCATCTGGGATGTCAGGCTGCCCTCCCACCCAGGGACTCTAGCTATGGGATTAGGCTACATTTTGCTTGCTCTTTTCCTGCCCCATGGTTCTTACATTCCTGTCAGCAGGGGCTGGGGTCTGACAGGAGCATGAGGACATACCCCTTCCTTGTGCCTCTTCTTGAGGATGTTTTACTGGCTAGTGATTAAAGACAGACATTATAATCCCTTGAGAGACAGAAGTTACCCAGATGCCCTTTTTAATGGAGTCTACAGATCAAATCTTGTCTGAGAAAGAGGCTGGTACCACCAGCATGTAGGCAAGCTCAGAACTTCTGTCCCCATAGGAGACCATTAACCCTGTCATGAACCTGAAGTTCTCCATGTTCTGTGGACAGAGGAACAGGACATGGCCTTGAAGCAGGTGCTCCAGGGCCAAAGGGCAGCAGAAATTCGGGTGTACCCCTATGCCTACTCTGTCCTGAAGGTTTACTCTGTCCTGATCCCTGCTTGACATGTAAAACTTACTGGATCAAGGTTTAAAGGCAGAAATCTTTCTTTGAGTAGGAAATCTGTATCTTACTTAGGTGGTCTAGATTTTCCTGACAGATATCTCTTTCTGCCTGTTATAGCTGTCTTCTTTGTGTGTTGCAAACTCTGTCTTGCCCTCAGACATCAGTGAAAGAAAAATAATAATCAAGTTTTATGCCAACAACTGCATGGAAACAAACATATTCCTAACACACCATTATTTCTTGTCAGATGGATGTGAAAGACCTATAACAGGACAGTGAGAGTGAGCCTCACAGATGCCTCCCCTTTTTTCATGTTCCACAGGTATTCAACCAGTTAGGAACTGGAAACACATAGCAGAGTAAGGGGTAGCAAGAATATGAACTTTGTGCATGTCCTGAAGTGGTCTTTTCCCCTCTTCTATTTCAACATATTACTCAAAGCACTCAATTACACATGTGAATTTTCTCAGCTTGTCAACAGGAATTTAAGAATTTGGCTCTTCTCCTAGAAGTGTATGGCTGATGCTAAAGGAGAGCAAGACTCTTATCATAGTTTTCTAATCAAGTTCTCTGTGGGCAAGTATTCTTAGTCCCACCCTGAGTGTTTCGGAGAAAAGACATATGCTGTCCCACTCTCCATAGTCATCAATTATCCAAGCACTACCAGCAGTATTAAGATGGAAGAGAGCAGTTTCCCACAGATACACTTCTCATTTGATTCTCACACAAAAATAACTTTCAATTAGCTAAGCAAATATATACCACAGGGAACACATGAAGGCTGCTGGCCACAGCTGGGGGGTGGATTATTCCACATATGTGGCGGGGACTCAGTGTGGGCCTGGTAGGTGATTGACAGTCATGGCATCAAGAGTCAAAGTCCAGCCTGGTCTTCCCACCACTGTGATTAGCAAATCATGTTCTGAAGCCACTGGCACACCGTGAATGGCATGGTTAGCCTCCAGCCACTTCTCTTGGACTCTTCAGCCTTGGTGACCATGTCATTTACTGTTGCAGATCCAATGATCATATGATTGAGTGTGGACAGTTTGTGGCAGAAGTCCAGTGCAAAAGTTTTGTCATGCTACCATGCTGCAGTGTAGGGCCCTTAGAGCATCTCTTATAGCTGAACAGAGAAGGAGACTATACACTTGTCTTGGTGTATTTCCGGATTGTGAATGAAACTGTGTCAGCAGCGGCTACACAAATGAGTCCTCTGCATTAAGTAGAACGTGGCCAAAGTCTCCACAGCACCCTCTGATTTTCTCCCTGCCTTCTGCAATCACCTTTTTGCAGTAGCCAATACTGGCAGGGGTTAAGAATTTTTTTCCCTCATCTGTCACTCTTTATATAGGCAATCCAAAGAGTTGTCTCTGTTGTCTCTGTCAGTAATACTACTGTACTAGGGGTAGCAGATTGCCCCAAATCCATGGAAATCCATGTGAAAGAAACCACAAGACTTCTTAGTTGATCCGCATGCCTGAATCTGCTGTGACACTTCTGTGGGCACATATAATGAAGCTGAGAGCAGCCTTGACCTGTTTTTTTTTTCCTTCAGGACCTTCTCAGCACCCTAAAGTTTTGCCCGAAGTAACCAAAACCTGCCTCTTACATTGTCATACTTTTTCTGTGGGGCTCCCAGCAGTTATCTGGAAAAAACAAACAAACCCAAGACATTTCCAACAACAAATTAAATAAAATAAAACAAGCACCAACAATCAAAGCTGAATGGATTCTGTGGGTAGACGCCATAATAATTTATTGGCTGTTTACATACCTTTAAAAAACTCACCACTTATTCTACAGATGTGTTTTGACAGCAGCATTTTGGGCAAAAGCCAAGCAAGGATAAACACAGAGAGCTGGTGCTTATAGGGGAAGCACAAAAAATGGAGAAAGGAAAAAAATTGCACTTGCACACACAGAGAATGCAAAGGCCTTTACAAGCAGATCAGGAAATGGGAAAGGTATTTAGAAATAAGTCTGCAGTCACTGAGCATTGGGAATGATTTCTCTGAGGGGAGCCACCACACTGCCACGACATGAAAGGTATGACCACCCAGTGAGCAGGCAAGTGTGAGGTCTGCTGTCCACATTGACCCAACATGAAGGCACAGGCCAGTGCTACAGGGCTGTGTTGGTGTGGCAGTGTGCTCATGCTGAGAGGCAGCTGTGAGGACAGCTCTCAGTCCAAACCTGATTTGTGTCTGACGAGCTGATGAGAGTAGGAATGCCAGGTTTGCCTGCATCTGTGTATACGGGTCTGGATGCAATAGATAGGTTGTGCTGAACCATGAACTCCCCAAGGGTCATATTCCTTGGGAATCAACTGGTTGATGAATTGTATGAATTGGTTATAGATTAGGATCTCCCAGAATACTGTTATTTCATCATCAGTTAGAGGGAATGTGTATTTGGACATTTAAAGTCTGAACAATTTCTCCAAATTAAAATTTCTCCCAAAAGAACAGCTTTGCCAATGCCTTTCTCTGTGATTTTCTGCTTCTCCACTACCTTAGCTTCCTCCTCCTGTCACAGTTTTACTCGTAAGTCCCTAAACCAGTGCCACGACCTAGTGCTCCACCCTGGTTCTCATGAACATCTTGTTCCCAAAACTAATCTCCAGGTTCTTCTACAACAGCTGTGCAGCTCACTTTTGAAAAAGTTTCAATATACAAGCCTTTTCCTTCCCCACCTTTCCAAAGACTACCTTAAAGAGCTTCTGCAAAAATGATGGCTGTAGAGAGGCTGCTCCTGGACAGGAAGCCCTGCAGACTGCACACTGCCAGTACCTGCTCATCTGGGCACACCCCTGAATGCAGGACTTACTGTCCTCAAAAAAACAGGGAAACCTTGCTGCAGAAAAATTGACTTTTAAAGAAACTTGGCTAGTTAGCACCCAAAGGTGTCTGAAAAGATACCCAAGATCAAGATTGGATATCTATATACAGATTCGGTGTCTGAAAATACTCATTGCTATCATAAAACAACTAGATGAAGACACAACTGTAAAGCAAACCAAAAGCTAGTAGGCTGTGTATGTAGCTTAAATTTCAGAAGGGCCAAGCACCCAGTAAATTCCACTGAGACCAACAGCATTGCTGTCTGATCATAACTCCAGTGACAGGCATAGAAAAAGCAAGATTGCACTGGCTTTGAATGGGAAAGCTGATTAAATGCATTTTCCTCTGTCACTATTCAATGTTGCTTGTCACTGTATCTACCCATTACTCATTCCTTCTGCATGTCATGCTTGTGTTTGCCATGCTAAACCACACAGTGTTATTCAAATAACCCCAATGCTGAAGCATGAGCTGATTGCATTTTGTTGGCAAGCTGCAGAAGGATGAGGTATTATAGGAGGTACTTTTTCATAGCTTATCCTTCTGTGTAGGGGAGAACAATGAATTATCTTCACCTTTTAGCCGTAACTCCCATGTTTTTATTTAAGTCTTTTAGGCTCTTATCTATGACAAGTAATAATTCTAATTCCTTACATTACTGAATTATTGCAGGTTGAAATACAATACACATGGTGAAGTGCTTCCATACTGTTGTAAAGCACTGATGACAAAACCCCAGATATGTAGCTGGTTACCAAGTTACATAACTTAAAAGTCACCAACCTGGTTTACAAAACCTATTTATCTGATTATTATAATCTGATGAAAATACAACTTAACCCCAAAAATGTTTTGCCCCTGGATATTTTAAGATCAGTGACTGATCTTAGAGACCACAAACACTCCTGGTGGCTGGCTGGATGTGCTATGGAGCAGATTTAACACAGTGAACTGCTGCTGATAGAGGTTTACAATCCCTGTAGTCTAAAGTGTAAATTCAGCTTTGGTCTCACACTTCTGGGCTTTGTTTTCCTTAAAGCATTCTCCTTCAGCAATGCTCCCACTGCCACCATCCTTCCCTGCCCATCATGTGGCCAGTGTTCATTTCACTTGCTGGGAGCTGATCATGGAGGCTCTGTTAGATGCTACAAAGACCTTCACTATCCTTTTTCTTGACACCAGAACTGGAACATACCTCTGATTACTCACAAGAACATCATTACAGATTGAGTTTAATCTTGTTGGTTTACCCCCTCTAGCTGCGTATCAGCTCGGACTAGAACATCTAACAGAAATCCAGTATTTCCACAGTCCTCAGCACTGTACCTCAAGCGTACGCAGGAGGTGTGCAGGGTGTGAGGAATGTATGCAAAGCACATACATTTGAATGTTAAATGCCTAAATTTGCCAGCCTTGCCTCCCTGGCCTCCCTTGATAGTAAGTGCAGACAGAGCGTCTCCCGCAGCGGGCAAGTCAGAGCCTATAACCAAGGCTCCTGTCTGAGTCACCACCAGAGAAGTTACCCTCGTCCACTGACTCTGAAAGTGGAGAGAGAGATTCATTTCTTTACAAAGGTATCCAGTTTAAGGCCTAAACCTTGGCAGTGTCATTGTCCTCCCTCTCCCATGAATATTTTCTATTTTCATTTCTCAAGGGAATAAAAAATAGTGAAAGAACCACAGGTATTACAAGCAATTGAACTAAACCCAGACTAGTGAAAATAGACTGTTGCCACATTGGCTTAATGAAGAAACAAGCCCTGGCCAGGAATGTGTGACAACAATGTCTAAATCTGAAAGATAGACTGGGATGATACATAGTCAAGCCAACCTTCCCAATTTCTAATGAATCCTACTGCATGTATAGACCCATAAGCAAATGTTCCATATATAGGAGAAAACTGGTTGTTTTCCAGCACATCCTCAACTCTATGTAAACCAGGAGGTGAGCAACTAAAATAAGATCCCAAATGAGATACCAGGTAGTTCTTTCATCCAGTTTTAAATATATGAATACATAAATCAATGTGCATGTTTATGTGTCTGGCTCCAATTAATAAGCACCCGTCCTGTGCCTCAGGCTTCCTGACAAGAATCAGAATTAATAATTTAATACGCGGAAGAATGATAATCTTGTGGTTAAGTAATTTGAAAGCTGGATCAGTTCTTGGCTCTGCCACAGATTTCCTGTGTGACCGTGGGCAAGTCACTTAATCTTCTTGGCCGAGTACCTCAAAGGTATGTAGGTGCCTGATCCCACCAGTTAGGCGCCACTGCTATCTTCAAATAAACATTGCTTAGCTGTGCCTTCAGTTGGTAGGTGTCTGATTTCTGTCAGTAGGCATAAACAGGGTTTGCTGACGTCATCCCACAAGTTAATGAGCTGCTTTAAGGCCTTATTCAGGTTCAAACTCCTAGGTCCCCATTGTGTCACAGCTAGGAAAGCTGGCTTTCAGCTCAGGGGACCCCACATGGAGGTGCAGAGGATGTGCCTGCCTGGCTAGAGAGGAGCAAACTTTTTGGCTGGAGAAAGCACTGCCTTTCTGTAAGGACCTTGCCTGCTGGCAGCTCCTTTCTCAGCTGGGAAGGTTTTTTCCCCATCCATCACTTGTCTGGACTACTAATTCAATCCTGCACATTCAGTTAGGCAGCAGGAAATTACAGTATGGGGAAAATTATAGGAAGGACAGAGGGGAAGGACAGAGGCCCTTGGCCTGGACCAGGGCAGTGCACCCTTTCTGCCCCACGGGTGGGGAGCAGCCACATCCAGGCACTGTCAGCCTCCCAAGAGCAGCCCAGTAGTGCCTGAAGTCTGTGTCTCTTCACTCGCCATGTCTTTTTAGCTTGGGGCACTCATTGCCCTCCTTTTCCCTTCCTCCTGGTACTTCTGATTATCCAAGGGGGAAAACTAATGTTCATGTCTACTGAAAGTCCTCACAACAGCAGCAATGGTCTGGTCAGTGCTATGCTGAGTCCCCAGGGTAGCTGGAGCTGTGATCTGAAGCTTTTGAGAGCAATTTAAAGATAAAGAATCCTTCAAATGTATTTGCCCTTGTGACAGATTTAGAGACATTTGCCAACTGGTTGACACAAAAAAATCATGCATTCCTCCTGTCTCCAGTTGCCTGAGCGTGGTGTATGGGGCATCTTGGCATTCTGTGGCCAGAGCTGTTGCTCCATGTTCACTGTCCATCTTTCCAGAAGGATCAGGAACCTGAACAGTCCTAAGTAAATCCCAGTGAGCTGTGTAAAGGGGGCAGCCAGAGGGAAGTACTTCCACATGTTGCTGTACTTTTCCATATTTTTTTGGAGGAAGAACAATGTTTTTAGTCTTCTTGGGAGTTTTAGACTTTGAGGACTGGATATAAAGAAGTCAGTCAAGTTGTTCAGGTCTTTAGAATATGTTCTAAGCTCAGCCAGCTGTACTTCTTCAAAAGAAAGAAAAAGGAGAGATACTTTACATGGCAGCATAGGAGTAAACAGCAAATACAGCACTGAAATTAATTTAGCGGTTTAAGAAATTATGCCAGCTAAAAACTAACTTATTCTGTTACCTAATTTAAGACATTGCAAACCAATCAAAGTGATATAGAAAATTGGATTTTCCATATATGCTTTAATGCTTTCCATAACAATGTGTAGCTGTGAAATCTCATAACTCATACATGAGAAAATTGAAGACGTCTCAGCACAACTGAAAGGCACTGAGCTACCAAGGCAAGGAGATTTTGAGCTGGTGAAAACTGTTGCTTGCAGTCAGTGTCACTGTGGATGTGCAGGGCTGTCTCTGGTGCATGTGTTGGGGTGGGGGGGGGGGGGGGTAGCAGCTTCACTGGAGGAGAAAGCAGGCCCTAGTGCTTATTTCTCCTTCTTCTGAAAGGACAAAGCTCTTTTTTTTGCCTCTTTTGCTGGCACAGTCCCACAGAGTGAGCAGACTTGCCGCTGCTGCCCACAAGAAAGAGTTCCCAGCAGGGGTATGAAGACCTTCCCCAAGAAAGCGCTGCCTGTTGTGCCCTGTACAAACAGACACCAAACCAACCCTGTTCTCTCCCAGTAACAATAGCAACCTGATGCTACAGTCTTGTGCAGTCATAGCCTCTTTCTTCCTACAGAAGTGTGGCCAGGGAGGCACAGAATAATTACACAGGAAATCTCCGCTGTGCCTGGGAGGGTGAAGGATTCTCTAGCCCTACAGGTCAGGCTCTGTGAGATTTCAGCTGGGATCACAACTCTCTTGGCTCTTGGGTAGATCTAATCAAGCTGGAAGGAAAGCCAGCTCTGCTGAGTCCAGGGCAATGTGAAATAGATGAGTGTTTCACTAATGAACTCCCCTAAGACTCATTACAGGAGGGTAGTTCAAGGTATCTCCTGTGCCTCCGTATCTTTGAGGAGTACAGCATGGCAAAAAATAAAACTTTATGAACTCCTTTGTTACTTTTAAAGATACTCACAGCAAGTGCTTGGGGTGCGTAGACTGGGACATTACAGTAACAAACAAAAAGAGGCAGGAGATACATAAAAATAGCACAACATTTAGAAAATAAACATTTCAGAGAGGAAAGCAATTTTCTATACCTCTGCCGTACACATTCTCCAGAAGCAATCTTCTCAGCCCCAGTCTGCTGTTACTGTAGTCAGCACAAGCCACTAAGGCCTTCAGACAGGATCAGGTTTTGTGTTGATCTTCTGAGAAGTATTTTTTAATAGATAATGTGATGAGTATAAAAATGGGCTGGTTAACTCTTTTTCCCTTCAGCCCAATCATTACAAAGGTTGATCTTTTTGACAGTTGATCCAGCATACAGCCATTGACTAAGTAAACAGTGGATGGAGGTTTAGCCAAGAAATGAATGTACCTGCAGGTCGAATACTGACCACAACACGTGGTGGAAAGTCTCCCACAGCTCTTAGATTACTCTGGACTGTAGTGAAGTTTTTCCTCTTACTGTCTTGTAGGAAGCAACTGGTTTTTTTACAGTCCTGAGCAACCTGGGATAGTGGAAAGTGTCCCTGCCCATGGAAGGGGGTTGAAACTAGATGATATTTAAAGTCACTTCCAACTCAAGCCATTTTACGTTTCTATGATCACACATTACGGCTCTCCATGCTGTGTTTTATAGGCAAATAAGCACAAAACATTGTGAGCTTAGTCACTATTATACCTAATGATAAGCATTGAGGAATAGTTTATTAACATCTGGCAGTCATCAGCTTGTAATAAGAGGTAATTTTAATACATCCATTCCAGAAAATTAGTTTTTGATGGTTAATGGACAGAAACATTAACATCCTTTTTTGAAAGATATTTTAAAAACATCTTCATTCTACGTTGTTTTGTTTTGTTTTTTAAATGTGAATTACTTTTTATTTCTGGTTGAGCACACATACTTTGTAAAGGAAATTAGTGGAAGCTTCCTGTTATGAGCCAAAAACATATGCATATTTTATATGGGTATCTTCAAAAATCCACATAACACATTTTTATGTGTCCTTAATGATGTGCACATAAGTTTTATCTAGATTTTTCTTGCAGTTATACACAGAGAAGTGGGATGATTATATATTTGATATAGCTACAGTTTAGCCTCTTTACAGTTCTTTCAGGAGTTTGTATACACAAATAACTTACAGGTCCTGTCCATATTTCTCACAGGAGATCAGGATTGGCAACTAGAGACAAGAGATTAGGTACTCGGAAAGAGGATCAGAGTACCAATCACAGACAACCCAGTCATATGTCTCTCATAACCCCTTAATCATAGTTACTGTCCCCATGAGCACATGGCTGATTGCACTGCTGTTTAATACATGGCAGCTGAAAAGACTGCACAGCCGCCCAGCGCTGGCTGTATCCAAGACCTATGACTCATTTGGGCTTGTTCATCTAAAGTCCATGACATGTTCCATGCTTGCTGCTCCATGAAGTGAACCCATGAAGTTTGGGCACATCCTCTCAACTCCCTTCATTTACTCTAGACTAAGGCCTGCTTTCTGCTGAATTTTGCAGCTCTACAATTTCCACTTCATACCATTCTTAACTAATTTTGATGCAAAAGGGAATAAAAGCTTTCAGAAATACTTCTTATGGCTTTCTGATGCTGTTCATAGCTTCACCAGTGGTAAACACACAGCTGACATGATGTTTGCGTACATAATCTACTGGAGATATTTCTTACTTGCCAGTGATGACAAGAGCAGCTGCACTTTTGTTGCAACCTACCCTGTCTGTCTGCTCTCACTCAAAGTCCTGGGGCAGGGGTACCATGCTCCTCCTAGACTGATACCCCCAGGACTTCCCTGGATCCTTTTCTGATCAACTTAAGGCCCACTGCAAAGAAAGTTCTCTCTGCACTGGGAATGGCTCATTCTACAGTCTTTCCTTTGTTCCTTCCCAGCAGAGATTGGCTCAAGAAAAGAGGGAAAACCTTCAAAGGAAAGAGAAATAGCATGTTTCCTGAACAGCTCTGCAGATAGATGACTATCTTGAGACTCACTCTCCTTTTCCACCTGTTGTTCTTTCAAAGCCTCCTGCAGTTAAATCAATGAACCATTATAAAAAAAAAAGGAGGGGGAGGAGGGAAGGGGGAAAAAAAAGCTTATTTACCCATCAGTCAGACAGATCTTATGTTTATGGATCAACCCTCAATCCACCATGCTGTGTCATTGTTACACGTGAGGTGCAGTAATGCTATTGCCCAGTCAACATTTTACTTGATTTCAGAACCACATTGATTTTTAAGGTTCTCTATGGCAAATCTGCCAAATTCAGCTGCTTTGTCACATCAGTTGCTTGAATACCTTTAATAGTTTCTGGGAGTGATATAGACAATATCACTGGCAATAGCAGAGCAGGGCTGTGGGGAGCTGGACACTCTTCTTTGTTGATTTGTTCATGGAGAATCTATTCACGGCACAAAAAGCTGCAAAAAGATGTAACTTATTTTTGCATATTTATCTCAAGAAATTATCAGAGAAAACAAGGCCAAGGAAAAGTTATTAGTCAATATACTAGGAATATGGAAAGCAGAAAACACACCACCACTTTCTAGAAATCACATGAAATGGGAAATGCTTAAAATACTGATCATATATTTGCCATTTCAGAAAAGGATCTTCTAGATACAAGATCTCACATTGTAGTTTTACAGATGTTTCTCATGAGATTCTTTTTCATCTTGTGTTTACTTGCATTTTTAAAGGTCACAAGTGGAGTTGACTTGCTTTGAGTTTTCATTTTGTCAATTTTTTAATAGATACCACAGCTTCTGGCATAACATTATTGTAGTTTACATGCAGTTACTCTCACAGAAGGTTCTAGTTCATTAATTCCTGAGAAACTGTCAAAAAGACTTTCATTTTTAATGATATCATTAGAATGGATCTTTTTATTCTCCATTTGTTATTTCACTATTGGCACATTTCACAGTACTAACTCTTTCACTTCAGTTGCCCTGAGTTTCATGTATGTTAGAATGGTACAAACTCAATTTCTCTTGAGCAGACATCCCACAGGATTTAACTCTTGGTATTATAAGGTTCAAGTATGTCACTGTGGTAGTTTTGGCTTTAGTTTTAGCTAGGCCTCAGTTTAGCAGGCCCAGACAGTCTGATGTAGATCAGAGGCAAAAAGCATCACCTGACTTCAGCAACCAAAGAGATATTTCGTATCATTTTGACATCAAATCAAGTATAAAAGCAAGTGTAAGAGGGGCTTAGTTCAGTTCCTGATGGCTGCTTGTCTGGGAAAGACGTATTATGTTGTGCTCCTGGACGAGGCCCTACCTCGCTTGCTGCTATGGTGTCTTAGGAGAATAAAATGTTTGTTCTTATTTTCCTCCCCGCTTGGGTCTGTCCCTTGGGGGATTGAGTTCTCTTGGGTGATTTGTAGCTAGAATGGTGGGATTTGTGTTCCATGGGGAGTGGGGAGTTATTGTTTGTTTTTTCTAACTTGTATAGGTGTGTGTTGTAGTCTTCTTTTAATTTTATCTTTTCTGTACAAATATATAAACCTGATTTAAGTTTTTTTTCCCCCTTCTTTCCCTTTTCTCAGCAGGGAGGAGGAAGGCTTTAATTCTGTATTGGGCACTTGGCATTTTGCCAGCACAACCTAACACAGTCACCGATAATTAATCTAATTTCAAGATCTTGAATCAAACAAGAAAGTATGTTGGCTGCCTTTCTTAAAAAATACAGTCTCCTTCCACTTCCCTTTATAACCCTGTGAGACAGCCAGTCCCCCAGGTGGGTCCCAGCTGGCTTCAGCAGTGAGCGCAGCTCTCCGAGGTGAGCTCTGTCTGCAATGGGCAGAGGGGAGGGTGATCAGCCTGTCTCAGGGCTAAATGGCTCACTGCAGCCTGGCTGCCTTCCCACGTGTCCTGTTGGTACTGGAAGTGCCTGAGTTCAGATGGAGTAAAGTTTGCCATGGCACATAAATCCTTTATTGATGAAAATACCCTGTCATTAAACATAAAGCCAAACATAGGAATATTCCCCCCTGTTCTGCTATGCTGTGAGTTAGAATAAATGCTGGCATTCACAGTCTATCATGTTGATTATGAAACTAGATTAGAAATTGTGTTAGTCACCAGGTAATGCATTTCACTTTGCTTTCAGAGTACACGATTTCAAATTCTTCAAGATGTCCATGACACTGATGCCAAGTCCTTTAAAGTCACTGGAATATATCCTTTATACTTCAAATCTGATTCAGAGCTTTGGGAAGAAGACCTATGCAGGGCCTGACAGAGTAATAAAAGTCATGCTGGTTTTACCTTTTTGTTGTACCAGAACCGTCTATGAAAATGAGTGCTGGCAAAATCTCTTTAACACCTTAAAAGTCCTTAAGATACTTCTTGCTCCAGAGGTTGACCAGGGGTAATATTCCCTGCTTATGGCTTTTCATTACCAATGTTCAAGTTCCTATTCCATTTTTCTTTTGAGAAAAGGAAGAGAGGAAGAGAGAAGGGGAAGGGTATGGAGGAAAAAGGAGCGGAGAAAGAAAAGAGAGCGAGAGAAAGCAAGCAAGAAAGCAAGAAAGCTAGAAAAGGAAAAAAAAAGAAAAGAAAAAGGGAAAAAGGGAAGATTTGGGAAGGGAAGATTTGGGAAGGTTTGGGAAAGGAAGGGAAGGTTTGGGAAGGGAAGGTTTGGGAAGGAAAGGATTTGGGAAGGAAAGGAAAGGATTTGGGAAGGAAATGTTTGGGAAGGCAAGGCAAAAGGCAAAGCAAGGTGAAAGGCAAGACGAAAGGAAAGGCCTTTTAGTTTATGTTTGCTGAAGGGCTGAGTGCTGGGAGAGCACTGGCCAGAAGCCACCAGGTTATTACATTGCAGCAAGGACATCCTGGAAAACGCAGATTAGGGAAATGAACTGTGTTAACAAAGTTCATGCCCTCTGTGATCCCATGTTACTGAGAGAGTGAAGGCTTCAAGCTTGCTCAGTACTGATTAGAAAAAGACTAGGTCAGCAATTATGCTGTTCCTGTAGAAAAAAAAATCATGTCCTCCTACCTTCTGGAATCAATAAACCCCAAAGTAAAAGGAACTAGCAGTAGAAAAGTCAATCAAAGACAAATGGATCATCTCTGGAAGAAGATTACTGTTACCTGTGATGAAGCCCTGCTCTCCTGGGGATGGCTGAACACTTGCCTGCCCATGGAAAGTGGTGAATGAATTGCTTGTTTTGCTGTGCTTTTGCTTTTCATGTTACACATTTTTTATCTTAATCCATGACTTTTCACCCTTTGACTCTTTGGATTCTCTCCCCACTCTCTATCCAGGAGTGAGCAAATGCCTGTGTGGGACTATATGCTAGGGTTAAACCACAATATGTATCTACTGGAGTAGAAAATGTTACCTGAAAAAATACTCTGGTTATCTTTTGCTTCCAAAAATGCCAAAAACCTCAGGATGATCTCTGTTGCTGATGTTAGGAAAATCTTTATCACCTGTAATCAAAGCAAAACAGCTACAAAAGCTCTTAAACTCCAGTAAAATTCATGAGAAGGAAGGGCAGGGATTCACAGGACTTAATTCCAGCCACACCTATTCTGTCGGACATGACTACACCATTATTATGAAATCAGAAAGCTCCAATTCAAAAGACAGCTATTGTACTTTGAGTAACATTAATACATTTATTTCATTGTATTTTACTTTTCATTTAAGAAAAAGGACAAAGCACAGTCCTGCTCTACTCATTTGGAAAAAAAAGATAAAAAGTAACTAAAAAACCAGTTCAATATTCATCAGTATCAAATAATAGTAATATCAATTTTCCTGAAATATAAAGAAACAACAAGTATGTCTATCTATATAAACTTTAATTAAGAACCTTGCATTTTAAAGCAGATGATACACTAGTCAGTTTTTCTTGACAACAATTTGAAACTGAAGGTCCCAAATTTACACAATTATGTGAAAAAGAAAAATCTCCAACTATCTGACCAATATGTGACACCTACCTCATCTGTGTTGCTGATTTAAAAAAGAAGAAGTGGTTTTCCTTCCCAGGTCATTTCCATGCAAAAATGAAACAGTTTTGCTTCTTACACCATGTATTAGAAAAGTAAAAGGCAATCATGCATTTGGCAAAAGATTTAGTTGTGGTTGTAGACTATTTAAAAATGAATCATACTGCAAAAGAACAAAACCAAATGAAACACAATAAAACACATTTTTTTTTACAGAAGGCTTACAGCATATTAGTTTCTTATGTATGAAGACAGCTCATTTCTCTTTCAAATAATTATACAATTTATGAAACTGAGCAGTGTTTGACACTTTGACATTCCTCTATAGGGAAGTTATCACTTTCACCTATTTAAAAAATTTTCATCTTGTAACAAATAGTTAAAATTAAACTAAAACAGTATTATTGATATTTCGTAATGAAGACTCTACACTTTTACATGTAAATATATAGTACAAAATTATACAAAGAAAAGGGTGGAAATTATTAATAGGCCTATCCTTGCTTCATGTAAATATTATTATTACAGACCTCTACAGTATCAGTTCTAAAAAGATAAAATCTATTTCTAAGTAGCTAGCAAGGTTGTGCTAATAAAATATGATTCAAAGCTTATAATTCTTGAAGCATCAGACATTGCACTATTACTTGAGCCAGCTGATTCAATATCACCATGTTTCTTCACCATTCACACTCAAACTAATTCCCAGCACACCATGGAAAATTAAAGGAATGTGCATTTCTTGAACAACTTAAAAAAAACCAAACAAACCAACAAAGAAACCCAACACTGTAACACTCTAGACACAGTCAGAACAAAAACATTCTCTATCTCTAAGAGTTCCCATTTTGCAAAGGCCATAGTAAACATTTAGCTTTGACTAACAGTTGGGGTCTGACTTTCACGTACTAACACACAGTTGGATCATTCATCAGTACTCTATCCAATAGAGAAATGGTCTCAGAACTTTAAAACTCTTATTTACAACACTATGAACATTAGAATATTATCAAGTTCTTGAAAAAGCATATAGTACTCCCAAATGTATGCCTTTAACACAGGAAGGCAACACCTGGCGTCTGCAGCATAAAAATGTAAATATAATAATTTTTTTTACTGTGCTATTCTGTTTTTGCCATTTATTGTATATCTTTGTCTTTTTTATATTTTAAACTTTTTACTTTAAAAAATAACATACATTTCCTACCACTTCATGGTCCACTTGGCTGATCTTAGCATGGACTCCATCTCCAAACTCCTAAGTGCTATATTGCTTCCTTAATAATAATAAAAGTAATAAGACTAAAACAAACCCAGTACCTTACGCTGCTTCCCTGAAAGCTGACATTTGACTTTTCAAATCAGCAACAATGACCATAACAGATTTTGTCAAAAGAATTTTTTTAAGAAAAAAATATGGTAAATCTCATGTCAGTGAAGCACAGGTAAAATTCCTTTAAACTGAGCACGCTGTCCATGTCTCAGGTGTTGTTAACATATTGAAAATAAAAAAACCCTTATCACTGACTTTTATTTCAAGTCTTTCAAATTCTATCCAATAGCCTCAAGAAATATAGCTCTAAATAATGAAATGTTTTTGCTTTGACTGTCTCTCTAAAAACCAGTAATCCCAATAAATGATGACGGGGCCATTCAAAAAATGCAGTACACGAAACATATAGGATAGTACAGACAGACGTAGTACTCTTACATTTATCACATACAATCAACATTTCAATCTCTATTATATTTCACAATTTGTTATTCAAGTTAAAGCACCTACATATGGTGATTTTACTTTTCACTGTACAGCCTATGTTATTGGGTTTTAACACTTTAACTTGCCCCATTGGACCAAATCATGCAACTGTCACAGATCAGCAGAAGTGTTTTATAAGGCATATTGGAACAAGTTAAAAATATTTCTTAGCCATTCAAAAGTTGATTTACTTCATGAGGGAGTTCCTGGATGCCTCAGTCCTCTTAAAGTTCATAGCAAATTGGTAGGGTAATTAATTTTAAAGTGTAATTTATTTGGCTTAGGATGGTGCCACAGGAATCAAAAAGAGTTGCAGTCCTCATCTTCAAAGTGAGTCCTTTGTGTTAGGCAGAGGACAAGATAAATCCAGCTACATTCAGAATCCCGAGCAGGCAAGGACACCCAGGGCAGGCACCACCAGGACCAGGAGCAGAGTCGGTACTCCAACAGCGGCACCTGTGCATCAAACAGATAACATCATCGTATTGGTCTTACTTCAGCACTACTTACAGTGGGGGCAATAGTCCTGGGTGTGAGCAAGGCCACAGGGTGTGGAGGCCGGAAAAACAGCTGGCATGTCTCAGCACAGCCCCTACCTGTATGGATAATCTGAAACGGACAAAGAGAGTTGCTACAATACAGTGAAAGACTTGCTCTTTTGTTCTGCAAGAGCTGTTTATGCAGTGTATTTATACAAGAAACATGGACGTTTAGAACATATCAGTGTATTTTGATTTGGCCAGTTCAACAAGCCAGGAGGTTATGATACCAGGAGGTAAAAGGTCAAAATAAATATTTAAGCATGTTAAAACAAAATTAATGGATTCTTTGAAATGTGATGAAGCAAAGAGACACCTTTGGAAATGTTAATGTTCATATGAAAAGCAATAATCTGAGAGATGTCAAAGAGCCTGGTCCATTTGTTTACCTGCCAGATTACAAAATCCAGATGGCTGACTTCTAGCAATGTGGGATTTACATCCGTTAAAGTCACAAGGATCTTTCTTAAAAAAATATTTTTAAGACAGAAAATGTTAATCTCACCACCTTTACACGACTTGCTCAGGCAAACAAGCACAAAAATTGCTGCTGCTAAGTGGCTTGTGTTGCCATGGCCCAGCTCCCTGATAAGAAGTATCTACATGAAAAAAAAAAAGAAGTCAAACTGTGTCTTGCTGTCAGTCTTGGAGATGGGACAAAGGAGATGGAGAACAGGCTATTCTTTCATTCCAGAGAGGGCTTGTCTGTGTCAGGATAGTAGATGGGCTGTGCAGGACCCAGCTTACTGCTCATCTTGCTGTTGAACACATGCTAAGGAAAGAAGTGCTCACTGTTGGTAGTGACAGTCCTAAGGAGCTGCTGGAACAGTCCCATTGGACAGCTCCCCAGCAAAACCATACTGAAAAGGTAACACATAAAGCAAGCAGACTTCAGCAGGCAGCCTTGTTTTACCTAATGACAAATTTCAAGTATTTTTTTATACATTAGGTCTCAAAACAGCAGTCACGTGGGCTCCTAGAAAGATAGATCTGTATGCTTTCCATGTCTGATCAAGAAGTTTCACATCTTTCAGGTTAAATAAAGAGCTTAATTCTTAACTGCATGTATATCTTATACCTCCTTATAATAAGGTGCTTTCTTGATTTTAAGTTAGCAAAACAAGATCCTGAGGCTGAAAAAAAATGCAGGTTTGAAGTGAGAATTTGTCCAAATAAACATCTGGAGGTTACCTTCAAGTATTTATTTTTCACAGTATTTCTGACCCACAACAAGAACAAAGTAAGGAGACC
This sequence comes from Sakesphorus luctuosus, assembly GCA_013396695.1. NCBI lineage: Eukaryota > Metazoa > Chordata > Aves > Passeriformes > Thamnophilidae > Sakesphorus > Sakesphorus luctuosus. The sequence goes on from VWZD01010957.1 coordinate 47,338, forward strand.
AGATGGAAATGAAATTGATTGATAACAAATAGCAGTGTGTGCCCTCCCCATCTAAGAAGCAGATGTATGCTGGTATGCTTATGAGGTGATCAAATACCATATAACAGGATGTGCCTAGAGCTGTTCATATACACTGTCCTAGTTCGGCAGGTGGAACCAGTTTATCACTGTGTGGGGGTGATCAAAGCTATGTATTCCTCACCCTCTATTCATTTCCCAAGAACAATGGACCATTTGCAGCAGCTGCCCAGGGCACACCTGACTCCTCAGGTTGTGAGCTGGGTGTGAAAGACATCTGTGAGATAAGAGCTGGGATAACTCCCCTCCAGGGAGTCGTTAGGACCTTCACACCCAGCCTGAGGGGGCGTGTCTGCTAATGGACCATCAATGGTTCCAAAATACCCCATGACTCACAGAGTCTGATCACCCATTGTGTGACTCCCCGCCCTGGGGGAGGTACTGGGTGCTCCCACCTGGACCTAGGGGAACATATTTTGGGGTAAGAAGACCTCAGGGGTCACTCATCAGATTGAGAGGAGAACCAAAACCTTGACAGGGGGAGACAACCACTTTCAACCAGACTGCAACCGTCAGCTGCACCAACAGGTTTTTCCACTTTGGACTTTTACTTTGGACTTGGGGGAACCACATAGGGCTCAGCACAGGGGCTAACAAAGCCCTTTCTACTTGTGCCCCAGGGTGCTGGGTTATCCTTCTGGGGTTTTGTGGGTTAAAATCAGGTTTTTTTCTTTGTGCTATTGCATTTATTGTAATATTGTTATTAAATTGTAACTCTTATAATCTCTTTTGTGTTGTGTTCATTTCTCCTGCCGGTTTACGTTTAAACCAGCATACACACTTATGTACAGACTGTCACCTGGTAAATCACTTAACAAAAAGGGGACCATAAGGCACTAGCAAGTAGAAGGTCTGACTTGGCTACAGTTGGCTTTCAGTAGTGAATTTACATGCTATTAGAAAAGCAGATCCAAAAGGCAGTGTCTCCCGATGCATGGGGGAAGCTTTCTGTAGACTCCATCAAAGTTATATTCAGCTTCCAAGACTAAGACAACTATTTCCCTTTCCGTTTCTACCACAAAAGATGTAAACAAGTATTTCTATGTGATCCTGGTTTTTCCATTGTCCCACGAAGGACACTCATCATCACAGTCCATATCATTCGCCAAGAGGCCAGAATTCTAGAGCTTTTACCACAGAATAATTTCAGCTGTTCTCCTCATACTGTCCCCCTTTCCATGCTCACCACCCTACTCCTCCTGACTCTGGTCTTCACTCAAACCAAGCCCTTCTGCTGCTCCATCCTCTTCCCTGTCTCCCATACCTAATCCCAACCTTTTACTCTCTCTTCCACCGTCTCAAAATTCATATCTGCACCTGTCCCCACCCTTTCTCCTGATGCTTGTAGGGCTGCTTTCCGAAGTCAAGCTTTCTTCCCAAGTCCTTTCCAGTCTCCAAGCACTCAAACAAGACAAGAGTCCTACTAATCCTTCCTCATCAGCTCCATTCACCTGTCAAAAGCACATTTCTAAAAACAGTACCTTTTTTCATAGGAAGCAGTAAATCCACCTCAATGAAAGATAAAATTAAGGAAAATACTGGAATATTTCTTTTTAAAGAATCCATAAATGACACTTAAAATGAGACAAATCTATGTCCAAATATCTTTTCATATGTAACAACTACACATTTTGACAACTGTGGAAGTACAGTGGTATATTTTATCTGTACTTTTCAGTGATGTATAAGGCATATTAATATTTTCTGTAGTTTTTATTCCTAAATATAAGTAGTGGGTTTTAATGAATGAACAGCTATAGGACAAAAAATAAGATTCAGATTTCATGTTTATGAATATCCACAGAAAATGCATTCTGCTTTTGTCAGACTAGGATAATGCAGTCAGAAAGACATGAGCAAATATTTTGGATGCTTCTAATGGAGGAAAACATGAAAAAATTGTTCCTGAGTGAAGCTGAATGATGAGCAAGTATGAAAAAACTTTTATTTTCCTGTTGTTGTTCTACAAAGAGAAAGGAAAAATAAATCTTCACCTGAGATGTTCTCGCTGGTTCTAGAATTAATAGTTAGCAATTTACCTCATTACAGCTGTTCTTTACAAGGTATAGGCACTGGTGCAGAGATGTATTTATCAGCTTTCTACAATGAAGTACATCCTACCCTTAGACAGCACATTAACAGAACATTAGCAGGATAAGCGCACATGAAACAGACGATGTCTTCTTTTTTCTCTTGTTATATTGCTGACCCAAATTTCAGGATTCATACTTTACTGGAAACATCGTTCACCAGTGCATGACAGCCACTACACTCCTGCAGCTTATGAATGGAAGTTAATAAAAGTTTTGCTTGAGAACAGACTACAAGATTTAATTCTGTGCAGTAGTGTAATTGTGATCTGTCAGTTTTAACCATCTTTAAAACTAGAGAAATGCCAGATAAAGACTTAATGGATATGTCCAAATAAACATGTGGATGTAAATTAAAGCAGGAGCATTATTAAGCTCCCTCTGAAGTCTGGCCAGATATGATCTGGATATATTTAGTACCTAAAGATTTTCTCTCCTCAGTGTTACAATGTCTGATCTCTCCTCTCAAACAGCATCTTGTGGATACAGTGAGCAAACAATTGCCAACTACAGCCATCGAAGTCAAGGTCAAAACCAAATCAGTATCACACCTCACTACCACTCTAACACACCATGAGTGAATTCCGTATCAAGAGTCCTCATTTCTTTCAAATAAACAATGAAATGCGCATCTTAAATTTGTGGGTTTTTTCCAACAGCCCCAAGCAAAAATTATGAAATCTTGCACAGGCTTTACTACTGTCTGGTATACAATCCTGCAATTGGTATTTTTAGTTTAGGACTAAACTATATACCGAAACATATGGTCAGAATGTAGTTTAACATGCAACCCTAATTTCTCAAAAGTAGTTGTTTATCTGTCTCAGTAAAGGAAAACTGCTGCATGGGTTTTCCTTCAGCAAGATCCTTATGTATCACAGGAACTCCTGGAAAAGTCCCACTAATCCACAGCTTTCTATTTGTATTTTATATTCCACGCTGCCATCTCAATCCCATAACATCTAGAATGAAACCTTTTCCACTTCTGAAAGGAGATCCTAAATTTTATGGACATCTTGAACATCATGCAACAGTCTTACAACTATATTCAAAAGAAATTAATCCAATTTACTGCCTAAATGAAACAGGCATTAAGACAGATCAGACTTTGATATATTTCCCTAGCCTTTGTGACAATTTGTTATGTCATTATTTTTTTAAATGTTATTTATATTTATATATGATATTTGTGGCCCTTTTCCCAAATTCATTGTCTTTTTATACTGGATTGTGAAAAAAAAGATGTAGAGACCTGTTTAGAAATCTTACTTTCAGCAGATCTGTGAACCAGGAAATTAGTTATTTGTCATCTGTGAAGCTGCCATATGTGAATAACTTCTCTTTTCCAGTGGGAAAATGTTTGTTCTGCCAACATATACAAACTACAGGCTACTCCTTAGCTAATCATGAGATGATTCTGTTGTGGTAAAACTCTTATTCTGCTCATTAGGAAAGACTGTTGAAGAACTGATTTGTATTAAATGACATAATTTTTCCTAGTTTCGAGGTACAGAACACCAATGAAGGGTGTCTACATTGTTGTTCTAGCTTGAGGAGGAATGTGCTTTTAAAGTGAGGATCTCAGTAGCCCCTCTTTTACTGGGGTTTATATTGAACAGTGGAGCTGCCTGGGATATCCTGTGCAGAAACCAGATTAGAGGCAGTGCAAAGTAAAACCTGACATGAGCATACAATGTGGAGGTGAATCTACAATATCACTGCTTCTGTCTACAGAGAGACTCCTCACTTTCAGGTAGATGCAGACTGACTAGGCAAATGATGCAGCCAATGCAATGCATTTTTCATTATACAAGTTATAATACATTTAGTAAGAGTAAGAAAAAGAGAAAGATTTACCAAGACTTGTATTTTATATGATTCATAAAGGATTTAAATTTATAATGTAAATTCTATAAATTGCTAAGAAATGAGACTCTGTGGTGCTACTGCCACCCCCACCCCCCTCCTTGGGCCACAGTATGATCTCTGAAAAACTCATTAGGCCTCAGCCTTGCTGAACAGCACCCAGCCTAAGCTCCACCTGAGCTTATCAGAAACCCTCCTTTCTCCCAGGTACTTACATTGTCTAACAAACACCTATTTTTCAACGAACAGAACTGGAAACTATTTTTCTTGCCTGATTATAATCCAAGTGGAAAAACATTTTTGTTTTTAACCTTTCAAAGAACATTACCAACCCAAATTTCAGCCAGGGTGCAAAATCACCATGATGACTAAAGCCAATGCTCTTGTAATCCTATGAACAACAGTCCTAAGTGAGACCCTTTGCGTTCTCCTGGATCAAAGTGGGCTGTGACCAGAAACCTCCCTCTCAGCAGGATACTTCTCAGAGCCAGCAACTCAAATTTGCTGTGCCTGGAGGATCACCACCAAACGCCAACAAACAGAGCCTGGGCTGATATCCACACTCCTAAAAGTTCAACCCTTTACCTATGAAGAAGATGGAAAGGCATCTGATGTGAGTACTTCACTCAACTCGAAGGGAGGTATTCACAGGGATATACCTCTCCCATCTCACATGCTCCTTTAGGGGTGTGTGTGTATGAGTGGGAATATGCTGTAGCAAATGTACTATGATTGCTGCCATTTTAGATTATTAAATTCGTTAGATTTATAATTCAGGCCTGCAGGTTACTGTTGTGCTTACAGTAAATTCTATGAAATCTTTTGTTAAATTGTTTAAGTTAGGCTATTGATTCAGTGCTGTTAAGTGCTGTTAAAAAAATAGGCTTTAGGCCTAAAGCATTGGTCAAGTCTAATTTTTAAAGGTAAGAATATTCTGACATTGAAGTTCTTTGAGTTTTCTGAAAAGGCTAGGTTAGGTGCACAAAACAGAGAGGTGCGTGTACAACACCACTCCAAGGCACCCAGCAAAAGTAAGATAACACAAGGATATGAATATAGCAGTTTAATGCCTTGCTACTGAAAATGAAAACACCTAAGAATTGTCATGACTAGAAAGTGTTCCCTTCTTCATTCCTTCACCCCTGTGATCATGTCTGTAATCCTCTCTAGATTATTAAGGGGGAAAAAATTAATGAGATGAGTCTCCCAAACATTACTTTAAATCACTCTAAACCCTTCTTGGCTGGCTTTGATTTCTCAAAGCAATTAAAAAAACTGTATAAAGATAGTTCAGTAGTTAAATGTCCTACCAAGAGGTGAAAGCGAATATGATTTGTATTAAATTATTATTGCATCAAAGGATTACTTTCCTGAAGCAAAAAACTAATATTGTCATTCAGCCTATGAGCTATGTGATTTTCTTTTTTTGCTATGTTGCTATATTTAAGCATAGGAGATTTAAATAACTATCTTCTAGATTTTTTCCCATCATCTTCTAATCATAGAATACAATGAATATAAATACCAAGAATTTTGTTTCATAAAAGGGAAGTAGTATATTTTTCCTCTGTTAGTGTAATAAAAAACCTGAAGTACCTGTATGATATCTCTCAATGACTGGATAAAATAATGGGAAAGTACAGTTCAGCTGAGCTGAACCTGAATATCAAATCTTTAGCTGAAACACTGGCAAACAAAAGCTTGCTGAAATTTTAAAAAAGGTATTTCTCACTTCACAGTGAATAAAAATTTATTTTTCATCTTCTCCTTAAGTATTTTAAAAGTCAGTCATTGTTTGGCAGGTAACATCCAAACTGCTGAAAACAGTAAAGAAATTATTTCAGGCTTTTGGAAGTAGAACTATTCATTTGCTCATCAGATAAATATTATTCAGGCATTCCACAGCACAATTTCTTGAAACTGGAAGTATAGGGTCAGCCGCAGTGAGTCTGACCAAAGGCCTGTTGAGCTCAACTCCAACAGTGGTCTATAATGGGTGCAGAGAAAAGGAAAAAAAATAATGGCGTGCAGATAGGACTTTCTTTTTATATTCTCTTCCACTGTGTCCAAGTAGCTCCTGAGCTACCTTGTAGCTTCTATTCATTAGCTCCTCAGTCAAAGGCTGAATACAGGACATGGTTTTAAGTAAGGACTGATAAACCAAGCCTCTCTTTGTAACTTTGTCCCCCACAATGTCATGTCACAGGAAGTTCCACAATTTAATTCTGTGCCATGCAAAAGAGTATTTGATAGTTTTCAATCTGCTGCCTGCTAGTTTTACTAGATTACAGTCTGAATTAAAATGAATAATCTTTTCCTACTTACCTCTTCCTTTATTCATGACGACCCTACTAGCAATCCTTACTCTAGCTGACAACTCCTTGCCTCTCTCACATGGCTCACACAGAATTCACTCTATAACAGTGTTACCCTCACTGGTTTTCTCTATACTTTTACAGTATCTTTCTTCAGTAACTTTTATTATCTTTAGTGTCTTTACTGTCTGAGATCCAACAAGAATGTGTCTTCCAGACAGTCACAACTTCCTGTAGCATTCTTGCAAGCTTGGAAACAGCCAGCAGAAACTCCAACATGTAACAAGTTAAAACCTGTGTAACAAGGTGCACGGAGTTGTCACAGAATCTCGAGGTTTTTGCTAATGTTTAAAGGCACTGCAGAGTTCTCATGCTTTCATGTGACCATGCAATAGTCATCAGTGAGGATTTTGCAGGAAGTTCCCAAGTCAGACAGACAGGCATGTGGCCTGTCAGACTGAAGATGAAGGCAGGAGGAAAAGTACACAATTATTTTCAAGACAATAGCCATTTCTTTTCTGTTTTCTGATGTATAGGAACTATGGAGTCCTGTCTTGTCAGTATTTGATAAAGAGTAACCCCTTCTGCTCTTGTTTTGTGAGATACTGTTGTCTTATAAGCCTCTGTCATGTTCTAAATCCATGTACATGCCCATCCAATTTCTAGCTATAAAGCCTGTCAACCACCACAACACAGTTTAGTTACAAGCATTCAAACTTTGGTTATCCGAGCTTTCCATTATAAATAAACATAAATGTCAAAATAAACACCACTGGGATTATCACAGGATAATGCAGACTAAGAAAACGTAACTGGATATGAAAACATTGCCACAATCTGCCCAAATGTTGAGTCTGAATACAAGAAAAATATTAAAAAATGGAATTAAAGTGAATATGGCTTTTCAAGAAGATGCTTGTTATAACACTGAATATGTTTTAATGCATGGAATTGTTAAGCCTTATTCATCAAAGTAAGGCTCGAAAGGAGGCAGTACCAATAAATTAGAACTGTGATGAAATGAGATGTGATGATGAAGGAAAATCAAGAGAAATACCAGAGAACAAAGTATGTTGATTTGGGCAGACTTAGACAGCAGGTTGGAGGGCATTCTTAGTATTTTCTACTTAATTTTTGAGCCATGAGACAACATCAAATGCATTGTGAAAATTACTGTTCTTTTGGAGGAGAACTCTATTTGAAGAGTACTTTTAGTTTAGTAGAAACTTTTTGCTAAATTCTTGTCACAGATGCATAAGTGAATCCAAGATAAGTAACAGAGCACTGTCATGCCAATTAGAAAGGTGACTTTTCATTGGCATTACTTATGATTTTTCCCTGTATTCTCTCCTTCTTATTACTACAACTGTGTTTGCAACCGATGGACATTTCCAAATAATTTTTTATTATACCACATGAAAAGTGAATGATCACCTGACTTTCTCAATACTAGTGTAAGCAGTATACATTTATGCCCCCTTCAAATAACAATTCAAAAAAATTAAAAACTATTAAAATGATTGTGTAAGTTATTACAGGCAAACATTTTGTATTTTCCTTTGAAAAAGCTAGACTTCAAAGTAAATATTCTTTCAGGATCCTCAAACATGCCTCTGGCAAATGGAATTCATATGTGTGTGTATATATATACGTGTGCAGAGAACACAGAGAAGCCATAATTTTTTTCTCTTGCTATAAGCATATACAATACATAAATTATTCTTTGCCCATGCCACTATTTAAACTGCAACATTACCCTGATTTCATCTTTGAAGCTGTAGGTGTATGGTATTTTCCTTTTTTCCCCAAATATTTTCCCAAACGAGAAGAAACCCTCTCCTCTCCTCCAGGTGAAGTTTTAAAATTGTAAAGCTTGATTCTGTTCTCCCTTACTTTGCCATAAATTACTTGCACTGGGGCCAGTGCAGGTATACAAGTAAAGCGAAACAGGAAAAAAGTGCCATATGGTTTTAGTTCCTATTGACTTCAACACTGCTTTGATTACACTAATTATTAGTATTACGACAAAGAATTGCGATCTAAAAAGCATGCAGGAGACAAAAAAAATCTCAGCCTCTAATATATTTCAAAGAAAACAGATAAGCCTATTATTAACCACTAAAACAGACTCCTTTGGTTAAACAAGTAGTGCCAACCTTTATCTGGTTGTGGCAACTCAAGAATGAATTTTAAGTTGTGTAGCTCAATAATTACTATAATGGGCTTGAAAAATATCCCCAAACTCCTAACTGTATAACAGGCACTGGCCAATAAAATAGAACAGTCCATGACTGTATTTTACACTGATTATACCTGTATGCTGAAATGCAGCTAGGCATATATACAGAGAAAGAGTTTATGACAAGAACTTGTATTTCAAGATGAAATATATTCAAATAAATGCACATGAGACAGCTGTGTTTGGTAAACTTCCTTTATATCATTCTCAGGTAAGAAAGTGAATCCTATAGGAAGCTGACTGTTTATATGAGAGCACAGTAGCTTCAGGATGTTTGCCTTCCCTTTTTGCAAGTGACTGGGTTTTCTGTGAGAAGGAAGAGAATGAAGAAAACATAAAAGGAAGTTTTTCCCCTAAACAAGGAATTGAATTAGAAATAACATCTAGTTTCTGTCACATTTGACTTTCCTATGTAATTATGTTAGTTAAAATGTGTTACAGTTTTAATACCTAAATTAAGACCTCAGGGCCACTTAGGGTTCCTAAATCTGAAATACAGTCCAAAAGATGTCTTTTGGTGTCCTGTCTGGCCTCCACCTGCCTATCCAAAAGACTTCAGGTTTCCTGTAGATCATGTTATGGCTGCCAGAATTCTGTGGATGTCCTTGGTAATCTGGGGCTTTCCAAATGCTTCAGGCTTTGTTTAACATTCTGAATTACACCCTAAATAACTGATTTTAATGGCTGCTTGAACACCTAACTCAGCTGTACTATGTGGATTACTTTGGATTTGATATCCCATGAACAACAGGAAAACATTGATCTGGGTAACACATGAGTTTTCTAGACAATCCTCTCTCTTCAGTGCATCCTTCCAGTTTGCTTAAAATCTGATCATTCCTGGTCAGCATAAAGGCTATTCTGAACCTTTGCACCAGCTGCTTAACTCTGCCCATTCATTTATCCAGGAAATTAACTAGGTTTGCAAACTCTGGAATCACATGCCTAAAGGTCAGGTAAGGCAATGTTCCTCTCTGAATTTGGTAACAAGCCTTATGTTTTTCCCTAGCTAATGCTTACATCTCTCTGTAAATATGTAACTTCCATTTTGGTCAGTTGACCACCAAAATAGACATTCCTATGAAACTATATCTTCACTTCTTGGCCATTCTCTGAGAAAAATTATCATTACTTAAAAGCTTCTCACCACTCTATCATTCTTTTGGTGCAATTATTCTAAACCCTGATGCGCTACTGGAAAACTTTCTTAGGAATAAAAATTAGCAGACATAATTTGCCATGTGTAGGCAGTTAAACTACACTTTGTTCTACTTTTTGGAAAAAGTATGGATTGAGCCTAGAAATAGCCTGAAATTCTTGCCCGATTTTCAGTATACTATGTATTCCAAAGAGATTACCCCTTCCTTTTGTCTCCTTTTCTATCTTCCTAAACTGAATCCAGGGCATGCTGCCTTGATCTAGGTCACCAGAGGCACTGTCCCTGTTTGTCCAGCTGGCGTATGGTAGAATTTGTGGATGAAAACTTGTCCACAGTGCAGAAGACAGATAATACAAAAATCTGCAGAACTAGCATTTACAGGGTGCTAACTCTCCCAGGGGTCATAATCCTGTACATAAGACAGGTCATACTAGCAAGACTGTTCAGCTTGGGCTGACTTATGCTGACATGAGGGTTCTGTTTCCACTTTGGGAAGTAATCCATCTGGTGTGACCAAAAGGGTCCTTGCACCACACTCATTACAGGCTGTAATACAACGTGTATGATACAAAGATACCTAGGACATGACCTAAAGACAGCAGTTACTTCAACTTTTTTGTAGCTCATACCAAAAGTGACTGCCTCAGTGTACATACACAATGTATTTTTAAAAATGGTTGACTTGGTACTGCAAAACAATCTAATAGAACATGGTATACACAATTAATGTGTATGCTAAATGGATTCAGTCACTCGCAGATTTTAAGACACAATTATTAGAGAATGGTCATTGAATTTCTAGTGAATTCCACAGTGAACAGTAGTAGACTGAACAAAATCCAACAATTTTCATCAAAACCTAAGGAACCAAAATGGCAAAATAGTGACAACAACACATTCATATAAAAATTCAGACAGCATGGGAACCTAAGCCATTCAAACCAAATGTGCTTTGTCAGAGTCACATGCAAAATTATACATCAAGTTCAAAAGTCACCTGACACTGGGGTGGTACAGATAAGTATGAGACACTGTATCCTGGAAAGCAAGGATTACAAGAAGGATTTAGAGTTGTTGTTGGACAAACAAGATGAACATCATTTTATAGCCCAGTGCAAGGTAACAGATGGCTATTGAAAGCCTTTCATGAATAATGCTGGGAGTAGTTAAATGTAGGAAGGTGAGACTATCCTGCAGACAGCAGAGTTGAAACAGTGCATATCGTTACAGTGCCTACAGTCCTAAAGGAAGTCTCAGAAGCTGGAGAGGTGAAGGAAAGAGCTGATGAAATTATTTAAGACCTGAAGAATATGTTATCATGGAGAAATTCAAGGTACTCAGTCTGTTTAACATTTGATTAGTCACTTTGCTGCTATATATACATTTCTTATTGGGAAGAATGTATCAGACACAAAAGGACTCTTTAATCTAACAAAAGATAGAAAAGGAAACAATGACCAGACCTCAAACCCAGATATATATATATATATAGATAATGAAAGTGGGTAAAAAAGGGTCAACAGTGCAGGCGATTAATCATTGGATCAAAGATGTAAAGATACTTCATACAACCAAAAATGGTGATACCCATGAATTCACACTAGGTGATATAAACTGTACATATTACTGAAAACCTGCAAATGGGAGATCCACTCCTTTATCAATGACCAGCTTCTCTAACCGTACAGATAATACAGCATAGGCATTGCTTTTTTTAAAAAGCCATTATAATGGTTCCACTGCTTGTGTGACAAGAATACTGTTGATGTTTAATCTTTACTATTCCCCGAGTTAATTTTTTTAATTAAAAATACAAGAATACAATGCAAGTGTTTGAACCATAACCGAGTCCTTTATGTCTATTCATACTTCATACAATGTGTGCCAAGGCATAGTACTACTTAAAATACAAACCTAACAGGTAAGAGATGTGCAGACCATGTCTGAACTCGTATTTAGTCAACAATGAGCACAATTTGAATCATCCTAAGACATGCTCCCTTCTCTTCTTTACCAATCATCCAGACCAGTCAGAAGTTGAGCATGTAGAGTTTCTCACTGCTTATTTATCATTTTTCTGTCGCTGAGAAGTGGAACTCCCCCTGTGAGTGGTCTGTGGATCACTGTGGGTGACTCCCTTTCTCTATTACTTTCCTCTTAGCGGTAGTTGACAAAGGAATGAGATACAGAGGCAACAGGTACTAGGACCTGTAGGGTTATTGCAAACTGACACCTAGATCCTGATGCATGCACCATGTAGGACACTACTAGAAGTGGTAGCACTAGTGGAAGCAGTTTGATATTTGGAAGATTTGCAGAGCTTCCAGGACTGAGCTGGACTGCTACTAAAGTGTACTGTGTAGGTGAAGTCCTCAGAAATGTTTTACGATAAACTCTCACCCTGAGTACAGTCACTGCTGAAAGGCTATCTCTCAGACTTTGGATGTGAATGGCATGCCCATCTCTTGAAAGCATGCATGAGGAAAATACTCAGTCCAAGATTTCCAGGGAATGAGGGATAGAAGAAGGGAAGTTATCTGCTTACCTGAAATTTTTATTTGAGCTACTTCTCCATCTCCTCCTTCACTGTGTGCTCGGACCTCAACAACATATTCACCATCACTGGGAACTGGGACCTCTATTGTGTGCTTTCCAGTTGAAAACAACTTGCCTTCATGTTGTCCATCTGGCCTATAAAGTATCTAGGAAAGTCATAATAAGTACAGTTATTCAAATGTTACATTTCCATTAAGATACAGTCACGTATGTACAGTATGCCAATAAAAAAGTATTAGGCTTTTATTTACATATGAAGCCTACATATGTATATCTCAAAACTGTGCTTGATACTGCTTTTCCCATTTTTACACAAGGTGAATCTAGACAGGATGTTTCCTCATTGTTTTTTCTGTTCTAAAATTATGCCACCTTTTGAAAAATAATTTCAGGGCTTCCACTCAATATGAGTAATTAAATAATGGAGGATAATAAAGCAGGGTGGGCAAAGATCATCAAAGGAAAACACAGCTGAGTGTTCTGACATAAAATTTATAACCGTTTACATAGGTGGAACTATTATAAATTTTATTAATTCTCAATTAAGGTAAACTATGGCAAATGTGATGGTGTATGTCTTGTGGGACCTTTAGAAAAGATCCCAGTTCCTTCTGAAATAACCTCTGTGAAACACTGTCAGCAATTCCCAGGAAGGAGTTCAACTCCTCAAGCAAATTTGTACATGTAGAGCATGATACTAATTTTCTTACTGCCAAGCAAACAGCAAAATGAAACAGGAATTAATATTTGAAGCTTTCTATATATCCTATAGTTATACAGTAACTGCATCTAACGACATTAAAGGTCCCTTCCCTTCCTTCCTCTGCCTCCTCAGACTTTAAAGAACTCATGTTCCAGGAACTGTAGCTCCCATGGAGATGGCAAAGAAAAGTTGAAACAATGCATATTGGTATAAGAAAAGCCTATAAAGCATTCAACTTTTTTAAGCATTATTTTAAGCCAATAGACAATAAATGTTATCATATGGGCAATGAGGTTGCTGCAGTCACTGCTGTGAACATTCCCATAATATGGCTTACCACCCAAAATGAATTTCTGTGACCCAACGTTTTCTCATCATATTGACTAAGCCCACTGGCTTTGCCCTAAGCCCACTGGATGGCTGTGATTGCTGAGCATATCTTCACCTTAAGCATTCAACTATGTTTAAGTCTGATCAGGTACAAAGATTTGACACAGTCCATAAAATGCACCACATGTAGCAGGTAAAAAAATATTTTCAGGTATCATACTTTGTATCCTTCAACTGCAGACTCATTTGACATTGCCTTCACATGATCCCAGGTGATGATGTACCTTGATCCAGATCTTACAGAACTGATAATTCTTGGACGTTGGCTTGGAGCTGAAAAGCAACATATGTGTAATGTATACAATAAATGAGATTTCATAGATGTTCAATGACATTGTTTTTAAGACATGTAAAAAGGGAAATTAAGCTGACATTATATGAGCAAAGAATAGTCTCCTTCCTGGAACGAACTGCTACAGCTCAAGACAGGCCATGCTGGATGGCTTGTGCAGCAGCTGCTTTGTGGGTTTGCCTTTCTGTGTTGCCAGAATAGAAGTAGCCAACATTGCTCTTCACTATGTTGCTGACCATATGTATTTCATGGCATGCAACTATGTTCAGAACCCCCCAGAAATGTGGCTTAGGTCATATTTACTCTTTGAGATTAAGTATTTAGCGAAGTACAGGCATTTCTACAGCACTTAGCTCACTAGAAATACAAGTACCCCAAAGCAGAAACCATTAATTATAATTCACACAATAAGCTTACAAAATGGACTCTTATTTAACACAAATGAACCCTGCATGTTCAAATTGCACAATATGCTATTTATTGATGGAAATTCTGAAATTAGTTGTACATATTTTTAGCCCATGTAAGTGTGTTTTAAATACACAATCTGTATTTCTTACATTACTCAGTCAGTGCTAGTGCTAGGTATCATCATTAAGTCATTACAAACCCGTTACAGTATGTAAACTCTAGGGTGACTGAGATCATCCACTTTTCAAGGATGCCTGATCCTGCTCCTCTACTATTAATGAAAATGGCAATTGGTCACATTTTAATCTTCAGAATCCTTCTCACTACTGACTGAACAGAAAGACAGATTATAGCTGCCCAAGTAATAGCTGTTGCAAGTGTCCATCATTTGGAATATCATGTCCAGCTTTGAGATGCCCAGTACTAGAAAGACACTAGTAATCTGCAGTGAGCTCAGCAGAGGGCTACTGACCTGGTGGGTAGCTGGAGCACATGGCATGTGAAGGGAGGGAGAGAGAGAGGGGCTTGTCCATCCTGGAGAAGAGACTGCATTAGAGGGGACCTAATAGTCCCCTGTCCTTACAGCGGGGTTATCAAGAAGGATCCAGGCTCTTCAAAACGGTAGGGCAGAAGGACGATTACCCACACGCACAAAGTTGATTAGAAGAGTCTCAGATTAGATGCTCAGAGAAAGTCAGGTCATGGAACAGGTTTCTCAGAGAGGTTGTGCATCTTTATTCTTGGAGTTTTTTTAAGATGTAACTGGATAAATCCCTGAGCAACCTGATCTGAGCTTGTAGCTGACCCTCCTAAAAGCCTATAATCTTAGTATCTTTACTGCCTTTGGAAGATATCCACGTTGTACATGGCAACAAAAGAGAGGAACGAGAATCTTGCCAGAAATTTTCAGACAAAGAACCAATACCATGGGAAAGGAGAACGTTCAATATATGAATGAGAAGCCATGTTTGAAAATGTGATGGACATGATTTCATGCAACCTAATGTTCCATTTACTTACGTGCTTTCCTCGTAACAACATCGATGGTGCTGCTGGGAGGTCCATAGCCTGCACTATTGAAGGCAGAAACATCTACATGGTAGCGAGTATTAGGCTTCAGGTTTTCCAGTTTGGTTGAATATTCTTGATTGCTCACTTGTACCCGCTGTGCAGCTGCTTCTTTATCATGAGCAGCCCAGTAACGAATCTGTAGGGAAGCAGATTGAAGGATTAATTTTAACATATTTAAAGAAATTTTACAAAAATTATGTATTTCTATACTACAATACTCTGGGTAATGTGAGCTAAAAAAAATCCAACAGCAATAGCAAGGAATTCCTTCTACAGGCTGAGATTTTAACTAAGTTGTATATAGACATAAAGAAATAAAAACAAATGCAGATTTTATTATGAAAACTTTTTTACAGTGGTTTAACTTGTTCTAAACTATGTCACTAGAAGTCTGGGAAATGGATAATGCCTTCAAAGAACAAGACTATTTTCTTCTTGCTCTTTTGTTTGTGCATTTTACTCTGGACTTCAATACTGTTTTCTTAAACTAGAAGAGGTTAAATTCTGCTATGTTTTCAAGTATTTTTTTAGAATGTCTGAGAAATTTAGCCCTCTTGTACTTCTATCTACGGAATGCAAAGTATTCAGTCATGTTAGCTGTATGTGTAGGTCTGGATACCTGTACTTAACCATTTTCTAAAGTTCTTTGGTTAAATTCAATCAGATTCCATAGTATAACATGACCTTTGCTGAAGTAGGTGAAAAAGAACCTGAAAATGCTTAAACTATGGGAAAAGCATGACTGTAAGTTGTAGCATCTTAAAATCCAAGGCCAATTAAGAGTACATAGAAATTACCTGAGGTTTTTTTCCCCAAGAACTTGTTCCATCCTACTTTAATTCACTACGTGTTACAAAGCACCATTTTAAAACAGAGTCATTCCTATGGAGTGATGCCTTTCCATAAGGTCCCTCACGTACACAGGGCCTTGTTCTGTATGGCCTTGTGAGATGCAAATAAGAGTGATACACTCGGTATACAGGCTTTTTATGGTTTATAACAATTTGCACAGAACTAAATTACTGCATCAGCCTGAAAGAGTGGAAAGCTGTGCCCATCACATTTTGGTTTTAAGTGTTTTAACTCTAAGCATTTCTGCCCAGCTTCTGCCTGTCTTCATAATGATTACTGGGTATGCTACAGAAGGGCCTTTAAAAATATTTTAGGAGTAAGTTAATGTTGATAAAATCAGGGTCCAGGAAAAATCTTGCTTTGTAAGATTTTACTGGTGACATTAGCTATCCTGTCATCTTTCCTTTGAATAGCAACTGCTTTAATCTTCTGTTCTGCTGACATAGTTGTGCTTGGAAACTTCATATAAAGAACAGGTTAGAAGTGCAGATAGCTTGTCAAGATGTTAATATCACAGTTCTCCTCTTTACAAGTTATGGATACAACTCTTGTTTGGTGAGGCTTTATTTTCCCCTGTTCATATTTAAATTACAATATTTAATAAAAATATTTCTTTTACCTCAGAACATATGCTGTGGCTGAATGAGGAGAGATGCAGTAACTGACAGTAGAGGATTTTTTTGCACCTACTTCAAATGTCTTTGAAAACAAGAACATCCAGTATCACTACACAGAGGTTACTCTCATTTAAATATTTCCTGCAGCTTATGTCTTGTCAGTGTTTTCTGCCTTAGTCTTTCCCACCAGTGTTACAGGTTACTCATACTCTAATCACTATAAATGTGACAACATCTTAATGGCTTCTGTCACTCTTTCCTGGTGCAGAAAGACTCACATTGTATCTGGCTTTGCTTTTTAAATTCAGCATGTACACCTGAATTTCAGCAGGTGCAAACAGGTGATTTTTAGTTACATAAATGCATGTCCTGAATACTGGTTTGAAATTTAAATCCACTAGCATTCTGAACATCAGTCTACTGTAATTTAGGCACTCACACTCATGAAATTTCCACTTATCAAGGTGGCTATTTTCATGAGTCAACAGCCTTTTTCCCAAAATGAGTGAGGACTGTGCACCCAATCCATCCTGCAGGCTTCTCCAGCAGGGTGGTAACCTCCGCTTGATGGAAGGTTTCAAACTGGCATGGATCTGAAACTGTCACTGTCATTTCAGCTGAAGGTCAGATTATGATCTTCAAATCAGAATTTCTTTCATATGATTATAATTAACATGTTGTAGATAAGCTGCTGTTGTTAAATGCAACCAGCTGCATACCAGAAGCTGTAAACCATAAGTGTGAGAGGGTGTGTACATTAGGAGCTAGAGGACATCATGTCTACCTCTGTCTCCAAGTTCAAACAAGTTCTACACTGCAGCAAAGGGATGTCTGCGAAGTTCTAGGTGGCCAAAAGTTTGTTAACCACAACAGGACCAAACACAGCTTTGTTGTTGATATTAACTGGCCATTGAAGACTAATTAACTAGTTTTTAGTACGAGCTATTATGTTAACTAAAAACACACTTCATGTGAAGCTTTTATTAATGATGTGGCATATACTGGAAGCCTTCAAACTCCCCTGACTTGCAAAGCTTTTTACAATCCCAATGTTCTTTTGCATTACAGTGATGCTAAGGGTGTAATATACATGTAACATACAGCATCAAAGAAGACAAGCGAGAATAATGAATGAAAATGTAAATTATTTCACTGAGAGCATATTACATTTCAGGCAGAAGTTATGTAATTTAAAAATTAAATTAAATTTAAATTGCAAATACTATTGTTCTTGGCTGCAATGCTGTGGACTTTACTCCTATAGCGTTTGAGCTGTGTGTCATGAACACAGAAAGTTCTTTAATACACAATCCTACTTAAAACACAGTCATATTTACATATTTGGAACATTGTTAACTACTCTTGGAAAAGAAAATAAATGAAAATTACTTCCTTGAGAGCTAAGAAAAAAGTACTGTTTTCTTTATACTATTCCTACATTTCTTAGATTAATTTAAATAATTTCAAATTGTCTTGAAATAACTTGGAATTTTTTTTCACTCTCTTGCCTCTGAGGAAGCGATATCTAGAATTAAATGCTCTATTGCTTCAAGAAGTCACATGGTCTATTCAAGCTTTAATATACTGAAATACATCAACAGCTGTTTCTGTAAGTGTCATGAAACAACAGCTTCCATATTAATGAAAGTTTTACACAGGAAGGACATAAAAATATACTTTACTTATACTAAGAAAGAATGCTAATAGCATATTTCAGTCAACAAGAGACAATGGTGGTGAGTAGTGATAAACTTGTTTAATAAAATAAGACTATCTATTGCATAGAAGCATCAGGAAATATGGATAGTGTCTCTGGTACTGCATGCATTGAAGCGCTGTGGCTTTTAGCAGGCTATTGTACAAACTCATAAATCTTAAATTCTCTATAGGGATGGAGGTAGTTTTCATATTTTATCTCTTCTTTAAGTGTGAGCTGAGGGTACTCCTCTGTAATGGCAAAATATATCAGCTCACACTCATCACCATGAGGGCAGTCATCCCGACAGTATGCATTAATGTCAAGAAAATCTGACTCTTCCTGGTGTGAGAAGTGTTGTGTCACAGGTGAAATGCCTTCAGGTACTTTGCTCAGGGTACTCCCACCTCTTAAACTCTAGCATTCAACAAGTCAATTACGCAATTTTCAGGTAATAGTAAAAAGACCAAAAGGAAACTGAGGTGGTGTTCTGGTGAACTGTTTTTTTTTTCTATCCTATGTTAACAGCTGAGCAGTAATTAAAAAGTAACTATTGTAATACTTATTGATTTCAATAGACAGAGAGCCTTCCAGAGGTAGTCACTGGAATTTTCAATGAAGTTTTGAGTTCTTCCACCACAACTTGTATTGCAATGCTATTAGAGACCATCCAAAGGAGGGCAACAAAGATGGTGAAGGGCCTTGATGAGAAGCCATATGAGGAGCAGCTGAGGTCACTTGGTCTGTTCAGCCTGGAGGAGACTGAGGGGAGACCTCATTGAAGTTACAGCCTCCTTGTGAGAGGCAGGCACTGATACTTTCTCTGTGATGACCAGTGACAGAATGTGAGGGAATGGCCTGAAGTTGTGTCAGGGGAGGTTTAGCTTGGATGTAAGAAAGAGGTTCTTCACCCAGAGGGTGGTTGGGTACATGGTGTGACTTTTTGGGGATGGCCCAGGGCAGGGCCAGGAGTGGGACTCAATGATCCTTGTTGATCCCTTCCAACTTGCCGTATTCTGTGAACTTCACAAAAGCTCTCTGTGGCCTTGACCTTCCTGTCCTATGGCTCCTTCAGAACTGATGGAAGATCTGGTCTTCAGGAACATAAGAATTTCTTTTCATTCTTGGTGGAGAAGCACAAGTTTGCCTTTTGCCGCTTTCCCTTCTATGCCTTTTGCTGCTTCCCTTTCTACTAGAACAAGATTGGTGATTGCTCTGGAGAAAAAGATCTCAGAATTAACACCTTACTGAGCACCTATCTTTACAACAGCAGTTATTCTCCTTTCAGCCCAAATATCTTCTGTGTTTCTTTCTGACTTTTTTTTTTTCCTACTGACTGTTCCATGCCTCCTGGTCTTTCCTCTGAGTCCTCTCCCTTCCATTCTTCCCTGATGTCTCCTGGCAGCAACTCACATGGCTTTATGTAAAAGAAGGTAAAATTAGAAAAAAAAGGCAAAACATGTACCTGTGGGCATTCCCCCCNTTCTTATCCAGTGTCTACTTCAACTCTCAACATGCACTGTCATGGTCTATTACAACTGCAATCCCAACTCTCCCAGCTGTCTCCACATTCCCACAAGTCTGCTAGCCAGTGTGTGCCTGCCAAGTGCATGTTCTGGTTATTCTGGGTGTGCAGGCTTCAAGCCCAATTTCTGCACTTCCAGCTCAGGAGTCCAACGCTACTACAGGGCAGTCTGGGTTGAAAGCTCACAGATCTGGGCACTCCACCCAGCTCTCAGCTATGACCATCAACTTCTCTATCCTATTCAAATTGCACAATTATCAAACACCAAAACAGTGGGCTACTTAAGTAAATGAGGAATTACCAGTGGTATTAGTGTCTCAGTTTCAAACCCCAGTGTCCTCTGTTTGTAACTTTTAAACCTATTGTCTGCACTGCACTGTATAAAATCAAGCTTTACATGGGACACTATGCTAGTTCCTGTTGAGGTCTTCACTATGATCTTGTTACAGTATCCCAAAAGTATTACATAAATCTCACAGAGACAGAAATAAACTACTAGAGAATATAAACCTAAGTACTACTAAATTAAAGAACATTTATTTATAGATTTTAGTTATAAAAATACATTCTATGAGCTTACTCCTCATTTGTATGTGCTCATTTTGGAACACAGAAGATATCAAGTAGCCGGCAACTAAAATCTCAAAGCAAGTAATTAACAAAGCTAAGACCCAAACCCCTGTTTTGGAGCGCAGCCCAAGTAAGCAGGCTGTACACTGCAGAGTTTGTCAGCATCCACTGTGCATGGATGATGTTCAGACTTTCCTGCTGGAGTACTATGTGGCCATTTCTGATTGCACCCACTCTGTCATTGTCATCTCTGTAGAAGGACAAGAACAATTTTATCCAGTAGTACCACTCAGATGACCAGATGAACATGTCCTGAGGCTCTTTTTCATGTGGAGAATAGAAACCATGAAGAAAATATCATTGTCTTGCACAATAGCAATGTCTCTGTTATAGTGGATTCTGGGCACTTGTCATGTAGTCCCATTTACTATAGGGTTTGTGGGTGAAATATAATTATAACTGCTGATCATTTAAGTGGACCATCAATTATTTTCAATTTTATGTATGTCTTGAAAATTATACCCAGAATTTAATTCAGTATGTTTTGAGAAGTTAGAGATAGGCATTCAATTATATAACATAGACAAGATTCTTTTACAAAGTAGTGATACCTTTTATCAGTTGAATAGTGAAAACATACATTTCTTAATATGTCTGAGTAATGAAGTACATAACACCAAAAATAATCTGCTACTCAGGATGCAAAATCTGCACAGAAAATGCCAACTTAAAGGGAAGTGAACCCTAAGAGACAGAATGCTAGAATTATTCTTGCATTTAACAACTAAAATTAAATTAATAAGAAGATATACAGTATCACCTCTGAACTCACCTGATATCCTTCCACAGATTTATCAGAAACATGGTGCCAAGAAACAGACATTTCAGAAGACGATAAAACTTTTACACTCACATCTGTAGGTACTTCAGTTGGAGCTGGAAGATTAAACATATGTTAAATATCCAATCTGATCCTGATATTGTTATATTTGCTTACAGGGATTCTTCTCACTTCAGTATTTCATATTATTTTCTTGGTATCAGTGAGCCAAGTGTTAGTCTTTAATCTGGTTTCACTTGAGTAAACTTCAAATCCAGTGTATGGAAAATGACACTATAAAAACAAAGCAATGATCCTGTTACTTGGCTCAGACTATGAATTTTTATGCTTCAACAGATTCCATGCTGAAATTAGCATGAACTGAAAACAGGCTTCAGTAAACAGAATGAAGCATTCTGTGATCTTTTACTAAATGGGACAGCAGCTCACAGACTACATACATCAAATTTTTTAAGTTAGTTACACACAAATCCTCATGTATGTCAATTAGTCATGATGATGCAAATTTTTATGAGCACAGATATTAGATAAAGGGCTATCAAGTGACACACAGACTTGAACATAGGTGTGAAATGATCCAAAGCACCCTTCTGTCAGGCACACAGCACACAGCTGGTTTTGTTTGTGTTCTTAGTTCTGGACAGCAGCCAATGCTGACTACAGACCACTATAATGTGATAGGCTTTTATTCAGGGATTAGAATATTAAATTCTAGTTTCATCATAGGAAGCTGTTAATTTCACTGCTGCTTGCATTTTTAGTGAGGTAAGGAATTAGAAAAGGCATAAACAGCAATGTCTATAAAAGTTTTTCAAGCTGAGAACAATTCTCTGTCACCAATTTTTTGAAACAAGTTGTATCAGACAGGCATGGCAGCCCTAGCTGAGGAAAGCTTTCATATACTTAATCCTCCAACTGGGCAACCAGTCAACTATGCATCAAAACAGACACTATTAAGAAGAAATCAGTTACATCTCTCATGAAAAGTATCCTAGGTAACAAAATAATCTTATATGCAAAGTTACCTTTTGTAATTGTCTTTCAATAGCTGTTAATAATGCAAATGTCTAATTAAAAAATTACACATTATTGCAAAATTGTTTTCACAATGACAGGAATTTTGATAAGCAAGAGGCCTGTGCACTCATTCCTAGCAATCATTACTCACTACTAGCAATGGCAGGTATGACTAGTAATTGTCAGACATGGAACTTGGCTTAGAACACGTGGGAACACAGAAATTCTCCAGTCACTAAAGTTAATAACGGTGCCCACAGTTATAACTAGACAAACATAGATCTATTATAAAACACACAACTTAGTGGAAAAGCTGTCACTATATTTATGTGCGTACGTGTGCTTATATATACCTGTACAGAATATTGCATGACTATATTAAGAACTCTCTAATACCTTTGAGAAACTGTGTTGTCTAACAGTAATAATATTACTTGCTGATTCAGAGATACAGAAGTACAGATGGCATAGTTGTGATCATCTAATCTATTCTCAAATCACCGTTAGACTCCTCTCTATTGTATCAGTTACGGAACCTTCCAAAGTATTTCATATTGAAAAGCTTCAACTGCTAGGGATTTTGCTGACACAATACTAATACAATGTTTAAACAATATTTCATCTGTTTATGTTTGTTTATGAGCTACAAATAATTTATATCCCTATTTGACATTTACATTCTATAAATATTTTGCAGTCTCTCCTTAGCTAGAAAGATGAAGTCAATTGCTTTTGTCCAGCCTTAAAATTCAGTAATTCTACCCATTAAAGAAGTAATCTCTGGGCTTCACAATATGTTCTCTTCACTGAAAACATAGCGGTCATCACACAATTATCTCTTAAGCACAACTATACAAAGTTCAAGCTGGCAGCCAGTTAACACACTACAAAGTACGGAGATGATTTAAGTCCTGATGCCAGGAGAAAACTCTGCAGAATGCTCTTTTAAGTAACTTCTGTTACATCTATTGGAAAAATCCCATCTAACCTGCCCTGCAGTTCCTGGATTTGGTATGGGCAGTAGTCAGTGTTACAGCTCCACATAGCAGCTGTGAGCACTACTGGTAAGGTTTGGACTCTTGTGCTTGAAATCAAAGAAGTAAATTCACTGAGCTTCTAATCCTTTTGCTGTCTGCATCTGGCATAATTTAAGCAGAAACAGTTTTTTTTTCAGATGCCTGGACTTTGCTAAAGTCTATGTTGGAACATCAGCAGCCACTCAAATGACCTCTTTATCTGGAAGCTGCTACACATTTGCTTTTCCTCTGTCTTTTGGAGCTACTAGGCTCTACCATGCCCCTGAACTTAGCTATACAAACACACTTGCCATTCCTGACATGGTTAGTATAATCCTAACATAAACACAGGGGATCTTATTAGTCAGCTGTCGATAAAGTCTCTGAGAAAGGATGGATATTGAAGTGTTATGTGGCAGATAGTGCTTTCGTTACACCACAGCCATTTACTAACACATTTACACAATTGTAAAAATAACCTTTGTGTTGCTTCGGCAGTGGTTGATTATTTCCTAAGGTACACTTTTCAGAGAAAAAAGATTAGTATTAGCCTGGTCAGATAGGTAAGTGTTGCAAGCTTGAATCCTGGATTATCTTAAGAAACAAAAGGACTGTTTATCTTTTCTTTCTGTGTGGCTGATTTGTGTGCAAAGTTCCCATTACTGCTAATGGGAATCACGAACATAAATCTTCCATAAAGTATACAGAATAAAGAACAGAATCGGAAGTGTGTTATCATATGCCTCCTCTTGGCTCTTTGGTCTACATCTGTTGACTGTGAAAATTTTGCTCTATGGAAAGAAAAATACAAGCAATTCTTTGGGTTTCTGGCAGAAATTAATAAACTGTATTTTTTTATAACAAACTTGAATGATGCTGTTGCAATTAAGGATGTTGTATATATTTCTACTGATTTAAGGTAAACTTTCTTCTAGTACTTTCTTTTTCTATGTTTAGAAAGTCATTTAAACTCCAATTCTAAACATCACAGAATGTGAAATAATTCCAATAATTGTTAAGAGAAATATTTTAGCGGAATTTCGAAGAGGTTTGCATTACATTATTTACTTGATAGCTCTAACATGTAAACCAGAATAAAGAATGTGACAGGGATAATTTATATTAGACTCTAAATATGCTGGAAATGTAACAAGGTACAACCAAACGATCATTCCTTCACTGTTTTGGGTTAAATTCTGATACTAATCTACTGGAATAACAGGGGTTAGTGTGGTCTGTTAAGAGGAAAAAATTACACATATGTCAAAAACATGTATTAAGATCACAGAGACATTACTGGATAAAGATGTAAATGTTTTAGGCAACCAATATGAAGATCAGAATTCCTTTTTTTATATTCTTAAATATTTATCAAGCTGTGTGAAGAATCTTGAATGCCTCTGTGTATCGCTCATTGACAAGAAGTCCAACCAAGCACTGTGCATCCTGTAGAAAGCAGTCTGAAGCTGTGTGTGAGGAACAATGGCAAATGTTCTGTGTGAGCAATATACACTCCCCGAGCTGAAGATGTAGGCTGCTATACAAATCAGTGTCAAGGACCGGGTTCTCTCTGCTGATGTTGGCAGTACTGATCTGGACCTTCAGTGTAAAACTTATTTGGATCCTTTACTCACCATCTTGCGCTGAATAAATGACAGCAGTGAGACTGAACGGCCCATCCCCTTTGTTGTTAAAAGCTTTCACTTTTACTTGATACTGAGTTGAAGGAGGCATTGATTCATCCTTGTGCACATATCGGCCAATTTCAGGATTAGTAACTGTAACTCTTCTCCATTCTTTCTCACCAAACGGTTTGAAAGCCACTATGTAACCAAAGTTATTGCCATAGTGGTATTCTCTGGACAAAGGCTGGAGAGGCAAAAGATAAAACATCAGGTTTTGTAGCCAGCTAAATAAATGGGTCTAGAATGAAATATAAATAATGCAGAAAGTATCAATACATTCACTGTAAAAACACTGAACTAAACTTCCATTTTGTCCTGGTTTCCTTCTATGGCTTTCCCCTACCCCCTTTAAAAATAGACCTGCAGTATTAGCATATTTCCTACTAAAACATTTTAAGACTTTGTTCCTCATCTGAACTCAGTGCAACACATGCCATGTTACCTCCCACATAAAGAAACCAAGAATAATTGTGTGCTAAAACAGCTGTAGCTAGCAAAAAAGACTTAAGGAGTAAGGGATACTGGCCAGGTAATACAGACACACTAAGCCATGTATATGTGTGGAGATGAATATTCTTGTGAAACAGAAAGAGCAGAGAGAAAATTTCTATGGCTGGCTGAAATGATAATAATTTATCTAAAGTTCATCACCTAGGTAACTGGCACAACTGATGAAAAAAGATGGGCACATCCAAAGAATGACTCATCCTACCACTTTTCACTGATGATGAAGGGGATCCAGTTGCTGAATTAGACTGTCTGCCTAGCTTCTAACTGGTAAATCTTTCAATGAAATTACTCCCACTTTCAGCATGAGCATTAAAAGGTACCTATTAAAAGTATTTCTTAAAACTACAGCTAATTTCCTAATCCTAGGAATACTGGAAAATGCAAAGTTATGGAAGACAGTCTGCTATAATGAGTTTTGCTTCATTTACCAAAGCCCTACGTTCAGTGATCCCTCCTCAGTCCATGGAGCCTTTACCGTAACTATTAGACACTGCACCCAAACAGCCAAAATCACATAATTCATCTGTGCATCTGGAGGCTGAATGAAAGTATCCTTTGAAAATAAACTTCCTGCATCACATTCTTCCCTAATGGAAACCTCACAGAGATGAAATAGGTTATCTTGAGGCAAAGGTCCTGGAGCAGTGACACAGAGAGTAATCATTTTCTTTAGGTGTTTGCCCACTACTGCAGCACTTCAGCCAATATGTGGAGATATTCTGAGCAACAATTTATGAAACTCAGGTGCAGTTCACCTTCTGAATCTATCACTATATCTAGCTGCTTAAAATAAACCAGAATTCTTTCTCATATGCCAAAGTAAGCAGCCTGGATGAGGCCCTAGTCTTAGAATGACTTTCAGCCAGAGCAAACTTTAGAAATCCAGGACTGGTGCTTAGAAATTATATTCTAGAAGGTCTTAAATAAAAAAAGCAGCTTGTCCTCCAATGGCTGCACATAGTAAGTAGGTATAAGTAGCTGAATAGTTCTTAGCATCCCCTAAAAAACTTTGAAAAACAAAATGGAAGAGGGAAAGACAAATGGGGGAAAATGAGGAAGAATGGGCATGCCACTCCTAGCTTTCCTTCTCAGTTCTTCTTTCAAAACAAGACTTAGTAGAGCTTTGATTGCATCTCTGGCTGCTCATTCAACCTGGGCTTATGAATCATAGCAAAAGCTGAAAGGGGGTTGGCAGCAACATGTGAACCTGACATAAATTTTGTTCTTCTCTTCTTAATTAAGGACTATTTAGAGTAGCATATGCAAATGTCAGCACATTTATGAAAATCAATATACATCTTTATCTTAGCCTTATAGATAGACATATTGTTGTCTGTCAGACAGACTCTGTAAATGTAAACCCTCTGTTCAAAAACACTTGCCAGATGTAGTATGGAATAATCTTGGGAAAAAACACTTGAAGCCATGCTTAGTTTGTCTGACTAAATGAGGTACTCAGAATAGATGTGAAAAGCATGACATTAGGTAAGTGAAAAAATGAAATTATAAATCTACTTGGGAGTACAGGGAACACGGAAATGATCTTGTACTTGTCTTGCAGTAGTCATTACTCTCCTGATTATAATTCTCTTTTTTTTTTTTTTAAATTGGTCATAGCCAAGTTTCCACTACATTGAAAATGGCATGAGTATTGTTTTTTAAAAGCAATATAAGAAGTGGCTCTGGAGTTTGTTAGTTTTTATAAGACAGTACTTGTAAAAAAATAATAAAATATTCTAGGTCATTTGCATCTCTCCATTGCATATACTCTTTTGCTTTTCAAAAATAGAGACCTGAATCAAGTCCATTAGGACATGCCTACTTCCTAACTTATTATTAACTGAACTAAGATATAATTATATGATAATAATATAATAATAATAATAATAATATAATGGCCAATCTTTGCGAACGAATATTTGGGAAGGGCTCACCCCACATGTGCCCTCCGAGCCTGAGCAGTGGATTTTTTAGATGAGGCTCAGCATGCGCAGAAGTGGCCCCACCATTTAAGTCCTAAGGCTCATTTGCCACGGCCGAGCGAGCTTGGACAGTGACAGTGAAGTCCTTGGGACTATCTACAGCACCTGGTACTAACCAGGGCTGACCCTGCTTGGCATCGACGGGATCGGATGGCAGGGAGGCATTTAACTGCCTGGGACGGTCCGTACTGAGGCTTGAACTCGCGACTTTGGGAGTCGGAGACCGGAGTGCTCTCCACTACACCACAGGACTGCCCCTAAGAAATAACCTTTCCAATATATGAACAGAACTGAGGACCTACTTTTTTCAGAAACTTACAAAGATTTTCTTCATGGCTAAAATACTTAGGAAGACTAAATAAGTATTTCAAACTGAATTTTAAAACAAACAAAAAAAATAAAAAACTAAAACCAAAACAAAAGAAAAAACACAACTTAAAACAAACAAACAAAAAAAACCCAAAACCCACCCAAAAACCCAGGGAAGCCCAAATCTGTTAGTTCAAACACAGGGCTGGCTGTTTCTGTGTCATAGCTGAGGGCTCTTGAAAAGAGGCATGATCAACCTTAAGTACAAAAAGAATCCATATGCATATGGATTAAAATTTGTACATTCATAAGGAGAATCCCCAAACAACAACAACAAAGTTGCTATTGGAATTATTATACTTTTACATTATTTCCCATAGGAAAAAAGCACTCTTCATAGAGGTGAATAACCTGCTACATATGAAACAAACTTCCCCAAAAGACAAAAATCATGTAATATGCCTTATGTTAGGTTAATTGTAAAACACATTGCTTCACTATCAGAATGAAGATAGTATTTAGATATATAAAGCTATATTTAATAGACATTTAAAAAACAAATATCATGGACTGAATACATTCACTATATGAAAGAAGTGTAATTTTCAAAATACTTTGGTTACTGAAAAGCTTTTTTGGTAACACTGTAATTTAAAAAAAAATTATTCCACTATTTTTGAGATTAATGTTATATTTTTCCCTTATTCTTTATTTTGTTTAATACGTATTCATTAAAGAAAAATTAATAGCTCATAGAAAAAGACCATTGTTAGAATGCGGATATCAATGAATGGCTGAATTGTCACAAGGCAACATGCTTTTGTGTTATCAGTCACATTAACCTAAAATGAAGTTCATACATATGTCAATATGCAAGAATTTCCTCAAAATTCCACTTAGTATTTATGACAGGCTAGTTCACAGAATGGTTATATATATTTTCTTGTTCTAAAATTAAGCCTGTTAATCTGTGTGCAGTGCATTAAAATCATAATTAGATGTTAGACTTTTAGTTATAGCAAGCAATTCTGCAAGCTATTCACATTGTAACTTAAAAAAAGCCTTAAAGAAAAATGCAGTATGCAGAATTTTCAAATACAGCCACATCAATGCACTATCATCGTCAGTATCTGTTTCAAACTCTTTGTTTTAGAATGGTTTAGATCATATTTTAAAAATGTCAATATATAAACAGCTAATGTACTGTTTTTCTCATTCTTTTTAATGTATTTTTTATGAGAAAGTCTGAAAACCTATATATTGTGTACAAATCCTGCTCTCACAAGACCCAGTGACAAACCATCAATGGTTTCAGGAGGAGCCAGATCAGACACAAGGAAGTGTAAGTTTCATGCCATTTTGCGAGTGAAATGCATACCATCCATGTTATTGTCAGCTCTCGATTGCTTCCACCCCCTCCACCGACATCAGAGGGAGCCACATTAGGAGCTAGTGAAATAGAAGAGACAAGAAAAATTACTACAAAGTATGCAGCCAGTAAAAAGATCACTATTTACTTTTCTTTTTACATGCAAAGCCAACAAGCACACGTGGCACACACAATTAAAATAATGATAGTCTGTAATTGCTGTGAGAGGCTGTGGTCTTGCCAAGACTAATGTATAGCTACTGCTCCAGGAAACATGCCAGTTCTAACCATAACTAGCAATCATTCCTCTTTTTCACCAAATTGTCTACAAATATTTAATTCAATATTCAGGAATGGAAAATTTCTCATAGGTCTTAAGAGAAACACTCTGTACTGTTCTTGTGCTTCCTCAGATACTGGTATGCCAAGGGCTCAGGCACCCAGGACTGAACTTCTAGTTACCTTAACACACTGTAATCACTTCAATGGGTTTACTTGCCATGTGTAAGGTTAAACCCATGGATCTGTCTTTGAAACACTGGCATCCTAGTCCTGTTCTAGACTAGTGGCACATGCCTTCCTGATTGGCATGTTCAGAATGGTTAGGTGTACATAAGCAAAGCTAGTTTTAAATATGCCTCAGGTGTGCATGCATTAGCTACATGCCCTATCTCCATCAACATGTTCTTTGCGTTAAAAATTCTTATAGGACTGGGCATTTTCTCCACTAGTTAGGGAATGTTGCAAGGTAATAATGGGATAGTTCCTAAGTGCTCTTGTATGATGTAAGTAAGACATTTGCTGAGGCCTTCTCTGAGGATCAGCTGAGGAGAAGCACAAAGCAGAGCAGAATTAATGTTTTCAGAAAGGATAAAAATATGTAAAAATACATTTGAAATTGAACTCAGCGTAGTCCATGGTTTGTGTTATTTATATCTGGCTTTCCAGAAAACAAGTTAGTGGAGAATAAGACCAAGTGTACATATGACCATTTGAGAGGAAGCCTGAATATTTTACTTGATCTTGTAGTCACACTACCTATTGTAAGTATATAGCTTTAGTGCTAAGTTAGAAGCAGAGGGTTGTTAGAACGTTTAAGTAGTCAAAGAGGATAGTGGCCTCCCAAAGAAGAGAACTCAAGAGTGTTTGACATCTCACAAATCACACTTTTCAAAAGCATCTTCCTGATTCTCTCAGCCATTAAACCCAGCTTTCTCTCTCCATTAAGAACAGGTTACTAATTCAGACAAACTATACTTAGACAACTACCTCAATGCATCCAGAAGATAAAATACATTAAAGCAGACTTTGATCCATAGAATTTCAAGAAATCACTGTGATATGTTATTGATGAAGCAATCAGACTTAATTAAAACCAGATATCATAGCACACATTCCTAGCGTGCTAATAGAAGTTACTGAAGTTACAGTTATCTACAAGATGAGAGACTTCAGAATTGAAAAAGACATTGAGAATTTCTGAGGTTAACAGATATTTTTTGTCATCATACAGTACAACAAAGACACCGCACTATTTGTTGCTGTTTAACACAGAAAAAATGTTAAAAAAATTTACAATGTGTGAACATGGATTGTAGTTTGCTATTTACCTTTTTGAGATTTACATGAAAATGCACATGCAGTTGTGCATACTCTCTCTGTAGTACCCTTGATGTGGACAAAGTAACCCAAATCCTACTGTTGTTCATAACAAATTCCAGCTCCTGGCAGAAAACACACTTGGGCGCAGTTCTTCTGTGCACTGTAACTGATTTATATCCTATTTTGTCATGGCAAGGAGTGCTGACTGATGCCTAGTAAGACTACGTTAACATTTTGCTTTGTTTCCCAAAAGATGTCTCACAGTCTTCCAGGGATGACAGTGGTGCTTTGACTGGGGAATCAGATAACAGACTAAACAGACTAGTTCTTGCAAAAGCATTGCATCCTGCTGCTGAAGGATATACCATTTTTGGGGAGGCTACAAGAAATGGCATGAACGTGGCATACTGCAAACTGCAGGACACTACCCCTATTCCACCTGCAAGCATTGTTTCTCTCTGTATCTGTGTCTTTTCTGACATTATAAAAATGTCTTTTGCACCAAGAATTCCAAGAAGCACGTTAAGATTTCTCAGTGAGATTCCTGGGCCTTCAAGGACAGCTGTTGAGTCGTAAAATGTATGATGTTAATATGCAATCTTCTAGGCACCAGTTTCCTTTTATTTTAGTATTAAAGTTCTGAGGCTTTTCTTTCTATATACAGAATAAGTAAACTACTCTGTATTTCCTGTCTCCCTAAGCAACAAAAATTTTAATGGACCAAATGTATGTTTAATAAATATTTTTATATTTACAACTGAAATACATTTTACTTTGAAAACACTGACTAATGAAAGCAATGACCTAGCAGGTGTAATTGCAAAATTTAATTTTTACACTTTGGCTTTTCATTTTTAGTTTCAAATATCAAGCTATGGGAAATCAATTATACCCAGATTGCACATGGGTGCTAGTATGTGGTGTACAGGCTTTGCTGGATACACACTTTTTGCAGTGATACATAACCTCCTACAACACTGCTGTTATCTCCTTTGCACAGTCAAACCAGAATGTATTATCTTGAATAACAACATCTAATTCCTCATTTTGGATAATTAATTTTAAAAAGGAGGTGCTTGAGCCTAAAGGGTATCCTTAAAAATATGCTCTGAGTTATTAACACTGAGCAATTAGACTGCTAAGGGTGTATGTTGTGTTGGATAATGTCACATCTTTGACATGGAATAAGAAGACCAAACCTTCCATCACAAAAAAATTTGCATGATCCAGTGTAACACATATGCTATCATGTACTCTTCACTTAGAATACAAACCAAACGGCAGATGGACATTCCCCTTGTTAAACACATGTGTGTTCTTCTGAAATCCTGTACCTTGGTCCCAAATATGTGTATGCATTCATACACACACAATCTGACTGACAGATACAGTGGGGGATCTCTGAAAGGCACAGTATGATTCTGTTCCAGTAATGGAGACATATTTGCCACATCGTGATGGCTTTTTTCCTGTGTGCTTTGATGCTATGGCCAGTTTGATATTTGCTTACTAAAATCTATAGTAATGGGTAGCTGAAAACATATTGTCTAGGCTTGGATCCTACAAAGTGCCTTTTACAAATAAAAACCAAAACTAAAAAACTTGTTTATAAAAATGTGAAAATTGAGAAATGCATTAAAAAACTCGACATGTTCTGTTTACATACGAGCGCCTTCAGTTCTAATCCTCTGTGATGGCATACTGGGTTCTCCTGTCCCCAGCGTGTTTGTTGCAATTATCCGGAACTCATATTCCATCCATGGAATCAAATCAATCACTGTAGCAGATTCCATATTTCCTTCAATATCTGATGGATCTAAAAAAAAAAAAGATTAAATGCTTTAGAAAATAGCATTTTTACAATAAGGTCATCAACAATGTTGTTGATTTTGGCAAAACTTTCCATTATTCTGCAACCACAC
Source organism: Sakesphorus luctuosus (assembly GCA_013396695.1). Classification (NCBI taxonomy): domain Eukaryota; kingdom Metazoa; phylum Chordata; class Aves; order Passeriformes; family Thamnophilidae; genus Sakesphorus; species Sakesphorus luctuosus. The sequence continues at coordinate 80,021 of VWZD01010957.1, forward strand.
ATAGCCAATGGGAGGAAACTAGATATGGAACATCAGGAATACAATATTTTTCAAAGAGTACTCATGGCAGGGTCTGGGAATTTGGAAACTATGACGCTATCTTGTGTAAACCCTTCCAGACTTGTAAGTTTCAACTGGGTGTAGACCAGCATATGTGAGATTTCCTTCCTAATTACATTTTGTAGTAGTAGTATTTAGTTTTACCTACAGACAAATGCAATGAAAAATCTGGAATGCAGATACAGTAAAATAAACATTCATTATGGAGATAGACAAGGGCTAGACATGTAGTGTTCAATAAATTGATAGAGAGTGAGTGCTTTATAAAATGTGTTCCTACTTTGGTGCACTTTATTAGTGAGCATGTTAAAATTCCCCGAAAAATTAAAATTCCCCAAGACAGTGAGAATCTGATCCCCTTAACTGGAAAGAGCACCATAAATATAAACAACTTATTACATAACCTATTCACGCATATTTCCATACTGTGAAGTAAAATACACTTCTTTCATAAAACACACTCAGTATTATGAAACCCAAGATGAAAGACTTGTAATAATGGAAGTAGTAATAATAACATATTTCCAAAGTGCAGTGCCAAAGTATATTTTCTTGTTCCACACATGAAAAATTAGCAGCATTAACAGACAGCCTAAACACTGATGAGAGATCAGTTTGGATATTCATCATGCTTCTTTCAGATGAAAGTGAACACTGAGTGAAAAAGTAAAAGTTGCTGTGGTTCCAGTTACTATGATGGCTACAATGGTGATTTTACCTATTTTTTGAAGGAATCATCTATTTATCAAAATTCCTCAGTGTGGTTCAAAGGAAAAAGCCACAATTTTGAAAACACTGTAATAGCTAACTTCAACTTTTCAGAAATTAATAATTTCTATCTTTTCTTTTACCTTCTTTAAAAGGAAATTAAACAATCTCCCATTCAAGATGTGAGTCCCACTCAACAAGCTACAGGATGAGTCACAGTCGGACTACATGTTTCAATGAGCAGCTCAACAGTTCTGTGAAGCAGAGAACTTCAGAGATGCAGAGAAGCTCATCCCATCTTGTCTATTATACTGCAAATAAGTAATCTTCCTGAGATGTAAAAGGGATGGTTTCAAATGTCTGCTCTGGACCAGACAAAGCAAAGATCTTAAACCATCGCTTGTATCTCCTACACATACATTTCTAGTTCCAGTAACATGCAGCACAAAAGGAAGCAGTATCAGAGTTGCCACCTACTGTTCATAAATTTGTCCTGTACCTTCCTACAATCTTGTTTATATTTCCTTAAAAAAACCCAAAACACTAAAAGAATACAAACAAAACTAAAACTAACAAAAACAAACACACACACAACCCCCCAAAAAACTATCAGGAAATAAGTGTAATTTATCCTAAAGAAAGCACAGGCTGGTCTAAAAGGCTTCTCCCTCCAACATGTACTACTGCTGGAAAAAAAATCAGTTATTCGAACAGCTATAATTTTTACATTAATTATTTTTTAAAT